>CM040994.1:6566506-6598572 GCA_022985145.1 Pangasius djambal
AAGCAGTAATACTGGAAATGTCCAAAAAAAAAAAAAAAAAAAATGCAGCAAAATAAAACACCATCTTTTGGCATTTATAGAGTTTCCTTCTTTTGAGAAGGTCAACTATTTGACATATTATTGGGCCGGTCCCTTTAAGTACCACTTCTCATTTTAACATGTCACTTCCCCATAAATATAATGAACATAGATGTAATCTGAGCACAATGCAGCAGCTGTTACAGAGCTCACAGAGCTGGTTGAATTCCCCTCACTGTACCTGGAATGAAGGGCTTTCTCTAGAAAAGCGAGGGAGAATACTGAATCCTATTTATTCCCCATCACATGCCTCCTTCCTTCCCATTTCCCACTAACATGTTTTTTTTCATCTGCCGTGCTTGTCACCATCAGCATTTCCCCCACATCAGCTCTTGCTGAGAGAAAAGACTGCTGGTCACCTGACAAAGACGCTGACACCTTTCACTCGATCTCTTACGCTCACAGGTTCTGTTTGTGTCAGCAATACTTTCTGCTGTTTTTCTCTCTTTGGCTCAAATCCAGTAACCTGACCCCATGATCTTGTGCCTTAAAGTGAAGTCAAATTCTCAAATAAAGCTCTTCTCAGGAAAATGATCACTTGTGAGTCATAAAGTTGAACTAGATCATTCATCTAAATCAGCAAATAAAGTGAGTAATTGTGTATGCATGCTTAATAGAGACATATAAGCTAACAACATTTTGGATTAGTATGTCTGGGTAATTAGCATGTCCTCTAAAAGTCCTCTTGCACTATGTACTCATGCATTTTAAAAATGGCCCCTGGTCCTGTAAGAGGCGATTTCAGAAAGTGGTTTTCTCTGGTCATACACAAACATTTTATGGAAAGATGGGTGGATTGGTTTGGCCGATTATTCATATTAATTGATCAAAAAAAAAAAATCTGAATCTGAACAACAAGCTAAAGATACACAACCAATGTTAAAGAAGAATATCCAGAATAGCCGAAATCTAATTTCAGTTTTATTTGTATTAAGATGATTCAACAAAAAAAAAGCCATTTCAAATTTAGATATTTTTATTTAACAGATTTGCATAGGATAGCAGAAGGAATCTTAGTCAGAATGGGTTTATCAAGACCTGATGTGGATTTGACAAACCTTTTGACGGAATATACTGTACATCAGAACAAAAATGATATGTTTCAATTAAAAATCGAATTTTTTTTTTTCAAAGAAACTCATTGAATTAACAAGAATTTTTGTAAATTCTATTTTTCCTCCTTTATCCTATCTTTTTTCTCCTTCCACTAGTTAGAGCTTCATAGTCGGATGGGGAACAGTGTATACAGGTGTATACAGGTGTATACAGGTGTATACGGGTGTATATGGTGTAAACTCATTATTTCCCATAATTTACCTCCCTCTACTTAGCGTGTATTTAGATGAAATTGCGAGACATAATGAGGAACGACTTAACTGGAGAAAGGTGTTTCTGAGACCGAATCCCTAAACAGAACATCAGTGTATTCTGGGTAGAACGCAAATTCTCTGTAACTCTAGCTAGTGTGTCAGCTCTTTGACTGCTGTTAGACCGGCTGGTCAACCCCCATACCTTTTCTTCCACCTGGTCTTGACCTGGCACAAACCATGTTCTGTTCCTATTCAGCACTCTCTCACAGGAGAAAAGGCCCTCTTTGCTACTGCAGGTACTTGAGCCAAAGTCAACACGTACAGCACTTACAGACACTAAACTGGCAAGCATCCTACTGTGTCAGGCATTTATTTACATAGAATTACTACTAATACATCAAAATAACTCATCTAGATATGCACATAAACATCTACAAAACCTGAAAACTAACAGGAAGTATAAATGATACCATTGGGAAATGGTAGAAGTTATAGTCATTCTCTCTTTTTCCCCTGTCTTTCCATTGGCCTGCTCCTAGATTCAGAGTAACAGCCACTGGAAAAACAAGTTCATCCCCAAAACAGACAAATCTGGGCAGGAAATAAGGGTAGAAAAAAGAATACATGAGAGAATACCTAATGTCAAGAGTCCAAGGAGCAAACATTGTGGCATGAAACACTGGCAACATAATCACACACTCAAATAATTCAAACAACAATGCTAATAGAGTTAAGAGTTTAAAGCAATTCAATCCAACTGGAAATAGCTAGGGTGGTGCCTTTGGATAATACTACAAACATACTTTTATTATTACAATTTTTTTTTGGCTTGATTCAACTCTATTTGTCTGGCTTGGGATACATGCAGCATCTTAAAATGGGACAACTACACCCCAGTCACAAGCTTGTGTTAAAATGAAATGTACAAATCCACTAACAAAGTGTAGACGAAGTGGCATCCAACACGACCAGATATACTTGGTTTGGTCACTTAGTATGATGTGACTAATATGTGCCATGACCTGCCAACTTCTTTCCATTTCCAAAGAAATTACAGCACAAATATAGAACCATTATATAAGTAAACATTATATCAAATGCCTGGAGGCATGTGGTCCAGCGATTATGCCGCATTTAAACAGCGCAAACAAGTCCTATAATAAAGTATCTAGGCTTATTAAAGGAAAATTCCACCCTGAAACTCTATCTTGTGATGTGTTCAGTGATTCTAGTGCTAATTTATTAGTCGGTGCTGTATTTTATTATTACCACAAAAGTTGACGTTTTGGAAGCTGATCAGTTTGAGCAGAGTAAAGAGATGAGGGGATGAGAGAGCTGCACAAACTAAAGCACTACAGCATTTTTCTAGCACAGCACTGAATATTTGTTTGGGAGCTGTGACAAACATGCAGCTAAGCTTCACAGAAAGCAAATGCGAATTTCATCCTATTAACACTATACATCAGGATATATCAGTAAAGCTAAAAATCCTGAATGGCAGACTAGTAATACATGAATGTGTTGCGTTTTCCCTATAGTGTAGATGCAGTTAGGCTCTGAATACCCATGTGCTTATTTAGGACCTTATCAGTGCTCAACATGCACACACACACAGTATGTATGTACATTTATCAGAGCCAGTGGAGGTCGTTTGTCAACTGCTTTCAACAGTCCTGTAGTTCAATAGTCGCCCTGTAATTTATGGCTCTTTAGGGTGGAATCTTTAACAATGGTTACTTTAGAGTTAATTTGGTCAAATTAGTTTTTAAAATTTTGATGTTTTTGTAATATTCAGTGTTTTATATTTTTATATTTTACCACTAATTACATCACACCAATGTTGGGTGAAAATATCATAATGTAATTCCTGTCATATTTACAATATACATGCAATATATATCACAATTATCACAGCTGATGTTCCATGGATTTGCTTGCCTTTCTAGACGCTGTACAATCGAACTTAACTCCATAGAGTTATTATTGCACCAAGTGGTCTCAAATTGGAACTGCAACAAGTGCTAACAGAGGGCCATTTGTGCAGGAATGCCCCCCCACGCTGCCCCATGCTCGCTCTATGAATTTTCAGTGGAGGAGGCCAAGAGGACAGCTCAGTTAATGACACGGTCACCAGTGTTGTGGTTTTGACACCAAATTAGCCTAGTTGATAAATACTCCAAGGCCGCCAAGATCTTGTTTTATAGCAAATATTCAGAAATAATAAAATAATTAATTTCTACAAAGATAGACAAAGTGTTAGTGCAGACAGTGGGTCTATGATGTAGAGCCATTTCTATTGTAAGATATATTGCAAAGTTTGGTGGATGGAGATGGATGGAGTGGATCATGTCTGTATAACAGAAATGTGTGCAAACTATTGTAATCTTGTTTCCAAAGCAAAGGCTGAGAAAAATGTGTCTCTCTTCTCCGATGCCTGAATTTTTGGGGCTAGTTTCAGGTCTTTTGTGTGGTTTTTGCTGCTATACTGTATATGCTGAATGACTGTATGTAGTCCACTCCCAGGTTCCTATTACGGAGTTACTTTAAGTCAAGTGCGATATTTTTGAGTCTATGTCCCACCAAAATCTATGGTTATGAACTACTGCTGCTTAAGAGATGATCCAAATAGCTTTCACTAATGAAATTTTGGTATCTTAAAAAAAAGTATGCCATATTGTGACATATTATGCTATTGATCATCGTATCCTCCAGCTCTCCTTTGTAAACCACCAAGAATTTAGAGATAATAACTAATGGCATTAATAATGTAGCTGCATTACCACATTGACAGGCCTATAATACTAATTTTTACATTCTTTTTCCAGCTTTTCAGGATTTGACATAAAAATATTCATCTGAGACCTTTCAGTAGCATCTTTAAATCCCACTGCTCTCACAGTAACTGGGTATATGTGAGATCACACCTATGAGTCAGCCTGTATGAGGCAGGATTGCAGATCCGGTACCTCTTCATGTACCACAGAGACTGACAAGATTGATGGCATCCTCTCATATGCTCCTATACTCTCCTGTTACTAAAGGTCTGAGACTCTGAACTATAGACCCTGCATTAAGTAAAACTCCACAGAGCTTTTAGTAGGGATGGATTGATATTGGCAGGACACCAGTCTCGGTCAATAATGGCTTAAAAGCATCATATTCATATTGATTTGATTAATCAGCCAATGTGTCTGATGACACAAAGTCTGGGTTTATCTCTTATGCTTCATTTTGGAGGACTTCATTTTTAGAGCGGTAATAATAATAATAATAATAATACATTTTATTTATAAAGCACTTCACATTTTAAAGAAAATAAAATTACAACAATAAGCTATATACAGTATAATAGCAGTACATTTATAGTAACAACAGTTATAAACTTTTTTTATTGGCTGTATGTTTGCTTAAAGGTAAGAAAAGCATAAAAGTATAAGTGCCATATCAGTGCATTCCTATGTCACCTTTTCATATTTTTCATTGGCAGCTTTTCATGGACAGATAATCAATAAATTTAAAATCTGCATGCCTCATTTATTCACCTTTAAGTAAAGCTGTATGCTTTTTTTTCTTTGTAGGCCAATCAAACAAAAGAAATTCCCACTGATTTTCTTTGTACTCGTAAATTTCCAAGCGTGTTCAAAGCACAGCTGAATAATATTTAGTGACACTGAAAATGACAACATGATGACTAAACAGTGAATGAGCACTTTGTAAACGCAGCATGCACTAAGTCTTCCAGTAATGCAGCTCAGCCACTGCAGTGCATTGGCTACCACAAACACAGACTATCTCTTCCTCCTTGTATAGGGTGCCATTTCTTTTGTCCTAATTGAATTAGTCTTATTATTCTCAGTTTATGGATTTGTTTTGGATTGCTTTCTTTAATATAATAAAAGTTATTAATTTAGCATCTCCTAAAATACAAATGTCTTTCAGAACGAACTGGAATTTCATGAATACCACATTTCTAATGTAAATGCTCCTTTGAACAATTTGTAAACAAACTTGTTTGTATCCGGCTTGATAAATGAGACCTATTGTGAGCATGCTGTCCTAACTATGTGGTAAGAAATCTAACCTTCTACTTGTCACATGCCATATGATTCAAGCACTTGAGGGCACTGACTCTTGCCTCTATCCACCAGACTGATCTTAAACCATTTGGGACAATGCTGCAAAGTGCAAATTGCATAACAGACGGAAAGTCCTTTGAGGTTTTACACCAGGCAGCTAACGTGCCCTAAAGTGGATCACTTTATATTCATTATCCCCCTCTACCGCATCTTCGCCTTCGTCAGTCCACTGTGAGAGACAGGTTTTTCCAGATCAATGGGAAATTCAATTTTTTTCTCCCACAGCTGTTGAGAGTTTACTCAAAGTAATCTGCATTGGAACAGAAATATGACTGTGACTCATAACTTCAGTGCCCAGCCACACATTATGAAAGCAATGCTGAACATCACCGAGGTCAATCTTCTGCATTGCAGCCTTTATTAACACGGCAGATAATCACAATTTGGCTGATGGTGCGTTAACCAACCAAACTCCTGACTGTGGCACATTTCTCACTCTCTCTCTCCCTGTCGTGTTTACTGGAGCATTACAGAACCACTGAGGCTTTACACAGGATCAATGAATGCAGTAGCTCTCTATTCCAGCCTTTCTGCATGTCAATAGAAAACAATAGGTACTGCGAGAGAGAAACACTAACCATTTAGAGAGAAAAAGAGAGTGAGGGAGAATAAAATGTGATGCTCCCTATAGACTAGAACTGGGCTATTTTGGGGAGGCGTAAAATCACTGCAGAGCTCTTCAGTTGCAGTTGAACTGGATATCATGGTACACAAACCTTGAACTCCTTCATTTTTAATGAAATCATTTTCTTCCCTTATTTGAAGAATCTTCAGATTCTTTCATTTCTCCCGTCATCACGACACCATCCATTTTCTTTCCCTTCACATCATCCCTGCCTTCTCCTACCCTCCTCTGTTACCTAATACACATGTCAGTAAAGGTTTACCCAACTTCTCATCCTCTCTCCTCTTCTCTCTGTTACTCGTTCCCTTTTCCTCTGCTCCATTTCTCTCCTTCCCTGACACATTCCTACCTGCTACCTTCTCCCTCTATCCTGTTGTTTACTGAAAATTTCTCTACCTTCACCTACTAATCTAGGAAAACATTCAGCTCCTTTCATTCCTCACCTGTCCTCCTTTCTTTCCATTCTTTTCCCACACCATCTCATAATTGTCTATTCCTCTTTCCTTATCTCTTCTTCATGTTGTTACATGATAGATATTCTCCCAAAGCTTTATCCTCTCATCTTGTTCCATTCTTCTCCTCTATCTGTTGTCCATTACCTGATAGCACAAGAGCGCCACTGCTGCTGGACCTCCGGAGCAGCCTCAGACCCTCAGACCATGAACGGGACTTGGGCAGGCGCCGGAAGAGACGGCTGAGGCGCCGTGAGACGTGGCCGAAGCACGCACTGGACACGGCTGCCTCCTCCGCCGGCCTCATGGCGGGCGCCGCTATCTGCGCCCACCTGTGCCCATGGCACTCTCTGGTGCTGGCTGCCCGTGGCTCTGTGGCACTGCGCTGGGGGCTGCCAGTCTGTCCTGCGCATCCACCATCGCAGGGCTGCGTCGGGCTTTCAGAGGCACGCTTGGGCCCAATAACCTCTCCGACACGTCCCTTATCTCCTCTCTCACTCTGTCATTCTGTTCTCTCACTCTCTGCCTGTCCCCAGTTTTCTCACGCAGTGCAGAGCTTGCACTGATGCAGCGCCCACACGTCCTCCTCTCTGCAGCCCTCTTAAAGCTACAGACACGCTCTCTCTCTCTCTCTCTCTCTCTCTCTCTCTCTCTCTCTCTTCCTATCTCTATACTCTCTTCTTCTCGCTCATCTTCCCTATTTGCTCCCTATGCCGTCACATAGTGCTCCACTTCCTGAGTGCGTGTCTGTGAGTGAGAGGGACAGAGAGTGTGAAGACAGATGGATGTCCCACGCTCTGTGAATCCTGAGGGACATCTGATCTCCTGCACCACACTGAATAACTGATAGTTCACCTCATCCTCTAACCTTCTTTCACTCCGTTCTCTACGTTTCTCTTTTTCTTTTTCTATATGTGTAAAACTCCCAGACTGGTAAGAACCCAGTGGGAAGATGTGTAACCAGTGAGCAACTCTGAGTCACTGGTGACATATGATGCTAATTAATGGAGATTAATTTGTACAAGCAGGTAGCTAAGATGATGAACATGAAGCTAATTCTAATATGTATCCTGAAGAACCAACACCCGTAAGTCCCACAGAGGTTGCTCTACTGCAACCCTTTAAGTCAGTGTTTCCCAGCAGGAACTAATTAATATTAAAATTCTACAAGACTAACAACATTATATATGTAAATAAACGTTAAATAAACCCTGATTTTGCAAACAATTAGTAGAAACAATGTAGACGCTTCATTTTCTGCGAAACAACTAGAGAGAGTGATAAAGAAAGAGAGGACAGAAAAGTCAAGGGTGACCTAAATATATCCTGCGCCATCTCCCCACTGCGCTGCCACAGTTAGTTTCCTGCACTGGTACTCTTCTTATACTAAACTACAACAGAACACTCTGTTCTGACCTGTTCACTCATACTAGGTACACATAAAATAAGGAATAAAACACACAACATGGGGGCATACTCTTCTAGGAAAATAATCACTGATGGCATGGAGTGATTATTTCTTACATTATAGTGTCTATAAATAGCCGTTCATTCATTAGCCTCTCTTTTTGAACTAAATAATACCAAAAAAGCAGCCTATCATGTTACCAAAGAGTGCTCTGTCCTGAAGACTCTCCCGCGCTGACATTTACAAAGCTCTGACACTGGAGACTCCTTCCATAAACGTTAAATAAATATCTGCAAATAAACATCTTCACCACTACTACAGACTTCGTAAAATAATAGAACGAGCGCATTACTATATACCTGTGATTTGACTTACAGTCAAATTACTGTCAGAGCTGCTGTTATGGAAAATTAATCAACACCTTCTGACCAATCAGATTTGAGAATTCCACAGTGAAGTAGTATAATCAGTTATACAGTATAACGGATTACCAGGTTTTTTTTTAGGTACAGCTACTGTAAAATAAAATGGCTTGTTAGCCTTTTTTATCAGGTACACTATCTATATAGGTCACTTTGTAGGCTGGAGACCATCTATTATCCACAGCTTGAGCTGTGTGAATTATTCTCAGCACAGCAGGAACATTTTAATGCTGGATTGTAGTACTGGGTTGAGAACAGCTGCTCCAAAAAAATAAATAAAAAAATCCAGTGATCAGAAGCTGACATTGATGAGGGGCACAAAGAGTACTAACACATGTTGTGCATGGAAAATGAGTTCTAGTTTCTAATTGAAAGCTGCAAGAACAAGGTAGGTGTGTTTGATAAAAATAGCCAGTAGGTATACATAGTGTTTAAAAACCCTAGCAACACTGTGTGTGGTGTGATATACCGTTGCAACACATACTGTATTACCATGTCAGAATTGCATTTCGTAATTACGAGATGAACGCCAGCACAATGTTGTGATTACTAGTCTTATTTTTCTATGAACCCTGAGTTGGGGAGGTGTGTCAACAACAACAACAGCAACAATAACAGCAGCAGCAAAAAGTCACGGCAGCTGCTATATGGCTGTTGCATCCAGGGAGATATTAATAAATCATACATGGAGACAGATTGTATTGTAAGCTGGTTAACACTGGCTAATTTTTTTTAATGGTATACTGTTACACACACAGGTAAAAACCTGGAAATAAGCATATATGCATGATTCGTTACTTCTTTGCAACTGCATACAACTAGCTATTACTTAGCTAATGCCCATCTGTTGCTCTTTTTGCTGCAGTAACACAACAGACTTCCCTTCCACGTCGATAGGAAAGTAAGAGTAAACAAAAGTGAATTTTTCCCGGGGCATCTATTTTGTTCCTGCCCGCACGCATATCATGTTGTATTTATAAATTCAAACACGTAAAGAAGGAACTTCTGATAGCTGGTCAGCAGTAGACCCGTGATGGTTAAAAAAACTCACCTATATCGTAGGTTAACACGTGTGGAAAGGTTTATGTAATAAATCTGTTCGCTCATTATATATTGTGATACTCAACACATCATCACTAATCCCATGCTCCGTTTGGAAAGCATTATGCATTATGGTGATTTATTTTGTCCAGAATTGGAATCTCATGTATCCTTATTAGTGAAGGAAATCCCATCATTCTGTTCACAGAAACCATTACAAACATGGTGAACAGCAATGTCACAGATGTTTTTAGACCTTATTTTTAATAATGTATTAAATTTTCCACCATATAGCTTACATAGAGCACCACAGACTCACTCTGAAGTCCCGTACCATGAGTGATGTTGGGATATGCTGAGTGTGTGGTTAGCAGAACAGCCCCAGACTGCTCCTGGCTTCCTGAATCTGTCGGTGCGAGTGAATGGGGCTTTGAAAAGCCTGACACAATGTCTCTCCTGTTCAATAGGCATCTGAACAAGGTTTCTCCTGTGGAGCACCAACCACTGAAATGTTCCTCTGTGCAGTGAAACATATGTAAAGGGGCTTGTGGGGCAGTGTCCCACCTACACGGTCCGCAGTGAGGAAAACAGAGACTTAATGAACAGGGAATTGGTGAGGAAGGGAAAGGTCAAGGACAGAAGAAACATCAGGACAAAACCTGAAGGAGTGAAGTCTAAGTGAAGAATTTGAAGGAGCATCTTGGACACCTTGATATCAGTCAGGCCCCATCTATTAACAGTTAACAACAACAAAAAAAAACAGCTCAAATGCATCCTTTTGCTTTAATAAACCCATTTTTTATAAAATTAAAAAAATTATATTTAAAAGTATTATTAGTATTAATAATAAATATAAATTACTATATTATGTATTAAATAATATAAACATTATTATTATTATTATTTTTTTGTGTTTTTGTGTTAATGATTGTATTTTTTCACTTACATTTAGCTGAACATTATTTCATATTTTTATTTAAATTATTTCATTATTGAGTTTTTATAATTATTCTTCATGATTCAATTTTTAACATGCTATATAAAACATTAAGTTGCATTTTAAACCTATAAAAGAAGCTACATAAATAGAGTTACTATTCAGCCACTAAGGGAAAAGCTCTCAATACAATCAGACCATCCTGAAAGACCAAAGAGGATAATCCTGGTGGATTATCGAACTAAATGGCTGGATTTGAGGATGCAGCAGATGAGTGATTTGAGCATAGTTACAGTATGTTACAGAGAAAGGATTGCTGTTATTCTCTTTATCAATCCTGAATATTTTTAAGGGGTCGAGAGCAGGACAAAGGGCCAATGACACAAATGCGAATCACTGTCCTACTCAGAAATGAAAAACACATGGCTCTGTAATAGTAAGACGTGCGTATCACTAAATTACTTGGGTGTCATTTTCTAGCATTAATTTGGTACAATAATACACATGCCGCTAAATTAGTGATATCCCAAATAAATACTGCTAATTTGATTCATTGCATGTGTATTTAGTGGGGAGTTGTAGGTGTTGTAAGTGATTTACGAAATTGTTCTTGATGTGTGTGTTACTCGTTCTCAATAGGTTTGACAAGCTAAGACCTCAAAAACCTCATTTAAAAATAGAAATCTGAATGCAAAACAAAATGCAAGACATGAATGTGTGCTCTGTTTATAACGTATGTGTGAATGAAGTCATATTATTAGTCATATTAAGTCAAAAGTCAGAGAAACTGTCTTATTATTTTGAGATACAGAGCAAAATTTCAAGAAACTTTGATAAAATGGTTTATCCTGTCTTCAACTGGGTATAAACAAGATTCCACAGATTTAATATTTGCCCTTCAGTTGTATTAATTTGTAGAAACAATCGCTGTTCTTGAAGTGACTTTCAGATAGGATAAATCTTACTACACATGCTAAATTAATATCATTAATTAGATTCAATTTTAGGTAGAAACATGCCAAACTACATTTTCATTAAGACAAACATGCAAAATACACAAGACATGTCACTATGCTTACTTGATTACTTATTTGCTCAATCCTCCATTGATTATGTTAGTAATTAGCTTGCATTCGTTTTTTTTTTTCAGATGTTATCAAGTTTGCATGTAATTTTACACTGCTACAGTGATGACAATAGAAAAATGCACTTATCTAGCTAACTAGAGCTTACGTTCACCCTACTCTCTCTCACCTCTCAATCACAGTGACACTTGCCAGTCAAGGGTGTCTGTGAGGTCATGTATGCAGGCCATAGCACTTTTTCTTCAAGTGTGTTACACTGCTCTGTGTTTGCCCCACCCAACTTTGGCAAGACCAAACTGGGAAGAAAACTGGATTGGGTGGGATGGGGGGGGAACTACATTACGCTAGTGCCTACCTTTTATGCTTGTCAGTTTCCAGGCAACCAAAACTGGGACTAAGCAGCATACTAGAGCCTGCACTTGCCCACTTGCTAATAAATTTATGATTTGTTCCGCTTCACACTCAGAACCAGTGAGTCAGCTAAAGTCACCAAAAACACACATCAACCCTGATTTCTATCTGTGAGAAACCATCAGTCTGGAAGGGGAATAAACCTAAATGCATTGCCTACTCTCTCAAAATCATATTACAGCCTGCGCATTTACGCATTCACAGAAAGATGAGAATCGTTATTTTATGAGGGTTGTGTGTTTGTGTGGGTGGGCATACACGAGAGAGAAAAAGAGAGAGAGGGAGAAAACCAAAACAACACAAGACAGGAACCGAGCTGTTTATGGCATGGATGTAACCGCTGGCTGGCAGCTCTCTCATTCGCTGCATGTAATTAGGGGCTGCGAGTTAGAAATAGGGAGCTGTAGTCACAGCCATGAGCTCTCTTTAGCCTGCCTTCACCACCACAGCCTCGAAAATACATCATATCCCAGCATTCCCTGGGAGCTGAGCCACTTCAAAGGGAGCATCACTGCTAAATTCAGAAAGGGAAAGCGAGACACACTATTGTAATAAGACTTCTATTTTGTTTTGGGGGGAATCCTGGACATGCCAACACAAGAAAAAAGTGTGTGTTAAGTAAAAGTACCAGAAAAAAAGTGAAGTGTGACATTTGGAAAGTGAAAGTAAATAAGCATAAAGGCACATTACAATAAGGGGCTGGTGGGACTTTCCAAAATCTATAGTCATGTCTTCATATGACAAACCACAATACAAGTTTTCAGTAAAACTCCTTCTCTGGCAGGTTTAGACAAATGTTTTGAAAAAGAGGAACAAATACTGCGGTGCAAACAAAAAGGACCAAACTTTCCAGACATAATACACTGCATATCTCTCTCTCTCTCTCTCTCTCTCTCTCTCTGTCTCTCTGTCCCATGTCAGGACTGCGGCAGTGCGTGTTGTCTGATGATGGATGGCTCTAAGTAGGTTAGCCTTACTCACGGAGGCTCTGCAGAGTGCCAAGCAACATCATTTAGAGAGAGAGAGAGAGAGAGAGAAAGATGTCCACTTCTAAGGACAAGACTTACAGCCTATTAGAGGACAATGTTCTGCCTTACTGGCTCTGACTGGTCTGTAGCGACTTGAGACTCGGCCGTGATTTATTTTACAGAAGCAAGGACAATGACACTACTGTCAGGTCAGCAATGTAAACTAAAAGGATTACTGGAAAAGAAATGCACCCTGTTCATTTGTGTGGCAATGGTACAAAGTAAATCATACATCTGAGGTCAATTGTCATTTTTTTGGACCTCATCATCAAGAAAACACCATTCACAGTGCATCTTCATCACTTAAAAAACTGACAATCATAATGACATACTAGATAAATCAACAAGATCTTGTGGTTGCAAAACTGGAAATATACACCAAAGCCAACAAGACTAGCGTTCACATCTTTTCATGCAACTTCATTCATATGACATCCAAGGAAATTGCTCGTTTTTTGTTACAATTCCTATGAATATATCTATGTATGCAGCAACATACTGTATGTTCCATTCATAAATCATTCATAGATCATTCCCATCTTCTGGCGATCCCCAGCAGAGGCCTAACATTTGTAAATTAGTGTGTACAAAAGCAACTGTGGCTTTAATGATAGGTTACATCAGATCAGGTTTAAGGCTATACTATCACTGTGATTCAGCCTGGTATAATTACGGCCCAGATTGATTACAGTCTGAGCTAATAGACTGGAAAGTATGAATTATAGGCTTCGATTGGACATTTTGGAACGCAAAAAAGCTCCTTTTGAAAATGGCTTTTCAGTTAAGTTAAAATCCAGGGGTCATATTCACAAAAAAGATAGAGCCTTAAGAAACTCTTTAAAGCATGAATACGCTAGTTTCAATGTAAGACTCAGAGGAATTCACTCAACGTTTTAACATAACACAGCTCTTAAACCTGAGACAACATAACACAGCTCTTAAACCTGAGACAACTTAGAGGTAGTGCAGAGGGCCCTTAAGGCCAAATCACAAACAGTCCTAAATAGCTGGTGCTTAATGGTACAATCAAATTAATCTGTTCAAAATATGTACGCAGTACTATTGGTAATTACAGTGCAGCTAATAGGAAAGGTATGTAGTTGGAACAATGAAATGCTAGACACACCTAGGGTTCCTGGGATTTTTAAACTGTCAGTGTTTCTCAAAGTGGTCTCAAAGGGGGTTCAGGAAGCAGTTAAATGGGTCCAAAACTTATTAATAATTAATAATTTGGACCTAATGTGTTCTGTCATTGAAATTTTCAAGATTAAAAATCTCTATAGCTCTAATAAATAGGAAAATTTATTTGAAAATTGTAATATTTGAATAGTTCATAAAATAAATCTGTGCTGATGGGGTCCGTGGAATTTATTTTACACATAAAGCGGTCCCTGGATACAAAATGTTGGCGAACCCCTGCTCTTAAATTACATACTATCCGCTAATTCATTTACAGTGCACCATGTGTACAGGCTGACAATTAACTGAATGTATATTTAGTAAGTATTTGAATTTTTTTAATGTATTGTATCAGCAATGCTATATTTTCCCCCTATTTATCTCTCCAAATCGAACCTACCATCCAGCTCTCCCTATCATATGGCAGCTACCAACCGGGGAGGGTGAAAGCTAACACGTGCTTCCTCTTAAGCCAACTGCATCTTTCCAAACTGCTGCTCATGCTGCATCACAGGGCAACGTAACATCCTCAGAGGAAAACGCTATTTGCCCTCTTCCACATACATGAGCTCACAGACACCCACGTTTGGCTAGTGTTGCTATGACCTAAAAAAAATAAGCTTTAAAAAAATAGTGACACCTAGGACAACTCTTAGTGGTAAGATAAGATTTTTATCAGTATGACTCCTGTTACTCCTGTTTTGACTGAAGATAGTCACCAATCTTTTACTATCGTACCTATCATCTATTTCTCTAAAACATCTCACTGCAGTAACTACCAGCCTGAGATTACCAATGGATTTCTGACACACTGCCAACACAGTACTTCTCTCTCTCTCTCTCTCTCTCTCTCTCTCTCTCTCACACACACACACACACACACAGAGTCATGTCTGTGGACACACTTTCACACACATGGACATGACTGTGTACACTCACATGCTTTCATGCGCACATTGTACATTCTCCTATTGTCTCATTCTCTCCAACATACAAACGCACACGCATTCATACCAACTTTATCTCTCTAGCACACTCTCTCCCCATTTCTCTCAATCTCTTTCTCCATCTGTTTCTCTCTCTCGCCACATAAATACAGCACAAGGCCACAGGATCATTCTACTATTGTGAAATTGCTCCCCGTCGTGAGCCAGGTTAGACACACATACAGGAAACGTATCAGCTACAGAGATGAGCCAAAATCTCTTCCTCACAGGGCGTTCTGCATGCGCTTCTACTGGTTCTTGACATGTTAGAACCTGTAGATACACATTCACTCCGAAACTTTCACTACAAACAGTGATTCACACACTCACACCTATAACGGAAACTATTAAATTACATTCACAGCACCTTACAAATCTGATTAACCCCTTAAACTCTTAGGCTGTTATTCAATTATTCATATTAACTTATATTATTCAGTAAATTCTATGAGGGTAATTTATAGCAGTTATAAGAGAAAGAAAGGAAGAATAAGAGAGCAAGTCTTGGAGTATGAGGGGTCAGTTTTTTTTATACGAAGAGGGGTCAATGTCATAAGGAAAGAATGCTGGATCTTATCTTTTCAAGGAAGAAGTACGGGAGGTGAAAGAGTGAAAGCGAAATCCAGCTTTAATTAAAGTGAGTGCAGGATGTCTATGGTACTTGGGAGCAACATCTCTCTGCTGATTCATCCAAATATTTTTACCTTTTACTTTTTCCAAGTTCAGTAAATTCAAAGGCAAAGTGTAGCCATCTCCATGTCACTTCTTATTTATTTTGCAAAACCTGGATTCACAGACACACAGACTGCATGAATAACTGTTTCTAAATAGGCTGCATGTGATGAAGTTACTGCTTGCCCTCCAAAACGTGTCTTTCTAGCTAAAAAGCCTCCCACTAATCCCACAGCAAGTATTTAGGTCGGCACTAACAGCGATGCTTTTAAAAGTCGAATTTTCTGCTCTACTTACAAACATAATCCAAGGACTCCATCACACAGACACACACCAAACAATCAAGCCGTCATGAGTAATAACTGTGGGGTTGTCAGTACAAGACATATAGTGCAATTCAAAACAAACAATGACCCCTACTGGGGATGTCCCTTCTAAGCTCTTCCTTGTGAGACCCTTCTATCTTCCAAAAAAAAAAAAACCCAACTCATATCTGAAGGCATCGTTTTGATGAAATGCTCAGGGTTATGACATGATTCGAGACAGAAAACAACAGCCCCCCTGCAGCAGGAAATACCAGATGAACCCACAATGTCTCCAAAGCTGGCGTTTTTGGAGTCATACTCCCTATTCAATCTGCTCATCTATGATTGATAATGCTATTTTGCCTGCCTCTTGTCCCCCTCCACACACATACACCGTTGTCCTTAGTTCTAGGAGAGAGATAAACGTGATAGTGTTTTCTCAAGGCATATTTGGCATGCCTGTCTGGAAAGATGCTGCTTCCTTGTTCCTCTTGTATTCCTCTTGAAATACAAAAAATACTTACCTCTATTAAGAAAGGTAAATGATTGAATCATTCTGTGCCTATTATAAGTGTGCCTATAGTCAACATTCATTCACTGATTTATTTTTCTTCCGTAACCAGATAGGATCCCCGAGCCTATCCCAAGAACACTGGGCGTCAGGTGGGAATACATGCTGGATTGTATGTGCTTATCACGGTAGACATACACATTCACACACATATTCACACACAGGGGCAATTTAGCGTAGCCAGTCCACCTACTGATATATTTTGCGAGGCGGCAGGAAACTGGAGAACCCAGAGGAGAACATGTGAAACTAACATTTCAGGAAATTTAGATATGTATTAGAAGCTAGATCTAGAGCGCTTAGCCGGAAAAATGACCCCACACCAAAGAGACAGAGAGAGAGTACTTATACACTACTTTTTTTCTGACAGTATAGGGTAATCAATCTCACATAGCTACACCTCTGGATTCGACCATGCTAGAGAATCGATTCCCTCCAAAGAGTCATTCACTACAGAAAAGACTCACTCCCGAATCAACTTACACATTTGTCACATGTTAAGATTTCAGGAAATTTAGATGTGAATTAAAAGCTAGATCTAGAGCTTTTGACCAGAAAAATGACCCCCCTCCCCACCACCCCCGAATGAATAAATAAATAAATAAATAAATAAATATACTGTACTATTTTTTTTTCTGACAGTATAGGGTAATCAGTCTCTCATAGCTGCACCTCTAGATTCGATCATGCTAGAGAATCGATTCCCCCCAAAGAGTCGTTCACTAGAGAGATGACTCACTCCTGAATCAACTTACACATTTGTCACATATTAAGATTTCAGGAAATTTAGATGTGAATTAAATGCTAGAGCTTTTCTCTAGCATCTAGAGCTTTTAAAAAGAAATATAACCCTCTCACCCCCTAAATAGATAGATAGATAGATAGATAGATAGATAGATAGAAAGAATTATGTATATACTGTACTGCTTTTTTCTGACAGTGTAATCAATCTCACATAGCTGCACCTCTAGATTCGATCATTCTACAGAATCGATTCCCCCCGAAGAGTCGTTCACTACAGAAATGACTCACTCCTGAATCAACTTACACTCGCACCGGAGCGCCGCGCTCTTGATCAGCCGGTTGCAGGCGTCGCACCAGTCCTGCGTGACCCTGCGAGGGGCGAAAAGGTGGCCTTCTCCTTTTTCCTCTTTCACCATGGGCTCATCTCGATCGAAAATTGACCACGCTTGCCTTCTCGGCTGTTCAGTGCGCATCAGCTTCACGACGCCTCGTCTGCCCTGCGTGAGCCGCTCGAGCTGGATTCCCTCTAACGTGTCTCCGTCTGCGGACAGGGACCTGAACTTCTCGCGCTTGCCTCCTGACCGGGGCGACAGTTCGTTCACCGTTTTCGTCGAGCTCCTCCGGGGGCAACTTCTGATCACGCCGTTGTTGTTCGCGTTCGCGTTTTGCGCGTCGGTGCGGCCGCGCGTCTGCGCCTGAGCCGCGTCGTTACACGCGCACTCCGGTGCCCCCTGCGCCGCAGGGACTCTGATCGCGTCCGCCGTCCTCTCCATACTACGTGGCGGTTCTGCATCACTGCTCTCGCACATCTCCAGTGCTGTCCCGCTGCCCGTGTCTGAAGAGGGACGGCGGTTTAATGGCACGCTCGGTGCTGTTGCAGAAGCCGCCGCGCGCTCACGCGTCATTTTCTCCTGTGACGGTTTGCGCATTAATTTCTTCCCCTCGTTCGCCAATTTGCGGAAGAACAGCTTCTCTGAATCGAGGTGGTGCCGAGCCGGGTGTTGTCCTAACGTAACGGATGCCATCGCCTTCAAGCGGGCGACTGTACGTGCGAGGAATGGTGATAGTCGGTTAAGTCGTGACGCGCTTGGATGCGACAAGCTTTAAATGGCAGCGAGTCGGAGGACGCGCTCTTAAAGAAGACGTGCCTCTGCCCTCCTCACTACCCACGCAGACTATACAGCAGCAGCAGCACTGCGAGCGCACATGACCAGCACAGGGGGGTGTGGACGAAGAGAAATAAGGGGTGAAAAAAAAAACCCAGAAAGACATCTACTGACCTGTGACCAACACACAGCGTTTCATAACGCACAGTTTACTAGAACTGCTGGGATTACAGCTCATATAAGAGCAATCAATCAATAGTGTCACTCTGTTCAATATTTCCCCAATATTATTACTGACTGATTTTAAAACAAAAAGCAATAGCTCTCACATCTGTCCCATATTAAGATTTCAGAAAACTGAAATACAAAGTATCCTGCCTTTTTTGATTTTCTACATCAGTTCACATTTACGGTTTTAATTCCTTCATTTTAGCTATCAGATCTTTTTCAGATTTAAGGAAAACTTTCTTTTATGTAATAATAGCTAGTTTAACCTCAAGACTTTTGAGTGAAAAGCGTGAATGTTTCAGTGTCACAAAGGATCTGAGCAGAACCCGCTGATGAAGATATGAACCATAACTAGCCAAAGAACCCTTTAGGACAGGGGTGCCTAAACTTTTTTTCAAAGGGGGCCAGATTAGACTTCATAAAATAAGTTCTTTCAAGAATTTACGAAAGGTTTTCCATGCTTAGTGGTTTACAGCTCTTTTGAAATTGCCCCTTCTCGCTGTTAAATTTGTGTTTTTTTGTGTCTAGCCGTGACTACATGTCATCCTGTAAATTAATTTGCAGGTGTATTAGAAAAAAAAAGGCTTTGCAGTTAAGATAACTGATTGAACACACTCTGCAGAGTGATGGCCTGCGGGCCAGTTAACATCTGTCCGCGGGCTGCTTTTGGTCCTGGGGCCAGACATTGGACCCCTCTGCTTTATTAACCCTTGAATGTTACTTTTTTCCCCCCTAATTGTGTATCTAAGACCATATTTACAATCACATTCCAACTGTTATTAAACTAATATCTAATAAGCTCATTTGGATGAATGTACACTCTTAGAAAAGCACCGGAAAGGGTTCATCGGTTTGTGATTCTAGGAGAAGAAATTAACCAAAATGTTTTAAGTAAATCCCCTTTTCGAAGCTAGAGCTATTGCTATTAACCGTAACAAGATAAACCACAAGGATCTGTGGACCACAACATTTTTATAAAAATGCTTCTTATACTTTTTACAGTTAAGTGTCCTTAGCTTTGGCTTTCTAATTTGAAACCAGTAGCGAAAAACACTGTTTTGTCGGGTTCTACACAGAACCATTAAGGATTCCCCCAGGACAAGAGTGTACTTTCCTAAGAGTGTACTCAGCGAAACGGTGGCTTTGTAACTCTTGAAAATAGTGTAGGTCAAAAATAGAACGCTCCCTTTCGAACAGACTGTAGATGGATGATCAGCCTGTACCATTCCTCAGATGGTTCTTTGGTTTGCCCCTCTAGGGAAACCTTAAAAGTATAAATCCTTTAGGTAGCTAGAACCATTAATCCAGCAAGCAACCCTTTAAAGCAGCCATTTTGTAAGAGTGTCAGTGGCTTGGCTGCTGAACTGATCAAATAAGTGTGCACACAGTAGCACTTTGGTGTATTGTTTACTATAGTAGTATACAGTAGTAGATTTCAGGATGATAAGAAGAAGTTGATATTATTTTGATAAGTGGAGTGCAGTTTTGACATACTATTTAGGAATGTGGTTTGAAGCATACTCAATGACATTATGCTACTGGTGACGTGCTGTTTTGACACCCCTTAGTATGTTGTTTTGTGGTTTGGGACGTAGCCTACGTAGTCCACGCTGTAGTTTCCCCAACAGCCACAGGACTTCCCCTGCCTGTGGCATCTTTCCCTTTTACAAAACAAACATTGCTTCATGTTGGTGTGTCTTCTCTGTGTATACACCCAAGATTATATTAAAATGCTTTTCTTAAAATAAAACAATATTTTCAAAATTAATACACTACTCATCATTTTCTATATAAAAACCCTTTGCCCCATTCTCTTCATTACGTTTTGACAAGTAGAGGTTGGCCATTGTGTTAACTAGATGTTCCACTGATAACCTGGGTGGGCTGAACAGTTGATGGTATGTTGTTAATTTTTTCTTTCTTTCTTCCGTAATAGTCCTGATTGTTCTTCCTGTACAACATTTACTGTCTGGAACAATTTCAACAACGCATTTGTTTTTAAATGATTAGAATGGGATGGAACAATCCTTAGCACCAAAATCATCATCATAAAAAAAAAAGTGTTCTCTAGGCTAAAAAAAATCATTAAAAAACACTATACTGTGGCTTTCCCATTATAAAACCTGAACACAGCCCATTTTGCTCTAATCAAGTCTTTTCCCTATCTTTACAGTTCACACCTCTTCCTGCACCAAGGCCTCCTCTCTGTGGATCAAGAGACTAATTAAACAGAGCCACCCTGCAGACTTATCTATCAAAGCAACACCCATTAGACCAATATATGTGACAGATTTAGTACCAAATATTTTACTTTACACTTTCCTGAGCAATAATCAGCACACTGTAAGACCTAAATTAACAGAGGCATCAATATTTAATACAGTTTATGTCTCGATGATTCAGTAGAAGTGCTGGTGTGGTGAAACTTTCGGAGGCCGTATACGTTTACATTCCCGTTTATTCATTTGCTAGACACTTTTATTTTAGTTATTTACAAGAGAAGGAAATTGAATCCAAGCATCTAGGAGCTGACGTAAGTGCCTACTCACTAACGATAAGAAGAAACTACAATCATTTGATTAAGCACTAGAACACAGTAGCATGTGGTCTGAATACAAACGTTAATCGCGTTCAACTTCAAGTGAGACTTAAGAATACACGCTCATAAAAATATAATAATATAAACATCCGAGAATGTGAAACAGAAATGCTAATGGCGTTATTTCTGTAACATGATGTATTTACAAGTGAAACAGGCTCAGCATTTTCTCTTAATGATTTGTTGTTGGTTGTTTGAAACATGACATGATATTATTAGTTAATACTAATAATACTAATAGTAATATGAATACTACTGCTACCTCTATTACTAGTAATAATAATAATAATAATAATAATAATAATAGACAAAAAAACCCAGAGGACTGGACAGACATATGCACAAATACACACATATCAACAGTTAAGTGTTTCTTGTAGGCTGTGGATGAATCCGCAGTGCGAAGAATCTTCAGCAGTTCATTTTTCCCTCGTGGAACTGAGAGTGACAAGCATCTTAGTACAACATAGTAAGTAAGTAGACTCAGTACAACGCAGTGGTGGTATCACCAGTGATTTTCCACTCACAGACTGTGCAAACCGCAGTGGAACGTAGGCGGGTAATTAGGCAGCTGAACGATTCATTGGTTGCTCACCAGGATCAAGAACTTGAACTTGATGCGAGCAGCTACAGAGAGCCAGCGGCCCATAATCAGTTTTACAACAGGTAAACAAAAAAAAAAGGCTTTCAAAAAAAAATCTTGTATTTCCATCACCTGTTTCTTCATTCCCAAGCTCATTCCCCTTTTCCAGGCCATACCCGGCACTGACTGTGGGCTGTTTACATCAGACGCTAGATGGAGCTCTTTAGGATCCTCATGATTTTGGTTGTGGTAAACTAGGCTCGAGCACCAGCGTAGAGTTGAAAGCTCTGAGACTAAAAAACAAAAAGGAGCACACATGCCAGAATGTAGTTTTTAAAAAAAAAAAATTAGCAAGGTTGCTTCTTAGGTCTTATAATATACCTTTCTATTATACGGTTGTTATTTTGCAGCTCTCGAGCCACCGTTTCCATCTCATCCCTTAGCCTCTTCATCCTGAAATACAAAATATCAGCACAGATCATCAGCTGAAATTGAAATTAATACAAATGTAAGAATTTTGCATGTATACAAAAGGCACTGATCATGTGTATACCCTATATATGCATTATATCTGTATTAGGCTTGAAACCCAAAGTGGGAGTGGCCTAAATCTGAAGGGTAGATGGCAGCACAGTCAGCATGGTGTGTGTGAATTCTGGCTCTGACAGTTCCTCAACCTCAGCTACATCACTCGAGTTCATAATTGGTCTCAAACAGAGATGCACCCAGGAATTTTTTCAATCCTGCTTTGGCAGTTATTATTTATGTTTTTCATTTGTCTGCGATAGCTTTAGTTGGTTATATTCCCCAAAATATAAATAAAACTCGAAACCTAATTTAAACCGCCGTGGCACTTACCAGGCAGTTAAGCTTGTGCAGGGATCCCAG
Organism: Pangasius djambal; assembly: GCA_022985145.1. Taxonomy (NCBI): domain Eukaryota; kingdom Metazoa; phylum Chordata; class Actinopteri; order Siluriformes; family Pangasiidae; genus Pangasius; species Pangasius djambal. Next base: position 6,589,301 of record CM040994.1, read on the forward strand.
TTCTGATGCACACCTCTAGTCTTAACCAGATGCCCTGCCATCTTTCAGGCAAGCTTTCTAAAAAATAGTGCACCTTCTATTTGTATCTGTATTTGTATCTTTTATTTGTTAATTCCCAATAATCGTATCGTTTGCCATGTACATTGCATGACGATGTCGCTAACACTACTGTAGTAGCCGTTTCGAGCTAGGAAGAGGAGTTTTATGTGACGAACACAGACGAGCAGAGGGATACACACAGTGAAACGTCCCAGTGCGATTATAGGAAATACAGGCACTCTTGGAATACCGCTCGAACCAATCAAATTAGTGGGCTGGAACTGACTGTTGTATAAATCCTTAACAGACTCTGATGTATATTACAGAGAGCTGTCCTGTATTCCAGGGACCCACCTAAGAATCATATTGTCTCGATTCTTCATTCCATCATTGGCCTCTGCTCCAGCTGGTCTCTGAAGTGCTATGACCAACGCTCTGTCCAAAACCTGTACAAATGAACATTTCTTTCAGTATAATAAACACATCATCCCTCTGAATAAAATATTCTTTCCCTTGGTCTATCTGAAAGTTGTGCTGTCACTATTTTGTCTTTCGTTAAACCTGACTGAAAATTAAATATTAATATTAAATTGTTCTACACCACAGTGCTGTAGAATGCACGATTCTGATTGGTCAGAAGCTTTTGCTTAATTTTCTAGAACAGCACAGCTCGGACAATGCGTTATTGTTGATATGGTGAAATTTTCTGTGAAGAGATTGAGTAAGTTTATTTTGCATATCTGGAAGGAGTCTCCAGTGTCAGCGTTTTGTATCCGTCAGAGGTTTTCCTTCATGGGAAAATCTTCCGGACAACATAACATCAAATTAGCTTTTTATGGTCTTATTAACTTCAAGAGACAGAATGCTGCGGAGGGAACAACTGTTTATAGCTGTTAAGTTATTTTATAACAGGAACTCACTTGTTTTCCTAATGTTTCACAATATTTAAAAAAAAAAATCATTGGCATGTTGGTGTGGTATAAGAGGAAAAAAAAACACTTCAGGATGTGATGTTATTGCAAAGAAATCAACTTCGGGGCACTAACACACCGTACCATCCCATCATGCTTTATTCCTTACTTGTTATTTGCATCCCTAAGAAACAATGGAATTCAATTTGTAATTGCTCCAAATTAATATTAGGAACAGAAGCTCTGTAGGTATTTTATAATCCAGATTAAAATGTACTTGTTTAGTAAGATCTGTACATCACTGGATTTTAATACTTGCATAGATTCATAGTTATTTCATCAGTTAATGTAGATGATTTAATTCATGTGCTTTATCATTATCCATAGTTTAAATTTTAATATTTTCTATGTACAGCACTTTGAGATGTTAGACTCGAAAGAAAAAGTGCTATATAAATGACGATTAAAGTTATCATTATCATTTAAGAATGAGAGAAAAAGTGTGAGAGTGTTCTGGAGGTCAATAACCGACCTTTGTCTGCTGTCCTTCACACATCTGCAGATCCCCAATTAGCTGTAACAAGAAACTGCTGAAGTGTTCTAACTTTGACTGAATGTCAGATATTGCACTGTGGACGCACACACACACACACACACACACACACACATTAATAGCCATATTTCACAATGTACATCATTTATAGGTCATGAACTCCAAGACTTATAGTTGTTGTAAAATTTTGTAAAAGCATTTTAGAGCACTATTTTTTTAAAGGCTCCTCTGGGGCTAATTTGTATGATTAGTAGTTCTAACATTCAAAAGAGATTCTGAAAGGTAAGCCCAACTGTAGAACCTATAAGGGTTTCCGTAGTGGGACGCACCGAAGGAGCCCTTTAGGGTGCTTCTTAGGTGACAGTTAAAAAATAATTGATTGAATGAATTAATCTTTTATTCTGCGTTAATGTTTACAGTGACCAAATCAGCACACTCTCTGCAAGTAAACAACTCAAGCTTGCATACCGTATATCTGAGTAAGGGCTTTCTTTTCTTTTGTAATACTGATTAATCACAACTGTTGGCTTGTGCCTTCAGTAAATAAGCAGTGATGATATAATGAGTGTGATCTCACCTGCTCCATGTCACCACTGCTGCCAAAACCTCCTGATACCTCTGCAGGCAGTCATCTCGAAACAAAGCCTTCACCTTCTTGATGTGGGTTGACAGGTTAATCCTACGCAGAAAGCACATCAAACGCTCATATTCGAAAGACAGCAGCATGTCAGTCAGTCACTAAGCACTTAACCTACTGGTCCAATACTCACTTTTCAAACTTGTGAATCTGCTCATCATTGTAGTTGAGCTCTGAAGGAGAGGATGAGAGAGAATTAGCTTTAATCTGTGATGTACATTAAAACCTAATCTGTTTTCCTGTCAGTGAGTCACTTCCTAATAACTCTGTTTTCAGTGCTCTATCTAATGTTATTATCAGAACAAACCACAGTGAGAGAGACCACTCCTTTCTTCATGCCCGACAGACAGAAATTTATATTTACGCACCCTTTTGATAAGGCTGAATCAGTGTTTCTACGTAGGCACCGATCTCTAATGGAAACGTGGGCTGTTTTTTTTTTTAAAAAGGTTCGATGGTTTCCTGAACCAGCACTTGCGGAAATGGAATATCAGAAATCTCATCATACAGGTTCTCAGCACTCCTCCTCACTGGAAAGAGGATCCCTGTTTCATGACTAGAAATACCCAGAAACCTCAAGTCCAAATATAGAGATTCTTACTGAACCATATTTTCATATGTTGAGTTGGAATTCACGCTTTTGTAAACATAAAAGCAAAAACTCTGACCCTAATCACTGATTATAATGTTTTGGAGGTTTTTTCTGCTTAAATTCTATCCTGATTATTTGATTTTAAACATCACATACTATATCTATTACTGTCATGATGTCACGTATGTACTCACTGCCGATTTGTCTGTCTTTGCGATACTGCCGATGTACGGCCACAATCTTCTCAAGAAGCACCTCCATCTTCTGTATGCTGCATCAAGCAAATTGAGATGTATGTCATTAAACGCTCACAAAATATAATTGTCCAGAATTTTGAAGCCACAATCAACAGATTTCTTGGACGTTCTTTATATATTTCAAGTCAAGTCAATTGTTAAGTCAATTAGGGTATCTACAATAATTCCATAAATAGTCAGCTTTTATTTACTATATCAGATTTGCAGGGGGTCAAAAGGTTCCATACACTGTGTCAGTATTTCCTGCCATTGCCTTTTAATTGCTGAACTTGAATCAAATGCTTGGGGTAGCCTTCCAAGAGCTTCTCCCAATAACGTTTTGCTTGTTCCTCCTGACAGACCTGGTGTAACTCTTTTTCTATGGGATTCAGCTCAGGGTTTTGTAATGGCCACTCCAATACTTTCACTTTGTTTGTACCTCAACTCTGGAGGTATGTTTACAATCATTGTTCTGCAAGAAGACCCAGTTGCGACCAAGTTTGAACTTTCTGGCTGTCTTGGAGGTGTTGCTTCAGTATTTCTAGAAAATTCTCCTTCCTCAGGATGGCCTCTATTTTCTCTGCAAAAAAAACCCACTCATAACATGATGCTGCCAGCCCCATGCTTCACAGTTGGATGGTGTTCTTCGGATTAAGAGCCTCACCCTTTTTCCTCCATCACCCCATAGGGCTGATTGTTTTGGCCGAACAATTCAATTTTTGTTTCATCTCTCCAAAAGCCTGGTAAGCACCTGCAAAATTCAGCCTGGCTTTTTAAATGCTGGTCTTGGGGCTTCTTTCTTGCGCGAAAGCCTTTCGGGCCATGGCGATGTAGAACTCTCTTAATAGTGGATGTACATACTTTGGTACCTGATACCTCCAACTCCTTCACCAGTTCCTTTGTTGTTGTCTTGGGGTTCATTTGAACCTTAACAGCCAAAGTTTGTTCATCTCTGTAAGTTAATTTGTGCCCCCTGTTTGAATGATGCAGTGTCTGTGCAGTCCATAGATTTTTATATTTGTAGACAATTGTTTGTACAGATGCTCATGGCACCTTAGTTGTTTGGAACTGGTTGGAGGTCCACAATTTTTTCCCCTTGGTATCAATAGCAAAAAGGTATAAAAGGTATCTAAAGGTATGCCCTTAAAATAAAGTCACAGATGCACTCCCAATTAACTCCTAATTATGACAACCGACCAATCAGAAGCGTCTAAAAATCATTACTTCAATTTCTGAAATCTTCCGCACTGTTTAAAGAGACAGTCACCTTGGTGTATGTAAACTTTTGACCCACTGGCATTCTGTTATAGTGAAGTAAAGCTGCAAATTTCTGCTAGCAAATTTAATGACTTATCATTTGTGTACCATTTGTCCTGAGTCAGTGTCTTGGAGTGCTCGGCTACGTCCACATGCAGATGTTGCAGTTTGTTCTGGATTTCTCTGATGCCGCTGCCATACATGGGCAGTTTCTCATGGATCTGGAGAAAAACATAAACTTCAAAAGCACATACTGCCTAAACATTCCACCTTTTCACTTACAGATGTTCATAACAGAGAGAGATGCCTGATGTATATTCTATACATAGTGACATGAGGCTGCCATACAGTCTTCTCTCTATGGTGTTTAATCAACAGCAGCCAACATAGTGTCCATAGTGCTAAATGAACATATTAAACACTGGGTGTGCCTTTGATAGCTTACACAACACAGTGAAATCATAAAAAATTAGAAATTTCAGTGTATTATGTTGTCAGGGGTTAGGTGAAGTTTTTAAATTCTCAAACAAACGACTGCATTCGATTAATGAAAGTCAGATGTTCTCTGCAGAAAATAAAGGCGACAGGATCAAATTAATGTGTAAATTGTGTTACATACCTTAGAAAAAAAATGACTTGGGGAAATGAACTGTCATGGTTTACTACTGGGGAGTGGCCTCAGCATTTCACCCTCAGCTATCTAGATCTATAATATGTATTCTATATCTGTGCAGGATTCTTACCAATCTGAGTTTCTGCATGTTGTCAGAGGAAAGTGGTACATCAAGTGGAATCTGGCTTCTGCACGACAAAAGAAGTAAAGAATCTTTAAACCCTTCAGCAAGCAACCCACTGAGAACATTTAAAAAATTCAAATTAATAGGGAAATAACTAGTCAAATTACATTGCAGTATAACTGAATGTAGTAGACAGTGTAGTAAACAAATCTCTAGCCTGGAAGTCTTGGACAAGCAGATTTCACGTCCGGGCTACTAAAGTGTAGAGTACGCAATCACGCTATGCTACGTTAAAAACTTTGTTAGAGGATAATTATCATATATTTGTTTGTTTGCATCAGTCTGTATTAATGCACTTAATTAGCTCAGCATACATTATTACATTACATTAGCTAACACTAAAAACATAGGAAACATAGGACTGGGAAAGCACATTACATATTTTACTAGCTAAGGATTTTATCATTTGTCCACCCTTGAGTTTTAGAATTTCTAGCTCTAGATATCTCCATGCTAGCAGTTTGTGAGAGTGATATCACAGGCCCTTACATTGCGTCCAGTGTTTCTTCGGTGTTCAAGCAGGACAGCAGCTTCATATTCACCATCGCGATTTTGTGTGCTGTGTTATTGCATTCGATACGAACATTTTCACTGCAAAAAGAACAGGCAGCAACAATTACAGTAGGGTTCAAAAGTCAGAGTTCACTATCATGTGTTGTTTACGTTGATGTATACACTCGCCAGTCACTTTAATAGGAACACCTGTACGCCGACTCATTCATCCAATTATCCAATCAGCCAATCAAGTGACAGTGGCACAATGCATAAAATCAGGCAAATACAGGTAAAAGGCTTCGGTTATTTTTCCACATCAAACATCAGAATGAGAAAATGAAAAACATGTGATCTCAGTGACTTTGACTGTGGCATGGTTGTTGCTGCCACATGATTGGCTACCTGGATAATTGCATGAATGGGCAGGCATACAGGTGTTCCTTTTAAAGTGGCCGATGGATGTATGTTATCTGTTGTCATTGTTTTCAGTAAATAATACCACTTTTTTGGTAACTTTACTGCCTTCTAACTGTGTTATATAATGAATTATAAATAATACAAGTCTAAATGAATGTGGAAATTAAATTTCGAATAAAAATGCAACACAGCGCACGATTGGACTTCCGCTATTGTGTAAATGTTTACATGACACACACCATACTTCAGTGTACGTTACTCACATGTGACTATAGAATCCCTGTAGAATCAAGTCTCTGTGCTTGTGTAGGAGCCGCGTTGTCCGGAGAAATTGGTGTATCACCCCTACTAGGGTCTGTGGAGAAGAACAAGAGGGTTTTGTGCTGGATGTTTAGTCACAGATTAATAATTATTTTCCCTTCAAACGCAAAGAAGAGTACAAAGCAGGCTTTCTTTACTACCTTTGAGAAAGTGTGGTCGGCCATGACGTCAAACCTTGAGGGTAAAACCGGGGTCTCGGCTAGAAAATAAAAGAAAGGAGGACAGACAGGGAGTGGCGTGGACAGATTAGAAGTCCGGATCCATGAGCAGAACTGAAGTCTATGATCATGGCGAGAGACTTATTTTTATTTTATGTCTCATGTTACACAGTAAAATGAGAAACAATGCATCTATTTTATTAATTTGTTGTACCACATATGGAACTAACCTCACATTGCAGAAGATAATTAATCAGTTATTATTAACAGCCAGAAATGATCCAGAGTTCTTACGCTCTCTGGGAGGCAGTGCTGCGATTTTCTCGGCTCGTCTGCTAAGCAGAAAGATGGGTCGATCTGCAGAGGTGGGGGGCAGGCTGATCACTTTCATGCTGGGCTCCAGGATGAGTGAGTGACCCTGGAACTGATATTGCTGCATTTCTGCTGCGATCCCTGTCTGAGCCTGGACTTCGTCAAAGAAGACTGAAACTCTAAATCAAAACAAAAGACATTATAGCGTCTGTTCTTACGTGTTTTGACTTTGTTAGTCTGTACATATTCTCTTGCTATTGCTTTGTCTGTTGCCTTTTACTGGAACTAAATGATTAATTATTCCTCAAATATTACTGTACAGAGAAACAGCAGTTCTAGCAGCAGTAGCAGTACTAACGTGTTGTAGAAGTGGATGTAGATGGTGTGGGCAGTGGCTTGCTGAAGTGAGAAGATGTGCACTTTTACACGTTGGAGGATGTCCATGGTAGCAGCGAAGAACTGGTCAAACCCCCAGCATTTCTCTTGATTGGCCTCCAGGATGTTGGCCAGCACTGGGACCAGGTGCATTTTCAGCCCCCTGAAATAACAGAATAAGACAACGGCAAGGATGTTCTTTATTGCTAATGATAACAATGTTACAAAAATATTACTTCCAGGTGCAGCCCATGGCAGGGTTGATGTTAGATTATGTGAGAGACCAAACACATTGGGCTCTCAAAAAAAATAAAAAAAATAAAAAATCACAAGAATACCCATTCTGTACTCAATGTTATTGTTTTTGTAGCTGGAGTTGAATAAATGTTAAGGGTTAATGTAATGTCTTTTGATTATAGATAATGATGTTCTGAAAATGATTCCCAGGTGTGACACATTGAAACATGTTCCCATTTTTAAAACTGTGTAGACTGCTATGTAAAATCTGAAATTACAACGTGAAAAAAGGTCATGGTATATTTTTATTTTAATAAATTATTGAATGCTGAAATGAAATGATAAAGCGCTGACACTAGAGACTCCTTCCATAAATGATAAGTAAACACCTGCTTAGAGAAAGTTTCACCATATCAACGATATCAACACATTTTCTTTATAATATATTTTTTTATTATTAGTCTTAAGATTATGTGGAGCATCTGTCATGCAAGTCCCTGTGCATTAGCTGTTCATTTATAAACCTGTGATTCACCTTGCAGCTGAAATTATTTTCAGAACTTCTGTTACAGAAAATCAATAAACACCTTCACGCACCACCAACACCTATATACTGTGTATTGTATTTTTTTTTTTAATGCATTCTACCAGCTTCCCTAACCAAAATCCTGAACTTCACATGATCATCTTAAACAAACATGTGAAACTGTAAGCACTGGGTTGTACAGTTATCACAACACAAATCTTTCAAACTGCTCCATCTCCAGATTGGAAGTAAACTCAGGGATAGAGCTCTAGCGCTAACCTAATCCCATCTGAAATACTCACTCTGAAAGCTGGCAGCAGTGGGGCAGATGATAGCTCCACTCTATGGGTCCATTGTCTACCTTCTGAACCCCTGCAATAGTCCCCTCTGGCTTTTCAGTGGTGATCTTATACCTGTGATCAAATGAGATGTGTAATAACAGCTTTAATACTGGTAATAATTAAGCATACTGTATATAATTATGTACATTATATTATGTTATGTTGATCTGGCTTTGGGGGGAGGGTGAGGGGGGATCCCCTTCAGGTAATCCCCACGTCCATTTAACAACAGTTCAAAACATCTGCAGACTTTCGAAAGATTATTCCCTTATTTTGAGCATGACGAGAAAATAAGCCTTGGGATTTCCGCAGAAGCATGAATGTAAGCTTTCAGCACATACTGTCCCACTTCCCCATTACTGAGAGTGGCCACTGTTAACATATGTATTAAAGGAGAAATATTAAATGGTCAGTAGAAACAGGGTTTATTTATCATAAAGCCTTTGTGACAAGGGTTACAGATGGGTCCAATATTAAGAATTAATATGAAGTATCCTGCTTGCACATTTTTCCTTTCCTTTCAAAAATGTTTGTGATTAATATATAGTATATTTTATTAGTTAATACTCTTTACACTCAGTGTTAACTGTCTCCTGATATTGACTCAAAAAGGTCTGTTCTGCTTTTTCATTAATACTGCTTTCAGCAAGTAAGAGCAAATCACTCATATTATTGACAAATAATAATCCTTTTTTCCCCCTTACATTATCTGTTTGTTCCTACGTGGTCCTCCGTATGGTATGAAAGGCAGGCTGCCGCTTGCGGCGTGGTAAAACGTAACACCGATGCTCCACAGATCCACTGTCACTCCGTAGGTCTTCTGCTGGGGCTTCCTCAGAACTGCACGCTCATACATGTCTGGATGCTGCACATGGGAGAAAAATCTGCACGCTAGCCACTGTTTCGCCATTTAAAAAAATCCAAACATTTACTTAAGTGATATTTATTGTTTAAAAGTACACCAAACATCTGGATGCTGCGCATAACAGAACAGCTGCACATATAAAATATGCTGATATAAGGTTCAGCTCTTTTTGTCCAAATAATTACACTAACAATTATATGACA
>CM040994.1:6601286-6686077 GCA_022985145.1 Pangasius djambal
CGTGGCACTCTGGAAGGTGTGAGAAGTAGCTCAGAACTGTAACCGACACATGAAGCAGACATGCGGAGGCGCACAAACACACACCTACACACGACACAGACATGGCTGAGCACCGTCATAAAAGAACACCAGATAACCATCAGATTACCCACCTCCTCTATGGTGAAGAGTTTGACGATGTTGACGTGATTCAGCCTCCGCAGCATCTCAAACTCCCTCATCTGTACCTCATACGGTCTGCTGTAGCTGGCCATGTTGAACACCTTCACTGCAACCACCTCACTTGTTTTCTTCGAAAAGAGTGGGAATATGTGCAATGTCTGAGTCACTTTCTCAGACAATGAGCAGACATCATATATAGGTCAATACATCAACTGCCTCTCTCAAATGTTTCAGAGCAACACATAACAATGTCAGAGGGCACACGTACTTTGGTTCGGGCTTTGTAGACACTCGCAGTCGCCCCCTGACCGAGAATATCATCAGTGGACCAAAGATGGTTTTCTGTACTCGCTGTCATGGTGGTCTAACCTATTAAAAAGAACAAAATGGAAAAGGAGTTCAGAAATATTCCTCTATATAAGAGAATATTACATATGGTAGTCCTAACGTGTCTGTACTGTACGTCTGCGTCTGTACGAAACGTTCGTACATTACCACCGGTTTCAAAGTTGACCCAATTTTGATTTGGCTTTGTCTATTTTAAATAAATAAATGAATAAATAAATAAATAAATAAAATAGTAAACACAACTACCATACTTTGTGCATTAAAATGTAGAGTAAATAATTAATTTTTAAAACTTTTGCTTTATTTGCCTGCACAATTAATTATAAGTTATACATAAGGAAAATAATCAATGACAGTATGGTGTGATGCCAAGTCGGCATCCGATACTAATCACGAAATTGATTATTTTCCTATAACAGCATGTCCCATAGTGTTTTATTCCTCTTATACCACATCAATTTACCAATGATTACAGTTTTTATTAAATTAAGTATGACATTCCATACAGTTATGTTAATGCGGAATGTCCGTGAGACAAGTCAGTTCCTCTTATCACTTACTTTATAGGAGCAATAAAGGTCATCCACTCACAGTCTCTCTTTTTTCTCTTCCTTGAGTAAAAAAAAAAAAAAAAAAGAAAGAAAAAAGTGCTAGTCATTTTAGAGAAACCACAAAAAGCTAGCTCTTCTGTCCTGAAGACTTTCCCATGGTGGAAAACCTACTGATGGTTACAGAACACTGTATTTTCAAACAACCGTATTTTCACTTTTTCAAAACAACATTTGAAAATGTATTGAAAAATCACAGTTTGTGCCATTTGGTTGTCCGGGGCATAAAATTCACATAGTCATGCAGATATGAAAACAGAAAATGGATTAAATGGTTTAATGTCTTATAGGCTCATAAGTAAAGGGATTTAACAAGTGATAAAATGAGAATACTGCCAAATAATAATACAAAAAATATATTTAAAATATCTGTTTGAAATTTAGTGTTATGGTCAAACACCTCAAATCCTTTACACACATTTTGATATATAATCAGACTGCTTACCCATAAATTTAAATGCCATTCATTAACCTGAAGCATGGTTCAACAATAGTTCAAGTACAACAACAAGTTTGTTAACAGAAACCACAGCAGATATTATAAAAACACAAGTAAATACAATTAAAAAAATCAGGTTAATACAATTAACAACATTGTATAAGTTACCTTTTTCTAGTTTCTTGTCAGTGTAAAGAGGTCATGTAGAGGATACAGATACCTTCTCAGGAACCTGAGAAAAATAAACAACAAAAACTTGTTGCAAATTTGGCTTAAATATGACTCTTTTCTTACAAAAATAGAGTTGAAATGTGTATCTTAGCGGCAGTCGTCAAATAAATTTGGTCAACTTGATATTTTAACTAAGCTAGTGAACTTTAAAGCTGTTTTTATTCTCTTGTTTGTTTGGTTTTTTTTTTTTAGCAACTGCTCTGTTTATTCCTTTCCAACTTCCTCGTGCTGCATTTGAATGGACAGCAAGAAGCAAAGAAAAGAAATCAAACTCACCATTTAATATACAATACGAGGTGAACAGGCAGAACTAGGAACTGCTTCTTCACATAGATATACAGAGATTTCTCAAACCGAATGTACAGTACAGACAGTTTCGTCTGACAAAAGAGACTTTCCGTTTGACAGGAAGGAACTTCCTCCTTGTAGTTCAGGGCAAAGCTACAGTATGCGTTAATCACGTTCATAGAGATTAGAGCGACCTAATCAGACTGAAGAAATAAAACCATACGTCGTTTAAAAGCATAAAATAACTTACTTTTTTATTTTGATTTATTTATTATTATTATTATTATTTTTAAATAAATAATATTTGGCATAATTATATATCCGCCAGTCCTAACCGGACGTAAACGTTTATTTAGATTTGAAGTGTGTTTTGTCGCCATCTACTGGCCAACATGCTTTATGACACCATATTATTAAAGCTAGTGCATTGCTAGGTTCTTGCTAACAAATTCTCAATCCTGGCCCTGGACTGGAGAACTTACCATGTCCTGCACATTTTAGTGTTTTCCTTTCTCTAACAGGACAGGGAATACTGAAGGACCAGGGTTAGGAGGCTGTGCACTACCCGAGGGGTTGTCAGCTGCAGGCCCAACAAAGTATTTTAGGGGACTGAACCAAGTACTTGAAAAAATATTGTAGCTGTAGCTGAAAAATATCTTAAAAAAAGCAAAACAAAACAAATCAAAAAACCCTGTCTAGTTTCCAAACCATGAACAAGTACAACTTCTGTAGCAGGTCCTCTGTTGCGGCCAATCACATATTATGACCAGAAACTACAGGGATATACATAGACACTAAGTTATAAACTTTTGAGTTTTCACAGATTTTCATATTTCAATATTAACCCTCTCTTTTCTTAAGTGAAATGATTGTTTAAAGAAAAGTCTGTTTAAAGTTTAAAGACAATTGGACACAGAAGTATTTGTCAAATTCAAGAATAATTATCTTAACGTGCACCGGAATGAGATATTTAGGGTGACGTTTGTATCTTTATATTTAAAGGAATCCCTATTTATTCTGTATACACATAATGTTTGAAATGTAAATGTGTTCAACGTGCTATTTCTAATTAATCTGTCTATTCATTCATCTTCTGTCACCACTTCACCCTGGTCAGGGTTGTGCTGAAACTGGAGTCACATTCCAGATTGGACACCGGTCCATCTGGTGTTACGATGATTAAAAACAAGAAGAAATATTAAATTTCCACTTGATTGTGATAGCTGTAATGATGTGACAGTGGCTGAACCTGCCTGAATATCTTTATTCTTATTGACTTTCAAATCCTAACAATAATGGCATGCAAATCTCTATCACAGCATAAGACAGCTCATAACACTATCAAGGCCTTTCACAGTTCTGGCAATGATATGGGAGTGTGAAAATAGTGACCACTAGCCTCTGAGACTTCATAATTGGTCACTAATCCATAGCTAGTTGTACCAGAGCTGCTGCGGCCCAACGTGGACGCACAGTAATGCACATATTTTGTACATTTTCTAATTGTAAATGATGCTAAAAACCAGTACAAACTTATAATGAATATTATTTAATCAGAATTATGTAATATACATATATCATCATTTAAAATCATTTCCTTTTGGTCTGGAGACAGGAGACATTGTCATCCTGGAATATGCTGTTGTTATTTGAGATAAAAAATGACATCAGAATACATGTAGGATGATGTTTTAAGGCAGATGGACTACTACTACTCTTTATATTTGAAGAGTCCCTCTTCCAATATAATTACAGATCATGGGTGTTATGGTGGTGCAGTATGTAGTGTCCTGGGTTCAATGCTGAGCTTGGGTTACTATCCATGTGGAATTTCTCATGTTCTCCTCATTTTCATGTGGGTTTCCTCTAACTGTCCAAAAATATGCTAGTAGGCAGACTGGCTATGCTAAATTGCCCCTAGGTGTGACTGAGTGTATGAATGTGTGTGCATAATGCCCTGAACTGGGGTGAATTCTCCCACCTTGCACCTTGTTCCTGGGATTGGCTCGGGATCTACCGCAACCCTGACCAGGATACAGCAGTTACTAAAACCGAATGAATAAATGAATAAACATTCATATTATGTATTTATCATTTGGGCGCAAGGTAGGAATACACTCTGGATGGGACCCCAGGCCATTGCAGGGCACAAATGCATTCATACATTCACACCTAGGGGCAATTTAGAGTTACTACTCCACTTACCCGCATGTTTTTGGGAGGTGGGAGGAAAACCTATATGTATGTACAACTCCACATAGACAATGAGCTTAGGATCGAGGTGCCAATGCTACCCACTGTTCCATCATGCCCCACTGTATTCACATCAGTTTTGTATGCATGTATCGGACCTACTTGTGTTTTATATTTATATTGGTTTCGTGTTGAAACATTACAAAGACTCAGCCAAGTCAATGACATGTGTAGCAAGCGGTTTATTAAAAAAAAAAAAAAGTTTACTACAAGAACTACGCATGGAATTATATAAGATGTATTTGAGAGTAAACTACTATTGCTATTACTGTACAATCCTGTACCCTTCCTCCCTTCCAAAAAAAAAAGAAAACCAAATAGAAAGAATGTACCTCTGTAATGTACACCATTGTATATACAAAGTACATCTGAACACAGGTTTCTCTCATTAACAGATACTCAAGTGGACGACTATAAATACCTCTGACAAGACAGTTTACAGCCTTGTTTAAAATGGACAGGAAATACATATTTAACAATAGTTACGATTAAAAAAAAAAAAAGAGAGAGCAAACCCTCACTCAATCTGTTCACCAACATACAATGCAGATTCAAGTGCATAATAAGAATCGATTTTAAAATTGCAGACTTGAAAATATAAAGATTACATGTAAACCGAGACTTCAGCCAACAGCACAGTAAAAAAGGTACACAGAACATCTCACAAAGCACTTTATGAGTTAATTATGTATTATGTATTATTCATTTTAATGCCTTTTTTTTTCCATTCCAATTTGGTTTCCAGTTGCCTTATGAGGTATTAGGAACAACACAAAGAGTAAATTTCCAATCATAGCACACAGAGATATACCTAATCACCTGTTAAGACATGTAGAGAATTGCAACACAACACAGAAAAATAACATCAAAAAGTTTTCCTAGAAAAAGTTTTCCTCATTAAGCTGCTGATTTTTTTTTCTAGTCTTTTAGGTTGGATATTAATGAAGGGTTTCCAGGCGTTTCTCACCATGTCCATGCTGTTAAGGCTTTTAATAATGGGTCTTCATTGCCCTGGGGGGAAGAAAAAAAAAAATCAACTGGCCCCATGCTTGTTTTTTCTTCCTGACCTCGAAACACACACCCAACATTATTTTTACTCCCATCCACCACATCAAGGCTTGTATATAGTAAATAGTCAAGGCGTCTCTTCAAAAAATCTTCTTTAAAAAGCATAAATAGACTAGATGAAATGAGAAAGAGGTTCAGATTTTTAGATAGAATGGCCTGCTAAATCTGTAGTTAGAGATCTGGGAAATATATAAACATGCAGAAGACTGGTTTGTTGCAAAATCTCCAATCCAAAAATCTTGGGCTGCAACCCATCAAAGAGCTTGGGCCTGACACTATCTTTAATAACACTGAGATAAGACATAAAAACTGAGAAGCTGGATTAACCCATTCCCAATTTGGAGCATGCTCTCATCCATATAAAGACTAAGAAAAACCGTTTGCCATTTTGTAAATCTGTATATCCCCAGTCAAATCCTGTGAAGAGATTGAAGTTTTCCCAATCCGACATACAAATCGTGAATTAATTGCCTCCATTAGGCGGTTTACACTATACATACATACATACATACATATAAACATACATAGAAACATACTTACAGATACAAAGTTAGCATGATGCAAACTCAAGGCCAAGTAACGGCCCACGAGAATTGTAAATAAATTCAGGCAAGGCAGAAGGAAACCACTCTTTTTTTTTTTCTTTTTTTTTTTGCATCAAATACGTCACCAAATGTACAAGACATTCCTCACGTTTGCATTTTTTTTTTCCAGTTATAATCCTAATCTTAATAATTTCAGGTATACACCGAAATACCTTCTGTTCTGCTGGATTATGTCATGTTTGACTACTGGTAAGTAACTGTAGGAGAATATGAAGAGTAGGCTATTAAGAAGTGCTTGTGAATCTGGTATAAGAATAGAAGGGTTCGAGAGGCAGCACAGCTTTGCCTTATCCACCATGCAAGTAACGTGATCGTTTTAGGATTTGCTGTATAGTACAGAGTCAAGCTGGGAGATATAAAGGCAAAATAGTTCACCATATTACTAAGACATAAGCTCTGTGGACAAAAATGAGTTGCATGTATCGTTTTTTTCCCCTAATAACTGGTTATGCCCCAATAATAGAGCTAATCTTGAGAGATTAGTCTTGAGAGCTCTTATACTGACTGGTGTGCAATTCAACTGGAGTTTGGTGTTTCACCTGCTGTTCCAAATAATCCCACAATTTTATCCCTTTGTTTACAGACCCACTGAATCAGATTTCAAATCCTCCCACTCAGATCCATCCAGCCATTTTTTTGTAGCACCAGTAAGACAACAGAAAGGAAAAAGTTCAGTGTGAGTGCTACTTAATAGTAAGCAGCTCCTCCTTTTCTTTACTGACAAAGAAAAGACCACGGTCCCACCCACTTTTTACCTACTGACTCAACTAGACAAGATAAAGTCGCTGCAAATATAAAGTTGGTGCGAAGCGATGATCAAAAATTGCTAACGTGACAATATCTGTCAGTGCTGCACTTTTCACGTGTTAACCTTGTACAATAAGGTGAGATGCGATTTTTTTATTTTTTGTGTCCTGAGAGCTTGCCAGGTGCTTGTGGATAAATGGTTAATAATAGTTCACGGCTAACAGGCTAAAGTTATATATAACTGCTGATTAGCGTTAAAAAAAGTTAGCATTAACAGTTATCGAAAATAAGAAAGTAGGTGTGTATTGCCATGCTGGAATTCCTACAGAGAAGTAGTACTGAAGCTTTTGGGCTTTATCCTGAATTACAAATGCAGGTGTATCCAATGTGAGGAGGGTACAACATCAACATCGCTTATCCTGACGAAAACAGGGACACAATCTCAGTACTTAAAAAAGCTGCATATAAATACACAGATACATTTTCCACCGCAATGCTATGGAGTTCATAATCGAGTATTGCAGTAAAGTTCAGTTTCCGTCATGGCACACGTAAAGTCCAGCTCCCTCAAGAGTAAGTATTTAAGTAAAATGTGAAAGAGAGTGGAAGGAACATAAGAGTTATTCACAGCTACATATTTTCCAAAATAATCCAATCCAATTCACAACTCTGGGAAAAAAAAAATCACTAAACCTAGATTATAAAGTGGGATCGAGAGTGTTC
Source organism: Pangasius djambal (assembly GCA_022985145.1). NCBI lineage: Eukaryota > Metazoa > Chordata > Actinopteri > Siluriformes > Pangasiidae > Pangasius > Pangasius djambal. Next base: position 6,608,759 of record CM040994.1, read on the forward strand.
ACGTCCCAGCCAGATTTCTTTTCTTGGGTTTCAACAGTGCTGAAAAATCCCACCATGTGCATGTGGACCACACACAGACAATACACGCACACACATCCACACACTGCATTTCAGAATTGAGGTTACTGTCCATAATGAATGAATTAAAAGAGGTTAGTTATTTATCCCTCCACTGACAATCAGGATAAAACAGCGGCTGGATTCTGGAATCACAATAAAGCAAGGTTTTATGGATTTCTCAAGCCGGGCAGGATTTATCGGTAGGTGTAGGAGGTGGTGGGGGAGATGGAGGGATACTAGTGGTGCTGCTGGAGCTGCTACTTTTAGGGAAGACTGCAGGTTTGGGTCTGGTGGCTGGCGGCCGGTTATCTCGGAAAGTGGAAGTGGAAGGAGAGAGTGCAGTGGCCGTCGTTCCTGAGGACAGAGGGCTCTTGGGTGCCGGGCTCTTGACCGGGCGTGAGGCGGAGGGCACGTCGCTGGCCGAGCTGGCACTGCGCTGGAGTGGGCACTGGAGCGGGTGCTGGAGTGGACGGGAGTGCAGCGGGCTGGATGGTTCGGAGGCTCCACCACTCTTCAGCTGCTCCAGAGTGTCGAGCACGACGTCGGGCGCCGGCTTCACGCTGCTCTTCTTGTCCAGATCCTGCAGCTCGCTCAGCGCCGTGCTCGTTTCCTGAGGGAGACAGGAAAACATATTAAAATAGAAATAAAGAGTTTGTGAGTATGAGACAGAATAAAATAAAAAGAGGAAAAGATAATAGAATAACTATAATTATTATTATAATTAGATAAGTAGAAGTTATCGTTTGTTTAATAGTAGCAAATTAGCTAAGGATGCCCAAGTTAGCTAGAGGTCAAAGCTAGTAAGTTAGCTAAAAATACCCATGTTATCTAGGGGTTAATTCTTGTAAGCTAGCTGCAAATACCCAAGTAAGATAAAGGTTACTGCTAGTGAGCTAACTAAAGATACCAAAGTCAGCTAGAAGTTAATGCTAGCAAGCTAGCTAAAAATACCCAAGTTAGACAGAGGATAATGTTAGCTAACTAACTTTAGATAAACTAGCTAGTGGTTCATGTTAGGAACAGTGATAATGTAGGATTGAGCAGAAAAACAGGCAGGATCAGGGAAAAAAAGAAAATAATAACAGTATTACAAAGTGATAGAAGGAGATATGCTTAGCAAAGATGTCTCGCTGTTCTGACTGGTTGGATGTCAGCAGTCCACATCATTTGTACAAATTGTTGATCTTTAGGTGTCATCTTTGTCACCTGCCTACTGCTCAAAAGCTTCAGTAATACTGTAGATATTAATCATGGCTTTTGGCCAACATCATAAACCTATTGGTTCTTCAGAACGACTTCCTATACACTGCTTTTATAGCCAGCCCAAGAGTCCATTATGTTTATCTGCCTGTTGGGTGAGGAGTCCACACAGAGTCTCATAAAAGCTGTACTCTAGCCAGCCGCCTCCCCGTGCTTCATCCAGCATGTGACCACTCCAAATGAATTGCTGCCTTGAGCTGGATCAATCACGCGCCTCCAGCCAGCTGTGAAATTACTCCACAGACACGAGTCCATCTTAGAACTTCTCAAAGGGAAGTTGCCACAGGGAGCAAAGGCTGTGGACTATATATACCATCAGAGGCCAACATAACTTTAGTGCAATAAAATCATGTATACTGTTCACTTGCAAGGGCTCCATCTATCTGGGCTGGCAATAACAGTTAAAACTGTCAAATATGATGGAACTTTCTTTTGCTTAAACTCAAAGAAGTTGAGGTAGTAAAGTAAAACAGTGCTTGCTACTGGATGAGACTGAGCATGCTTCCTCTAATAATTTCACACCCTGAAGCCCTGAAGTCATGTTGCTTATGAATGAGATATTTTGTGCATTTTTAACTTAATTCTTGCTGTACTCAACAGATGACAGTACTGCACATGACAGTAATGATAGCAGTTGCTAATGAAGGCTAATGCAATGTCTCACCTGGGGGCTGTGCTCAACCTGCGGGAACACTTCCGGGTCGAGAGGTCGATGGTTGCTAAAACTCTTGGAGCGTCCAGCAGGGGTGCCTCTGCGGAACTGAGGGCTCTCTACCTTGGCTTTGAGGGATGAGTGGCGGGTGATGGAGTTGAGGACACTGTGGGCGCTCAGCGGCCGCTTGTCTGTGCTCTCTTTCGGCAGCGCAGCTGCAGGCAACGATGTGCCTCTCAGACCTCCCGTTGGTACAGACGAGCTCTCGCCGGGGCCTTCTACCGGCCGGAACGTCCTGCGGATTCCACTTGCCTCTGGACGCTTCCTCATCCTGTTATAGACAGGGACAGAGTGGGTTTTTTTATTCTCTCCTACTGCTTATGACAAGGATTATCTTTTAACACAGCCATGACAATTCATAAACACACTCTGGCTCATGTTTACTCCAATATCCAATATGTCAAATTGATTCTCCCACAGAGCTTATGGCAGAGCATTGATTTGGGGTCAGCCATTATAGCAGTACTGACCTTTACAATATTGATCTCATTTACTGTTTTGGCAAATAAAGTCATATATCTGACCTAACAACTGCACTTTATTGTGCTCCCCCCCACACAAACACACACACACAGTGTTTAAAAAGAACCAGGAAGGCTCTTACTTGTTGAGGTTGGCCAGATAGATATCAGCTACATGTCCTCCAATGGGAGAGCTGGCACTGCCTCTAGTAGACACTTTCTCCTCTATTCCATCATGGGGAGCCTCCAGATCAGCTTTTGGACTGCCTCGACCTGTGTAACCACCATCCGTGCTGGGAGAGTAACACACGTGGTGTCATTTCTGAACGTATAATAAAGCAAAGTATCTCTTCTCTAAATAATTCTATTCTATACATTCAGTATTTATGATGGAGTTCTACTACTGTTAAACATACCAACTAAACAGATTTTGGTAATGATGACCCAAAAAAATAGACTGAAATGGAGTCATTACATGTCCTGGAGCACAATGTACTGGTGGGGCACGAGGCCGTCAACGCCGTTGTGTCGTCCCTCCCACCAGTCGTCAGAAGCGCGGTGGTACAGCAGCAGTGAGGCGCCCTTCTTAAAAGAGAGCTCACGGTTGTTTCGGCCTGAGTAGTCAAAGCGTGCGATGGCCTCGATGGGGTCTGACTCTGAAACGTTCAATGAGCCTGGGTGTCAGATGCCAGAGATGCATTGCCAGGAGAAGACAGAGGAAGAAAGGCGAGGAAGTGAGCAAGAGGTGGAAAAGAGAGAGTGAGAGATGGAGAAACGGAGGATTATTGCTTAGGAAACCAGGCAGGTTAGAGCACATCCTTCATCTGCAGGCAAGTTGCTGTAGCCATGCAAATTATTATTAGACAGTCTGAAAAAAGGATTTCAACCATAAACGAGACATGAGAACATTTGCAAAGTGCACACAGCAAGCAAAATTCTATCCCTGCTTAGTGTGATAGCATTTTTAACAACAAGACAGACACGAATCTCTGATACAGCAAATAAATACAGCAAGCAACTTTTTGCACTCATTTCTATATTATAGTATTTCTGACATAACTGCCACAATTCTGACATAATTTAGCATTTTGTTATATCAGTGTATAGTAATATTTAATTTACGTGATTAAAGTTCCTTTAAAAACACTATTTACATAGCAACTGTTTAAACTGAAAAACAACTAAAGGTGCTTCATGATTAATCAATCAAGTATTTAAATTTTAAATAAAAACTGTCAATTAATTTTTTTTCATTTTAGATTTTTACAAAACTAAACAAAAACATTTTTTTTTACTTTTGTTTCGTTCTAAAGCATAAAAAAAAAAGCATAAATCACTGATATACTACAAAAAGTGCTTTAGAACAAAAGCAAAAATAACAAAATGTGTTTTTATTCTAGACTTAAAAATGGTCTTCTAACATTATTTTCGGGACTGTTCCAAAATTTTTGTGCTATAAGCAGAATTCTAATCTCTCCCATCCTTTAAAATGATATTATAGGTACTTTTACCCCTTTAAATTCCCCAGGATCGATGAGCGAGTCCAAACTTCATTCTAATTACTACATAAAATGTCCTAGTAGTTTCCATGCAGTTACTGAGTCATTCTTAATAGCTCCTGAATAGTATGCTTTAAGGTGAACGACTGAGTAATAACTCAGAGATTGAAAGTGGTTAAAATTATAGATACTATTAAAAAGCCCATGCTTTGTGAATATAGTAAATCTGTTGCGCTGTAATAAGTTAGAAAACCTGCAAAAGGGACGAAAGAGTGTATGCTGTCTAGTAGTTTTTAAACTCACCATCATCACTGTTATGGGTGTCTGAGACGGTATCAGGTGTGGGTTCGTCCACTAGGGGGGGCTCGCTGTGTGGACTATCACTGCGTCAGAGGACAAAACACATTGAGGCACAGGTTGAGACAAACCTCAATTGAATGGACGCATCAGTAGACATTAGCAAGGCTATAAACCAGCTCAATCATGCTTATCCACAATCACAGTGATAAAATCTCTAAATCGGATTCATTTGTGTAAAGTGATACAGCAGTTACTGATTATACTGGATGATAAATGAGACGATTTATGCCAAGGAAAATCCCAGTGGGACATGGTCTAGACGTTCAGAGTATCCTGAGACCTGGTTACTGTTTCTACTTTTCATCTCTTCTGCTGAGAAACTAACAGCGCTGTTGCTGTGAAGTGAGATTTGAAGCAGGACAGGTCTGTTTGCATCTCTGACTCTAAGCAGCACCTACTTCTACAAGTCTGCTGGGAAAAAGAACAGGATGGGATGAGGCATTAGGAGAGACGAATTTCAAGAAGAAAATGGGCAGGCTTTATCTAAAATCAGGCAGGAATGTCACTGAGTATTATTGTTTGCTGACAGCATTATGGTATAGCCAATGCATCACAGAAATCTTTGTAGGCACTGCCTAACTCTTCTGCTGTCCTGAAATGTTTATATACTCCAATATGGCTTTACCATTCGAGCTTCCATACATGAGTCATGCAAAACATTGCCATAATAATCATGTCCTTGCAGACTCCATGGAGAGTTGCCAGCACGTGGCTGAGCAGACACACAGTCTGATACCTGTCCTGTTTCCCTTTAGTCTAATGCCATGTGATTTACTAACCAGAGAGCCAGGACTAATAAAGGCTGTGTTTCATAGGATGGGAATGAGGGAGTGAGGGACGCTGGGAGTTGGAGAGATGAAGTGCTAATTGGGTCTTTGGGATTATAGCGTCGCTCTTGGCAAAGCTCACGTGCAATGGCCACTTGTTTGGAACGGCAGCAGTTTAAGGAATCAGCACTGATGACTCTGTGTTGTGTGTGGGTGTGTGTGTGTGTGTGTGTCTGTGTGAGATGAAAAGATAGCCTTCGTCTTGCAGTACAAGACTCTTTTTTAAACATTTGTGGCTCAAAATTGTAGCTCAAATTATATATATTATAGACTGTAGTAGGCTGAATGACAAATTAGCACCTTAGAATATTTATTCTTCTTGTAAAAGCCCTCCTGAGGCAACAGAAGAGTGGTACTTTATCATAGCATATTTATAAATATTGATAGTTTTCTGTAAAATAAACAGCCGTTGGACACAAAAAGACACCTCCCATCTGTGATCCATGTATCCACAAGTCTGTTTAGTTACTGAAGTGTATTTTTTATATATATATATATATTTTTTAACATGAATTTCTCTATAGAGACCAAACTGAAATGTTTATGATTGTTCGCACCATAATATTAGGTTTCTGTATTAAAATGTGTATTTGTGATACTGTGTGATCCTTAGTGGGGCAAACAGACACTAAGTGGGTTACAATTAAGTGTAAAAGTATGACTGCGGAACAATTCATCTACAGAAAAGAAAGAAAGATAGATTAAATAGAAGTCAAAATATTCCCAAGCAGAGTTGTAATATATATGTCAAGAAGATATCAGTTTTCTTGCTATTAATATATTGAAATAATGAAGGAACATCTGGGAAACATAACACAATATATTGTCCTAAGGGTATGCACGTTTAAAAGCTCTTTATGTAAAATGATCCTTCAGATTTCACAGCTAATGGTTCCTGTGCAAACAAAAGTCAAGAGTTCCCTGATTTTCATCTTAATGCCCACTGTGCCTTACACTACACTGTACTTTTTAAAAGGACATCAACTTATCATTTCACCTTCTCAACGAACTTCCCAAACGCATTGCTGCTTTGCATTAAGACAGACTGAACACTAAAGCAAAGCTGGAGCAGACTAAAATTTGCTTTGCGCTCTGGTAGGTATTAACCCAGAAGCGTAAATTATAATGGGAAATGTGAATGTGCATAGTGAATGTTTAAAATCTGAATCACTCTCCCCCTGCCTTAGCGTCTTTACCTCCTTCTCTTACGATCCTGAGTCAGCACTCTGAGCCCATTTCCTTCCACGACATACAAACAGATGTTATAAAACAGTGAGTGTCCATGCCATTAGTAAAGGACTCTCTTAAAAACAGCAATAAGGGCATGTCAGCCAAGACAAATCTGGTCTCTATCCAACTGGGCCTCGGTGACCTTACTATAAGTGAGGGAACTGACACAGGCTGAGGGTCATCTGATGCTTCTGGCTACTAAAGAGCCCTACAGAGTGTGTGTGTGTGTGTGTGTGTGTGTGTGTGTGTGTGTGATAAGTGTGACGGATAAGCTTTAAATGGATATCTGGGATTCATTTTTGTAATGCGATCAGCTACTGTGGTGAGCTTCCTGTTTTAGATCCTTTCACGTTAAGCCGCATATTTATTTCAGTGATTGATACTCAAGTCCACAGTGCATGTGGCATTCATTTTCTGACTAGAAAATATGCATACAATATCACAAAATATGGCACAATATGGACAAAATATCAAATTAATATCATATTTATATTGAACCTATTTGCAACTATATGAACTAAAAGCAGTAGTGGAAATTACGTGAGTAATTGTACTTTGTTACTGTACTTAAGTACTATACTGGAAGATCTGTACTTTAATCAAGCATTACTTGAAACTGAATAATTGTACTCCTACTCAAGTAAATTTACAAAAGAAAAAAGCATGCTTGTTACGCCTTACATTTTCATTTCATTTGATTTGTACTCGCTATGGATCTCAAACGGCATGCGATTTTTTCTCTCTATTTTTTCCCTTTTACTGATTGATACAGGATGAGATGATGAGTTGTCTCATTTGCCAGGTAAAAATGAAAGTCTTTAAAATTCTCTGTCGAATCTAAAAAATGAATTAAGTTAATTTTAGTTTTGCTACGTTAACAAACAAACCAGCGCGTTTAATAAAGCACAAGCAACTACCTGAAAATCCAGAAGATCCAAAATCAGAGCTCACCAGTATTCTTCAGTGGCTCCTCCACGCTCATACACAGGGCCCTCAAGATCACGTGGCCCAGGGAAGATCCTGTCATGGTGGATGATGATAGTCTTGATCAGCTCGTTCACATGGGCCTGGCAAGAGACCTGGTCATGACCCTCAGGCACAGACATGAGTGTGGGGCCGAAGCAGATGGCCAGGTTATAGGGATCCATCATATTGTCCTCACTGTACTGGGACAGACTGCCGAAAAACATGGGCGAAAAGATGGGAAGAGAAAATCTGAATTGTAGGTAAGGTTTCTGGGTGAAAGAAAGTGTACCTCTATTTTGCAGTTGGCAAATTATACATAAATCCAGAACGAGAAAACACAAGAGACGACATCGTTAGAGGCAGGTTTAATAACAGTCATTATTGATATCTTATTGATACTTCCCTGAGATCTGAGATTAAATTAATAAGATGCTTTTTAGCATAAAATAATCAGAAAGGGCAACAAGGAATTTTGTTTTATTGTAAATTTAGATTTAAAATCTGAATGAAAATACAAAAAATATAACTGACTACATGCTACAGAATAGGTTTTATGCTTGGTAAAAAATAATAATAATACAAATAAATAAAAGAGGCGATAAATGATGATTAAACAAACAAACGAACAAATAAAAAAGAAAAGAAAAAAAAAGATAAGAAATTAATAAGATAATAAAGATGACAAAAAAGAAAGAAAGAAAGAAAGAACAGTATGTGTCCCAAGCTGTTTTTGGCTGGCGCTCCATCTTTTTGTTCATTTTCAAAATATTTGTGTTGAATACAGTTTGTTCTCTTTTAATGAGATTTGACGAACCCTTTTGTCATTGTCACAGAAACTCAGTTATTGTATACAGAAAATCAGCACATGTCCCAGATTTTAAAAAAAACATACACATTTTCAAGCATTTAACCTTGTCTTTGAAAGTTCATTAGGCCTGAGGCAGAGACAACGCCGTGTGATTGTCCTTGGGGAAATTACACTCGTTTAGCACATTTCTCACTGTCCCACAGTGCACTATATTGTTATCATGATCTGTGACGAGACCATGAGTCAGACAGGGCTGTAGTGAATCAGACACACAGGGAGGAAGTGGCTAGGGCACTGGGGTAAAACAAATCCATATGGAGATCCTCGGGTAAGGATTTATGAGTGGTACAACCAGTTCACAGGGATCCACTTACTTTTCTTCCTTTTTATCTTTTACACTTTTTTTTCTGTCCCATAATAGGGCACATTTTAGAGCTAGACCATGTTTGGAAGTGATTAGAAGCAAAGAGCTGATTAGACTGTATATACTTCAAAGCATGTGTACATGTACACTCACTAACCACACAGTTAAACAGTGGATGAACCTCACCCGGTCTTTTCCCAATCCGCAACTGAGCAGTTTAGGTGAACCTGTGCCCACTGGAGCACAAATTCCTGCTCCTGACTGACAGGAGTGGAACCGGATGTGGTCTTCTGCTGTTGTAGCCCATCTGCCTTACCGCGTGGCATGTTGTGTGTCCTGAGATGCTTTTCTGCTCGCCACGGTCGTAAAGAGTGGTTATTTGTGTCAGTGTAGACTTCCTGTCAGCTCAAACTAGTCTGGCCTTTCTCTTCTGTGCTCTCTCATCAACAAGGCATTTCCACCCACAGGACAGCCACTCACTGAATGGTTTTGTTTTCCGCACCATTCTGTGGTGCACGGTCAGCAATTCTGCAGGCGGATTTTATGCATGAATGAGCAGGGGTACAGGTGTTCCTAATAAAGTGGTCGCTGAGTTTATGGTTTAAGCATAGATAATTAGCCCAAATGCCAGTGTGTGTGTGTGTGTGTGTGTGTGTGTGTGTGTGTGTGTAGGAATGAAACCGGATAGAAATTCATTATTCAGAATGAACAGATAATGTTCTAAAGAAACAAATAAGGAGGCACACTGCTCAGTTCTTTACAAAATGAACCTTTAAGCATATTTGGAGTACTGCCTTTTAATTTAATATGCTTTTAATGTGCATTTTTTATTGGGTAACCTCTCCTTTAACCTTCTAACCTTGTCCAACATTGGGGCACTATTTACACCATTTATTAAACCACATGACTGTGGCGCTAATTACACAACAGCATGGACGTTTCAATAGGTAAGCAAGGTAAAAAATATCTCACAACAGAAAGACGCAGCTTAATAGAGCCATTCTGGCACTGGACTATTATAGTCGAGCAAACAGAGGACTCTTTCACCTTGGAAACATTACTAGCAGCCTGAAAGCAACACCATACCTCTATCCCTTTATCCCACTCTCTTTCACTCTTTATCCCTCACTCTGGCTATAATATCTGGCCTGGAGTGGCTTTGTCAGTGGGGAAACCACACACACTTCTACACACGTATGCCATCAGATGGAGCAAAAGCAAAACCATATCGTGATTTTTCACAAAACCCCACAAAGACTAGGAATTAAAAAAAAAAAAAATCCTGAAAGTAGAAAAGCAGGGGACAGAAATGGAACCATTACAAAGAGCTGATGCTGGCACCTCGCCTTCAGTTCGGACCTGGATTCCTTCCAAAAATGATAGTATACCTTATAATAAAAAGTGCTTGTAAAATGGTAAGATTATAAAGCACATAGGTTTAGCGTTAGAAAAGTGAAGCTAAGATTAGCTGTGGTCTACCGAGCAGAAACTCACAGGTTTAACAATCCCAGCGGAGTCCGGCTCCAGCTTCGCCTCTAAATCACAAATTAACCGCAGACATGAATGTTGACCTCATTTGCCAAATCTCCCTGCAGCCCTCAGAGCTTTTGAACCTGGCCCATATGTATAAAACATCTGTGACAGTGCTGATCTAAGATCAGCTCCAACTAACCAGAAGCAAGAGCTGATTGTAAATCAGTGAAAGCACTTACTGGTTGAGGAATGCAAACAGGTAGCGCATGATGACCAGGGTGCTGCTGGGAAGAGACAGGAGGACCTTGCGGATGTGGGCAGCTCGATCCTGGAGATTCTCCATGGCTGCAGGGACACAATCACGACAGTCATTTTTACACCATTAATAAGACAGTGTTCAAACACACCAGTATTTCTGCACATTAGAGTTGAGTTATTTTCTAAACAAAATTAAATGAGTAGTGTGTAAAATAGTACTGTATGTCTGTTCTGTCATAGGGTGGACTAAGATTTTGTAATCAAATGGATTATCAAATGGATGCAAGTATGAAGGAGCTCAATTTTAGTCATACTGCTACAGCAGCAAAGAAATTAAGAATCAGATAGTGAAAGATACACCATAAGAGGTAAATGGATTTAGGACTGATGCTTTTTTAGCTTTTTTCATGCTCAGCATGTAAGGCATTCGTTGTTCTCTGTTTGGGTGAGAAGCTAGTGAATGATAGATGATTGTCAGGCTTATCATTGCCCAGCTGAAAAGTTGTTAAAGACCACATGATAGCTGGCTAGTGACTAAAAAAGTGTGGTGTTGACTTTCTCCGTATTTATTATATTTAGAATTTGGTTATATTGGGCGAAAGTGTGGGCCTTATCCGGTTTATGCCTTTCTGGCTCAATTTTGAGAACAAAATGCGCATTAAACTACATGGAGAACACAGACTGGGTAAAAACAAACAAACAAATAAAAACAAAACAACAAAAACACAAACAAAGTTAGCTAGCTAGAATGACCAGCTAGCTTAATCTAACAGTTCTGGAGATTCGCAGAGCCTCAAATTTAAGGGAAAATTCATACTGAACATTATTAGTATGGCTACACTGCGCATACACTACATACTAGTGTAAAGCATAAAGCTATATAATAAATGTTATGTTTTAATTTTATTTGTATTCTCCACAGTAATGTTTCTTGCCTGATAATGTTTAGCTAGATTTAATATCTCTTAGGATACCCAAGATCTGTGAAAAAATTCAGCTATCTTCAACTTCAGGCATATTAACAGAACCGTAAATGGCTTCCTGTTCACTATATACTTAAGATATACAAAATAATGGTGTAGACAATGTAGAACCAACATAGTGACTACCATAATGCCTGTTTCTTTAACATTTGTAACAATTTGCAAAGTGAAAATTGAGTATGTCATAAATTTACATGCATTTATTCCAAGCCCTTCTTCTATATCTATTAGGAGAAACAGTTTCAATAGGATTTAGGTGACTAGAAGAGGTACATGGGATCTTAAACATTTTAGTGTGCATTTTTTGCATTAGTATATATAAATATTATGGATAATTGAACAGTATCCTAACAGTGAGATTTATTCTGACAGAAGTGGTACTTAGTGTGAGGAAGTGAAGGGGCGACGTGCACACTCACAGACACAGGCCATGAGGTCATGGAAGACCTCCTTCGGGAAGAGGGCGTTTTCCAAGCCTCTGAAGTAGAGTTTGAGGACGCCGGCAATGGAATCCATGTCGTGATCGTTCTGATCTCCAGCCAGAGGATCCTCACCTGAGAGGGAGAGAGAGAGAGAGAGAGAGAGAGAGAGTTAGAGACAAAGTAAAAGAGCTGAGATTCATTTTGGCAACTGAATATAGTGAGTCATCCATTTCATAATGCTGAGAGCTACAGAATATAAAGGGATGGGAGAGTACTGGATTAGATCATCTTACCCCTCTCAAAGGCATTCTTAATGTCATTGACCTCCACTTGCGAGCCAGACACTCGGAAAATGCCCTCATGGTGCAGGCCTGCAGACAAAGTGACATCACCTTTTTAAGTAAGAAACACAGGAAATCCTCAAAGACCTTCTTCATTCACTCATCACTTCGCTAGCGCATTTATGTTTTGGATACGACTTCCAGAGCTTGAACTGCACGTCATTTCAGAAAGATTGATTAAGGAATGATCAAGCCAAACCAGATTTTACTGCACTGTTATAAATGAAAATTTATGAGCTACAGTATTAAATGGTTCTGCGATACAGAGCAGACATGGTGATTAATGAACCGTAGTGAACATTTTGTTCACTTGGACATGGAGAGGAACAGGAGCTGCAGGGCTTACAGCCAAGAGCAAGACCATGAGAGAGAGAGAGAGAGAGAGAGAGAGAGAGAGACATATTACCATGTCGGCTGATGAAGCGAATACAGCTCTCCACGATCAGCGGTATGACCTGAGCAGACTCCTAAATAAATTGAGAAGAAAAACCAAGAGTGGTCAGAATGAGGAGAAGAAGAGAGGGGTTGAAAACCTAGAATGTCTAAAAAAAAAAATCTTTGTGAACAAGGGCTCCTGTTCTGAACTGGACATTGAAAGAGTAATAATATTTGTGAAGGGATAGAGGTTTCAGACCAGGAAAAGAAAAAAGCAGCACACTCCGAATCCATGGGGGAAAAAAGGGGCTACTGAATGTGGTGGTTGCTAGGAGACCGCTTCTTTTCACAGCTTCCTTTTGTTTGTTTGGGCAAAGCGGAAATGGTTGATCGAGATGGAATTTGGGGCACGTTAGGCTCAGTGTGGGTCACGCCAAGACACACACTCATACACACACTGGCTCAATTCAGTCAGAGTATATGGATTTTAAAGCAGGCACATACTGTATGTATATACAGCCACTCATTTCTGACAGCTTCTGAACTGCAGGGAATATGTAGTAACAGTGTTCTTTTGTGGCTTTGCTCTATGTTGCAGATTCGATCTGGGCAGCTATTGTCTGTGGGGGCCAAATCAAAAAAAAATTTTTTTGGCAAAAATGAGAAGAAAAAAAAAAAAAACATGATTGAGTCATGATACTGTAAGATAAGATATTCCTGAGCTGCTGACAGTCACCCTGACAATCCTGTAACACTAATTCACAGTCACTAATGCACTATGTCAAAAGTGTCAGGTCAGATTTGGATGAAAATTTGTACACATAAGTCATATGCCAGCTCAGATCCATCAAACACCATTATACCCCAACTTCAGGCATGAAAGTAGTCAGAATATACGGTGACTGACAGCCAATCGGGAGAGAGAGGAGAGTGTGACAGTTGAAACAATAAACTGGAGTGAGACCATGAAAGACTGGTGTTCTGGCTTTTTTCTGGGCTTTTATTTATTTATTCATTTATTTTTATTTTCCGGGAGCTACTGAATTATACACGATAGCCAATTTACCCTAGTTTGGAGTTTGCATCATTAGCCAGTAGTGAAATTGTCAGAGACCTCAAGTTAGCCAGCTAGTGCTTGCAGAAACATGTTGGTGAGTTTCTCTGAAGTTTTGGATTTCAGAAGGGAGTGAGCAATTCAGTCCTTTGTTTCTTTTTGTCTGGTAAGGGTTTTAGCTAGCGTGCTTCCACAATCCGGTCCTCACTGAATGCTTTGTTGAGTATGAAAATGTAAATGTAAATCATATGAAACTGCCTTCTCAGTCACCAGATCTATACCCAAATGAACATCTACGGGAGATTTTGGAGCGATGTGTTAGACAGCGCTGTCCATCGCTATCAACAAAACACTAACTGTAGGAATAACTCGCAAGAACGATGTTCAAAGCTTCAGCACATTTTCGGAGACTTAGAGTCAATTACAAGGGGTGTTGAAGCTGTTCTGGCAGCTTGTGCTGGATCAAAATCTGACACATACTCTTGATCGTGGTTTATCCCTTAATTTTTTAGTCCACCTTTTTTTTTTTTTTTTTTTTTCATTTCTTGACTGTTGCATTATACAGCTACAAAACCCAGCATTTGTGTCACTGCCACATTCATCAAGGCAAAGGTAATCTCACCTATTAAAAAGCAAATCCTCCATTTTGTAATATAATTATTTTAAATTATTTGCTGTCCAGGCCTGGTTTAGATCCTTTCCTTGACTGTGTGAATGAAAAGCATATATTAACAACATGTAGCACTGACATTAAATGCAGTCTAGAGTGCAATGCATTCATCTCATCCCTAGGGGGCGACATGAACATTGAGCTATTCAGATTCAACACACAAATGGGAGGTTTTATGCATTTCTTTTGTTTGCTTTTTCTCCAGTTTGGGTTAGAATAAAAGGGCAGGCTTTAGGTGACAAAGAGGGAGCTAAATTAATCCCCCAAAACGTAGTGATGATTACAGGATGGCAGTGCCAGGAAGACAAGGAGCTGGCGTATGGGGACAGCATGTGCCTGACACATCGGCCCCCTTTGGAATTACTCTAGTGTGTCTGTGGGGATTTAATTCCAGACTCGGTCAGGGACTTTTACAAGCTTTGGGAACAAGCAATACCCAGTGGTACAGGAGGTGTAACAGTATGTGTTTTGGACTGGATAGGAATAACAAGGATTAGTATGAGGCATATAAAGAAAATAAAGCACAGGTGGAGCAAATGGGCTCGGTGGGGCACTGTGGCAGAGGAGCTCTCTCACACACACACACACACATACATGCACATGGGGAGTCGGATATTACCTGTTTTCTGGCGGTCGAGTTCCTCCGTCCACTGATGTTCATGAGAAAGAGAGAGACAGAGAAGGATGATGATCATTTTCACTCCAAGCTGCTCCCATTTTGCTACATACACACACGCGTCTATAGCCCTTAACCACTACAAATTATCCTCTAGAGAGGAGCCCTATTTTTACACACACACACACACACACACACATACACACACACAATCGCAAAGAGCCACAACCAGAGGCTAATGCAAAAAAAAGTGCTGCTGTGTGGCCTTGTCCTATTTCCCGGTTCCACAATGAATAAATCAGCTGCTTTAAATAAATCATGATTATGTCTAGACGAGATATTTAAGATATAAACTAGACATCAAAAGAAACCATCTGGCTGATATTATGCTACTTCTGAGATTCATTAGTATGCGTGCACCACACCTACCTGGCAAGGCAATAGTCAGTCTTCTGACCTGGAGGGAGAAAAAGAAGAAGAGTGAGAGAGAATATGGTAGTTAAACAGATGAATGTAGCAGAAGAGGCTGATCTCTCTCTTCCTCCCTTCTTCCTCTCTCCCCCGTGTGGTTCCTGTTTTTGGATCACCTTTCGGAGAAAACGCTTGAAAAAAAAAAAAAAAAAAAAAAACCCCCCCCCCCCCCCCCCCCCCCCCCACACACACACACTGTTGCAAACTGGACACTAAGTAACACACACACACATACAGACACACACAGACACACACAGACACAAACACACACAATTTAGTCACGCCATGGTGAGCTAGCTTTCTCCTAAATTAGTACGCTTCAATACACACAGGTGCTCCCAATTTCAAAGTACATGCTTTAACATATCAACCAAACACTAAAGCTGACACACATCAATTGACGCTGGGTCTGCCGATCCCCCAGGATGCACTGCAGCATCGTCAGGGTCTAATCCACCAAGTAACCGAGCATCTCTCTCACAGTACACTACACTCCTGATTCCACAACGAGCTCGCACATAATGACCACCATTAGCATCTCCACTTGTGTAGCCGTAAGGACTACACTGCTGTGTTGTGCACTCATTACACACTGGAGGACCGTAACAGTAGGAACAAGTTTTTCTGTCTTTTCCATCTGTTCCAGTCCAAGCCATCTCAAATCCTCCCTGCTGACTCGGTAGGACTGGAAGAATGAGAGTGGGAGGTGAGACAGAAAAACAGAGAGACAGGAGATGAAATCTGCCTCTCCTCAATTATCTTCCTTTTCTCTCACTCCCTTCTTTCTCTTTAACTCCCTCATTATTTCAGACTAGCATACGCATACTGGACAGTAGCGTCCAAAAGTCTGCGCACACAACCAAGAATTGTTTTTATTATATCAGTTATGAAGGTTTAATCCAATTTTGCCAAATTATGTGGAGGTGAGTCAAATGAAAATGTAAATGTACGGCATAAATTTAATGAAACAGTACACTGAATTTGTAGCTGCATTGTAGTTTAGTGTTCTACTGTTACCTCAAACCTGATACAGTTTGAGACACCTATTTGCAATAAACAATGCAATGTGTGTATATATATATTTATATATAAAGTTTTCAACAACTGAAATATCACGTTAATATCTCCACTCTGTTATACCACAGCGCTTTTGAATTCTCGATTCTCAGAAAGTGTTGATTAATTTTCCATAACCGCAGCTCTGACACTAGTGCTGGCTGCAAGGCTTATTTTACGTAATATAATACATATATGTATATGTTATCACTTCTATAGTACCAGCTCATTCACAGGGCACTTGTATAGTGAGTGTCCGACTATATCATAAGTCTAACTATAAATGACTTAAAAAACACGTTATTGAACAAATAAAATTGTGCAGTCAATGATATGGTGAAGCCTTCTATTAGAGACGTTTATCTAACACTTATGGAAGGAGTCTCCAGTGTCAGCGCTTTCCAACAGTCAGTAAGTTTTTCGACACGGAGGAGTCTTCAAGACGGGGGTCTTTGTGTTTTCCGGTTTCTCTGTAACTTTTTTTGTCTTATCAACTTCAAGACAGAGAAAAGAGAAAGTGTAGTGAGGGAATGCCTATTTATAGCTGTTATTAAATGTATCTATAAACATTTAATCAAACTATACACTGTCCGAAGCATGACCTATGGTTTAATAATAAACGGAAATTTGTCAACATTGGTGACTTGCTGTGGTATAAAAGGAATAAAACACTTCGGGATGCACTGTTAATAAAAAATAATCGACTTTGGGGTGGTGGTGTTGATTATTTTTCTATAACAGCACGCCTCATTGTGTCTGTTAATATTTTCAGACAGCAGTAACAATAATAGTATACACAGCGCATACAGAGACTTGCGTCAAGATCAAGTTTTCATTTTTACTTTAACTTTAAAATTCTACGGTCATGCATTCTATGAACGCTTTAGGTTCCATCTTCTTCTCTTCTGGTTACTTGGTTTGCATGATCCACATTTGCGTAATGCAGAAAGATCGGCCGCTATATTTTATAACGCAATAACACTTGCCTGTCACATGTGTAATCATGATTTCTCAACAAAATGTTTCTTTAAAGAATGTGGCCAAATCGAAGTAACATTTTTCACACTTCCACCATTCAACACACAAACGTATTTTTTGATCATAAAAATGCATATTATATTTATGGAATGTGGAAAAAAGGTTTTTTATTAGTTTGTGATCAATAAGAAACTAAAACCAGTCACTGATAGTGCACGTACTTACTGTATGCGTACACACACACACACACACACATACAGACACACACATGCACCCAGTCTCCAGTTGGAGTGTGATGCCTGACCTTTAACCTCCATTACTCAGGCCTGGAACAGGAGCAATTAAAAACGAAGCTCCAGTGTACAGAACTTCACGAGAGCTTGACTGTTTCTCCGTCCTTCACCTGACTCATGCTATTGGTACCATTTTCTCTCTCTATTCAGAGAAATACACTCACTCTCTCTCTCTCTCTCTCTCTCTCTCTCTCTCTCACACACACACACACACACACACACACACACACACACACACACACACACACACACACACACACACACAGATCACTTACTCTCTCCCAGGGTCTTCTGAATAAGGTCGTGCTTGGCCTGCAGTTTGGTAATGAGGTTTCTGCCCTCTAGGAACTCCTTCAGTTTCTGAAAGACAGAATGCTGACTGGTCATCGATTTGCCTTTCGCCATCCATCTCCATTATTTGTCTTCACGTGAAACTTCGTGTCCTCTGTCCGCCCCCCCCCCAGATCTAATCTTTCTCTCATTTTCATCTGCCCTTTATTATTTGTGGGTTTCTCTCCATGTCTCACACACTGGCTGATGTAAACATTAAAGCGCTGAGGGCACTGAGGACCCTGACAGCTCATTTCTCAGAAGACACCCAACATATCTGACAGGACAACGAGAGAGCGAGAGAGAGCGAGAGAGAGAGAGAGCAGGGAAGATATGAATGTCGTCTCTAGTGATGCTTCTAATGGCATACACTCACACAAGACAACGATGGTTAAAATGTCAGGGGAGTAAGGAGGCCATAAAAAAGAACGAGAAGAAAAAAGAGGAAAGAGGAAGTGAAAGGGGGAAGTTGGCAGGTGGTATAATGCAAAGGAAAAAAACACCTCTCCAGCTAATCAATTCTTCATTTACTTCATATTGATTGTCACTCTGCCACTGACACAACGCGAGATCTGTTCCTACGCATCAATGCTGTACATTGAAAATGACACAAAATCAGCTTTAAATAGTGTTTATATAAACTTCTACTTCCACAGGAAAACCTCAGTCTACATTATAAAAACAAATATAAGGACATTAAGAATTACTAGCTATCCAGATTTCTAACACATGTTCTTATTCTCTTATTAAAAACAGCCAAAGTGAGTGAACAGCTAAAACAGTTCAGCAGTAGTTCAGCACAGCATTTCTTAATTTTTGTTCACAACTCAGCTGTCAATTCCAACAAATCAGGTGACTACTAGTCATGTCTACATTTATTTGTCAGTCAAATCCAATGTAAACTGTTCTTTCGTGGCAGCTAACCGCTAAGGTCCCGAATTACAAAGATCTGAAAAGAAGAGTGCTAATTTGTACGTGTTCACTGGGAGTGTTGCGAATGAATTACAATGAATAACTGAGAATAATTTCTAAATGAGGCTTTTGAGTGAGTAAAATGTTTTCAATAGCTACAATTTCACATCTCTGGAAGGCTAAAACTGAAACCTGCCACACATATGTGTAAATACGCATCATATACAACATTGAGACACAGAAAATATTCAAAACAAGATATGAATGTAAAATAAAACACTCAAAATAAATGTGTATTATGCTAATTAAGGTATGCGTGAAAGAAAACCTTTTCAAAGGCTGTGTTTAAAAGATGACGGCAAATGCGTAACAAGTATCTAACATAAAACTGACTTTTCCACAGTAGTAGTAAGACTGCATTTTGAGAAACGTCATGATTAGTTTGATTATTAAGACCTAAGAAACTGAAGAAGTTATGATTTTTTTGACCTCAACTGGAAGAAAACAGATTCCGCAAATTTAACACCTGCCTTTTGGTTGTACTAATTTGCTCACACAGTCGAGCTGCTGCTCCCAAAGTGACTATCAGCCTGCATTAAATCACACTGCACGTGCTATATTACTCTATTTGCATAGACGCCGACCTTTATTTTGCATCCAGGTAGAAATGCCATGAACTGCATAATTATTAAGGCAAACATGTAAATGGACAAGACTATTTTGCGTGATTTTGCTCACATAAAACACAATAGAAACAATCTAGGTTCTTTTTGTAAATCAGCTTGTCCATTGTTTGCTGGTATTATCAGGTTTAACCCACACAAACCCACAATTAATAGGACCTGTGTCATGAAAGTCTGAAAAATGGGCACGGATTTGTACATACTGACAATAGAGACTAAGAGAATAAGTGTGCTATGTTCAAAGACTCTAGCAAAGAGAGAAGGCATCTCTGTCTCTTCTATCAAATTCCCATGCTATCCATCTGCTTCTCTTTCCTCCATCTTTTTTTTTTTACTCTCTATTATTCCCATATTTCCCCATGGGGATCAATAAATTATGTCTGTCTGTCTGTCTGAGTCTCACCGTGAAGTAAAACTGCTCAGTCTCCTGCTGATTGGCTCGTCTCTTGGCCAGGCTTGGTTTGCTCATGAACGATTCGGACACCGTGGACTTCACCGACTCCATGGAGTTGCTGTGGTGGAAGCAGTCAGTCACATCAAAGTCCTCGATGGTCACCATGTCCTGGATGGTCTGCAGAGTGGCCTCCATGGTCTTCTTCACCTGAATGAGAGAAAGAGGGCGTCAGAGTAATGCATGCAAATACATGTAACACAAGTGCATTTGTGTAAACTTAGAAGCAAATTTATGATCTAAAAAACAAAAACATCAGTTAAGCGCCTGAGGTTATTGCAACGAACAATGATCACTAACGCAATGTGTAATGATTTATAGCCTTAATATAGCCTAGACTTAAATAAGCAGGTGCATGGAGTGTGCATAGAAAGACAGTGTAATTATGGGAATGTTACAGGAATGTTTAGAGTGACTATACGTATATATTAGGAGACGAGCCTGTGTTTGCTGTACTTGAGAAGAATTTGTGTGTATGCACTCATACATGTATGTGCGTGTGTATGCGCTCGCGTGTGTGCATTTACCTCCTCGTTCTCTATCCTGAGTGTGGAAAGACGAGACTGGAGCTGCTGGCACCTCTGCAGAAGTTCTCCCTGTAGCGGCTGCTGAGCGCACATGTAGCCCATCTTTATAAAAAATAAAACAAAAAAACAAAGCAATGGAAGATGAGAGCATGAAGGGCTCTTTAAAAGAAAACACACCGAAAAGCATCCAACATCCTCAGCATTAAATACACACTGATCTGTTTTGACATGATCCTGTTGAATAGAATTAATCAATGAGAGCACGCAGAAAACTGGAGAATTTTCCACAGCGCGTCTGTAACATACACGCAGACAAAATACAATGGTTTGCTGGTGCTGTGTCAAAAGTAAATAACAGTTACGTTTAATTTCCGAAAAAAATGTACCAGCGCAAACAAAGGTACAGTATTTACACTACAACACCGCACAAAGAAATATTTGAATCTGATCATATGGAGTTTTGTACATGCAGGTCATATTTATGTCAACAATGACTTGATAATGAATGAAAATAATTCTGCAGGGGTAGACAAAACATAAATTCAAAGCTCCAATGCACTCGATAAAAAGTGCCAACTAACGTAATTTAGCTCAAAATTATGACAAAGAATTACGTTCATAATACAGACTATAGAAAATAATTGAGCACTTGAATCACTGGGAGGGGAAACTTTACATTTAGCCTCGTGCCAAGTTCTTTCATCATGTGATCGCATGTAAATATTTGAGTCTGTCTACTGTCTTCACTTTCAGGCAATGTAGTGTTTAATGCTAACAAAACACGCAATCACGTTGCATTTAGAGCACGAGTGTCGAACTCTTTTTCGGTAATGGGACACATGAAACTTAGTCCAATGTTGTGAGGACCAGACGAAAAAAAAACCCTCATCAGTGTAGTAGACTAACAGGCCTAATACATCAACAACTGCTCCTAAATGTGTTCTTTTAGACGCATTTATCTGCAAAAAACACTGTGGAAAACGCTGTGACTGCGTAAGTATTCGCCTCTGTTGCTGTGAAACCCTTAAATGATTTCTTTGGGAAAGATGGTTACAGCGTCACTTTCGTGAGATTTAAGATTTCAGATACTTACATATCATTAGCATGTTTTTTTTTTGTAGCTGAGTTTATTGCTCTATTGTGCCCCCTAGTGGAAAAAAACAGAGACTAGCGCTAATCTTCTAATCTTTTCAGTTCCAGTTCACAAGACAATTTTTATTCAGAACAGGGATTTTAAATTCATTTGGCAGGCCGGGTTAGTACCTTTACGGTGCGTACATTTGACAACCCCAGTTCAGTGGTATAGGTTTTGCGCTGTACCGTATTTAGCTCAGTTTAGTCAAACGTTTCCAACATTTTGGAACATTGGCAACATTGTCTAGCATCTGTTCGAGCTAATTATTATGCCTAGTAAAAAATAGTTCCTTCCAACAGGTACGCCATGTCCTTCTGTCACACAGGTAGCGCAGCAGGAGGCAGGATTTCGAAAAGAGTAACAAGAGCAGCCACAGCATTGAGTCTCTTTGAAATGTACAAACCAATCCGAGTGAGTTTAAAAGAAACATATCAAAGAAAATGTTTTCTTTTGCACAAGTCAATAGGGAGTAGAGTTTTTCTTTCCCTGGTTGTTGGATGAGTGAAGTGAAAAACACTAGTGTCTACTGAACCTGCTGGTCTGCAACAGTGAATGAAAAACCGATACCTCAGATACATAATCTGCTTGTCCTGCGTGCCCGGGTTAGTGATTTGTCAATCCCTGATTTTTTTGCACTGTTGCTATATATATACACTATCAAATCACTTATTCCATGATGAATTTAACTTCGCACACTGACACACACAGACACACACACACACACACACACACTGATGGGGAACATCTGGCCATCGTAGCCCTGTCTCCCTGAGGGACGGGTTAGGCAGTCACAGCTGGGCTCAAATACACTGCACTGGACCTAACCAGCTGCAGGGCCCTTATAGTGTCTCTCTCTCTCTCTCTCTCTCTCTCTCTCTCTCTCTCACACACACACACACACACACACACACACACACACACACACACACACACACACACACACACACACACACACATACACAACTGAGCACTGAGGCTTTGCAAAGCCTCCAAACAGCTGACAAAATCGTTGGCTATTTGCATCAAAAGCAAGAAAAACAACACTTCTGCCATCCGCCTGGGTTTATCACTGTTGTTGACAGACAGCGGTAGAAGACTCTATAATGACAGCTTGCTATAATAACAAACCACTGAGGACACAAGAGGACTTGTTACAAGCCTGATAAACATGACCATACATTTCATTCCTGTGTGTATGAGTAGGCCAAGCCTGGCTCGGTTTGGACAAGTACTAAGAAGGGGGAGGGAAAAAAAAAAAAAAAAAACTATGCTCATTTACTTTGCCTTCTTGGCAAATCAAAATCTGGCGGGAGCAAAGAAATCTATAAATGCCCAGCAGATGTGTTTATATAGAAATGCCTTCATGCTGTTGTTTGTTTACAGCTGCAGGACGAGTAAATAATTAGCATGATTAGAACAGAGGGTTCAGGCATACAACCTGCTTTGATGTCACAAAACTGTTGTTCGTACTGCTATAAAGAATCTGAGCTAAATGCACACTGACATTGCTGTTACACTTCTTAGCACTGTTCCAAACGCACATACAAATTCATGCCAACACATTCCAGCACTCACACACAATCTATACCATGCAACGCTCTCAAACACACGTGCACGTCCACATGGACTCACCTGGTCCCCCATATGAGACTGGAAGTCGAAGCGCATGGGTGGGCAGAAGATGTTGTTGTAGGTCTCCATTAGTCTCTGTTTGTCAGCCTGGGCCTCGAGGTTCTCGGCTGCGTTCTCAATTGTCTCCAGACCGCCGTGCTTTGACGTCTCCACGTTAAACTCAGCAGAGAGGTAGGTACGCAGAGCCCGGTGCAAGCTGGCATGGTAGCCCAGGTCACAGCACTGAATGAGAGAAATAAACAACAAAAAAAAAAAAATCAGCCGGGCAATTTACTCAAAATAATTAAATAACACTATAAATAATTAAATATTTATGTATGCACAGTGTACTGTTCAAAAAGTATTCAGAGTGAAGGACTGAAAGAGAGTCTTATAGTTTTGCTACACATGCATGTAGAGTTGGAGAAACACAGCAAAACAGAAGAGGACAAGGTCATGCGAGTTGCCATTTTGGTGCCATTTGTGTCCCACTGATATAACAACACAAATATGTATGTAAAGTAATGGTGAAGACATTTTAAGTGTTTTTCTCAATAACCTATGTACATATTTCAGATAAATAACTTACATTAATAATGTAACATTAATAAAACCTACCTACAGCCTATGCAAGCAAATTTTCTGAAGATCAAGGGAAGAAGAAAACATTTCTCCCATTTGTTTTTTCAATGACATCATATTGTAATATTGACTGACAAGGTCACTTTGAAAGTACATTCCCATTACCCAAATTATAGACTGGAAGTAAATTAGTAATTAATTTTATTTTTTCATAAAAGCATGTTTTCTTAGATTCAGTGTTGAATTTTAATTTTTAACAGTTACAAGGGCTAAATGGCACCACAATCATGGAATCAACCATGCTCAGCTTTAAAACCCAAAGGAATATAGTCCGAATTGTATTCTAGACCAAACAGGAAGTGAAACCTTACTTGCAGCAAAACAGAAACTGATTAATTTGAAAGAGACAGCATTACTTCTGAGTTTGGAAGCTGAAAAAGCATAGCTGTAGTGCCTTGAAATAACATGCCATTCTCAGAGGGGACAGATTTGGCCATGTTTTATTGCACTGGCTCCTGCATGGTCTTATATGCAGGAAGCAATGCATTATTTATTTGAACAAAGGGCGTCTAATTAAAATACCCAGAACGTGTACACGAACCCCACAGAGACATAGCCTGGTGTGCTTTAACTTATTTCCTCATTCAGCTGAGCTCAACCCCTTTACATCCACCTCCTCATCAACCTCTGCATGGATCATATGTTTCCCAGCACGCCCGAGTCCCCTAAACTAAGGGAACGCAGCATGTAAATCCATCATTCATATTCATGGCACATGAGGTGTAGTCACAGGCTCTGATCATGAGCTTGAGCCCTAGGAGGATCTAAGTATCATAGGGAAGCAGAAGTAATCCCTCTCTAAGAGCTTGTCTGTGGGGTTGCCTCAGGTCTACCTAATAAGTGAAGCAATTATATTACTCTAATGGAACAACAGCGATTTGAACTTTCAAGGATCTACATCTCATATTACGAGCTTAATACACCATAACAGCATTATAATATGCTGACATTTTCAAATTACTCTGAAAAATTGAGTTAAACCATTTGTGTGGGTTTTTAATGAATAAATATGTAACATCAAGGATATTCACAAGGCAGTGGTGGAATGCAGGAATTCACTGGCAGTTAAAAAGGAAAGAGTTATGTGAGCACAAGCCAGAGTTAAAAACCCGGCATGCTTAAACCTAGTACAATTTTCATAGAAATCAGTGGGGCTTGAGTAAATAAAAGCTGATACATTATCAGAAGAGATGCACTGGTGCTTTGTGATTTCTTATTGATGTCACAGGCTGTATATCCTGGCCTAATTACATCTTATTTAAAATACCTATTTACATGTTAAAATACACCGATCAGCAATAACATTAAAACCACTGAGAGGTGAAGTAAATGACATTGATTATCCCGTTACAATGGCACCTGTCAAGAGGTGACGTGAACAGTCAGTTCTCAAAGTTGATGTATTGGAACCAGGAAAAATGGGCGAGCGTAAGGATCTTAGCGACTCTGACAAGGGCCAAACTGTGATGGCTAGACGACTGGGTCAGAGCATCTCCAAAACAGTGCAGTGGTTAGTACCTACCAAAAGTGGTCCAAGTAAGGACAACCGGTAAACCACCAACAGGGTCATGGGCACCCAAGTCTCCCTTTTCACCACCAAAAGCTCCTACAATCGGCACATGAGCATCAAAACTGGACCATGGAGCAATGGTGGCCAAGACATGGCACCAGGATGCACTATGGGAAGGGGCCAAGTCGGCAGAGGTAGTGTGATGCTCTAAGCAATGTTTGGCTGGGAAACCTTGGGTCCTGGCATTCATGTGGATATTACTCTGACACATACCACGTACCTAAACATTGTTGCAGACCAAGTACTCCCTAACGGCAGTGGCCTCTTTCAGCAGGATAATTTGTCCTGCCACACTGTAAAAAATGTTCAGGAATGGTTTGAGGAACATGACAAAGTGTTCAAGGTGTTCACTTGGTCTCGAAATTCCCCAGATCTCAATCTGATTGATCATCTGTGGGATCTGTTGGACAAACAAGTCCGCCTCGCAACTTATAGGATTGACTGATCCTTGACTTAAAGGATCTGCTGCTAATGTCTTGGTGCCAGACACCACAGCACACCTTCAGAGGTCTTGTGGAGTCCATGCCTCGACGGGTCAGAGCTATTTCGATGGCACAAGTGGGACCTACATATTAGGCAGGTGGTTTTAATGTTATGGCTGATCGGTATATGTTAGCACAGTGAAGCTAGAGAAGTCTATATACAAGAATGACAGGAGAAATGTCTGGAAATTTGTTTAAGAAATGAAAGATATGTTATTAAATACGATACTGTACAGGATGTGGGTATTTTTTAAGCAAATCATAAGTGGACTCTGAGAAATGCAAGTATTTGAAACAGAAATTTCACAATCCCATAACCTCATCCAAGTTATTAAAACTTTCAGTTAAAATCAGTGAGTACTGTTGCTTGATCGCCACCAGCAGAGATTGCAAAGATATATACACTATATACATACACACACACACACACACACACACACACACACACACACACACACACACAGACAGATATATATAATGTCTATCAGTTTGATAGTGATGTGGACTGGATGGAAAGTTGCTTACACTAGGTATCCATTTTGAATTCTAGGCCAGAAACGCTTACATGCTGATATACAAATATAAAGGCTCCATTTAAAATGGCTCCGGATTAAGTGAACTACATATGGCAAGACCGAAAAAGGTTTTTATACCCTCTGCACTATAGATGACTATAGGGAGCCATTTGGGAGTCAGCCAAGTAAAGAGCATAGCCATTGTGTATATGATAGTGTGTGTTAATGCAGTTTTTATAAGGGCTATGTAGGCACCACCAAGCTAAAACCAAAGAAATCAATGGTGATGAGGCACAGGAAGACTTACGTCAATGAGGTCAGAGAGGTCATGAATGTAGTACTTGAACACGCAGCAGTTGGTCGCCTCCAGAGCCAGCAGGTACTCATTCCTTGCCTTGATGGCTTTCAGCTTGTTCTCAGTGTATTTGGCTTGGCGCTGAAAAAGAGATGGGAAACGAGGAGTATGAGAGGAAAGAAGAGAAAGGGAACATTGAACGAGGGCCATTAAATCACTCTCGCCAATAACTAACAATGTGGATCAGGTGTCTCCAAATGTTTCATGGCTGCAAGTTGACAAAGAAATGTTCAAGCTGCCACTACTAACTCTAATCCTTACTCTGTCCTTTTCTAACCCTGCAGCCTGAAGTTAAGAACACAAAAATGGTCTCGAACTGTTTCAGACAGAGGAACTCTTCTAAAAGAGCGTTCTAGACAACTGTGATTCTCTTTCATATCAATTTGTCAAATAGTGTTGCAACTATAGTCTAACAAACCTAGTTTCACCATTATCACCAAACTGTTATCTTTACCCCAGTGGTCAAAGGTTTGTATAAGTATCAAAGGATAAAGCATTAAATCCTTTAATGACAATGATAGAGTACAGTCTGGTATGAACTATATGTAGAGTTGAATTCCAAAGCTCTAAAGCTCATACCTTGACAATAGGAACATGATAGATGGTGTCAGAGTCTCAGATAAGCTAGTCTGCAAGCCAGACCTCCAGCCACCACTACAGTCTGATACTTTTCGTCATTAAGAGGCCGTTTGTCTAACATAAAATAGAGATGCTTCGATACTGATAGTGGCATCAGTGCAATACCAAGCTCATATGCTCATGCTTGTATAAAATGGTTCAAAAACAATCCATACTATGTGATGTAAGCCTAGTGTTTGTTATTGGTGTGTATACACAAAACTGTTGTACATGAGAGCAATTCACTTCTGCGAGCACTGAGAACTGAGCCACGCATGCATTGTAAACTTAAAAACTCAGCACAAGGAGTTCATTGCTAACAGCACACAGCAGCAACCAACATAAACATGAGTATATTGCTTAATACTCAGTAAGGTTCTCATTTAAGCATCAGAATCTGTATCGACAAGTATCTAAAGTCATACTCAGTCTGAATAAAAAAAGATAGATGCATCCCTAGTGTAAACAGCTGACCACAATTTCTCACCACTAGCTGTTTTAAAACAAAACTTTAATAACTTCTTGCATGAATCCATCCACATGCTGTGAAGCCCTATTGTGTTTTGGAAAGCAAAAGATTGTTTACATGAAAGTAGCCAGACAAACTGAGAATGTTATTATCATGAAGCTTGTGGCCAGAGAAGTGTACAAAAGATCAGATGCTCTGTGAGTTGTGGGTGGAGCATCTGATATCAGATAACCTGACAAATGTTATGCCCATGTAAAACATGTTACTATCCCCTAGTAAGAGTGCTTTTTCACTGTCAGTGTCTGCAAATTTAAGAGAGAAATGGGAGCAAATCTGATCTCAGACCAACAATGTATTCCTTATGAATGAGATCATAAACAAGAATAAAATCAACATGCCTTATGAATGCAGGTCATGATCCAGAACCATCTGCTAAATGATGGCTTGCACTATACCACTCACCACTTCATCCATCTCCATCTCTTTCCCACTCTCCTCTGCATTCTCATCTTACCATTCAAACAATGTCTCCATCTGCTCACCCTTTAACCACCTACACAAACTTTTTCTCTACATTCTCAAGTTCTTTTACCTCAAGTGACCACCAAGCTCCAAAACACATCCCTCAACCTCACCCTCTCCCCACAACTGGCTTCATTTCAGCTCTTCTCTTCAATCCTCACCTTCTCCTTCATCTTCTCGATCTTTTTCACAGAGCTCCGGCGAACAGGCTTGTCATCGAGCCTGACGCTGGCGAGTGTGTCAGGCGAGCGTGGTGTTTGGCGCTCCTCTTGGCGTGCCCCACGTCCCATCTGCTTCTCTTCCTGCTTCTCTGCCTCCTTCAGCTTGCTCTCAGCATTAATGCTATCCGCATTGTACATGTGGTACGTCTTCATCACCTGCCGGGTAGAAGGAGGAAGAGCATGGTTAGCACTGTAATGTCTAAATACGAACTGGAAGATGCACTGAATTAGAATGAATATCAAGTTATAACCCCACATTCACAATGGCAGGCATTTTTATATGCCTCACATTATCTGTTTGTTGGTTACTAGAAGTCCTGCTGGTTGCCATGGTCTCTCTGGTACTACCTAGTTATTGTTTCAAAAATTTACTCTCTATTGCTCACTTTATCGTGGTCGGGGTAATGGTGAATCTAGAGCCTATCCCAGGAAAAACCCCGAATAGGACACCAGTACATGGAAGAGCACCATGTGCACACACACTCATTCACACAATAAACAATTAGTCAATCAACCTAATGGCATGTTTTGGGAGATGGGAAGAAACCAGAGGACCCAGAAAAAACTCCACACAGACAGTAACCCAACCTCAGGATCCAACTGTGGACCCTGGAGCTGTGAGGTTGCAATACTAGCCACCCTGAAACGTGATTATTGGACTCCAATATAGAAGTTATGATTATATCATAGTATGCAGTTTGCATGCCACTTGAACAATCAGATAACTGCTAAAATCAGATATTGATTGAAAATTTGTGCAAATGAGATTTGTGCATGTGTGCATAAAACAATTAGGGAGTGTGTGTGCTTTATGATGTGCAGGAATCCAGTCTTTTGTAAAACAGATTTCATACATAGACTGAATATTTTCTACCACTGCCTTTGTTGTTTTGGCATTTGTTTCAAGACTAGCCTTGACAAGACTTTATTGCTTTTTAGTACTTGATGCAGAATTTGTCCAGGTGGCTGAGAAAGTGCAGACAGCTTGGTGGTAGGAAACAGGAAATATGCTTGAGCCCTTTCAGCCTTAGCTTAGTATAATGACTTACATACAAGGCCTGCTCCAGAATCATTTGCCCAAATTGCTTTTGCTTGCACTCGAGCGTGCACGACAAAATAGTTTTCCTCTCCTTCTAGCTCAATGCTTTCTTAAAAGCCAAGAACAACAACAACAAAACCCAAAGAGTGTCAGTTTATACTGACTAGTATGTCTAAAGTATAATCTTTGGGACAACTGCGTAAGCAGCTAATTGAAGACTGAATAAAATTCGTTATTTAATTGGTTTGCATTGGAGAAAGAAATAAACAAGGCATGGAGAGTGAAGGCACGTGCCTCTGCAACTGGAGGTCTCAGTAAAACTGTCAGCAATGTAACCATGGCACCAGTCAACTGTATAACCACAGCAGCTGAAAACTGGACCAGTGGAAAGGAATCCATTCCAAGTAATGGAAGATGCCATTCGGTGGGATGAATTCAGGAAGGGGGGGGAATGGGGTTTTCTTATTCTAAACATGAATGGAATGTCCCTGCTGTCTACTACTCCTGAGAGAGGAATCTTCCCCAGTGACAGAGAATTCACACATCCCCTCATGCAATGTGCCAAAGGTTAGAGAGATGACATAATTGCCAGCTCCGTCAATCATTCCCTGGGTTCACAAGACATTTTAATGACCTCCATTTACATAATTTACACTGGCATAGGTTTCTTTCAAAGGATGTAATAAATACTCATCATTGCTGTGTCATCATTTATTAAAAAAATGAGAAGACTCTGGGAGTGGGTGGTTTGGCCAAACCACCTCTTTCAAAAACAAGGTTGACGGAATGAAGAAAATTTGCAGAAGAAAAAAGTTAGTCAGCGCACCAACAATTCTCACATCTCAAACTTCACGTTTCCTCTGGTTCCTTCTCCGTTTTACCTCCTTCATAAACCACGAGTGTTGTAAAAACTGGTGCCAGGTCTATTTTGATCACACTTAAGCATTTAATTAGAGGATTTGCTTTCTTTTATGGGGATTTATGCTTATGGTCGTTTCCTCATCAGCACACATGTATGCAGATATGCGAGTGCGTGTGCCCCGACGGGGGGAATTCAGTCAAAGAAATCTGATAAGGCCTAAATCTGGAGTGCTCCTCCCCAAAACTTCAATCTCGTCTCGAACCCCCACGACCACAAACAAAGCAGACACATGTTCCGCATTAGAGCAGGAATTTCTAACGGCTCAGTGAAAACAAAGCTCGGGTATCATTGGAATGACTGAGCACCGAGTGTCCTGCTGCTAATTAAAGGCGAGCTCTGTGTGACAGTATAGTGTGTCAGAATATGGCACTGACAAACACTCCACTTTAAGGCAACATAACATGGCGGGGGATCGCAGGGCCATTTGCGCCGTATCTGTCTGCAGTGACTGGGTTATACACCCCGCAATCTCACTGCCATTTGAATGGAAAAAGGAACATCCATGAAATTCGGTGAACGTGGCTTCATCACAAAGACTGTGTCAGACATTTCAGAGACACAGGAAAGAATTAAATAATTAAGGGTCTGTAGGTGGCCATCATTTGATTATATTCTAGGGGGGAACACTATGATGCTCTATAAGTCAGAAACGTAAAGCTGAATAGACGTATATTGTGCAAGCCTAGTGCAAATTAGCCTAAGGCAAATACTACATGACACTAAAGTCAGTCAAAATACACAACTGTATTTCATTATCATCTGAAGAAACCAAACACTGCCACACTTTGAAGGCAATGAATCCAATTTATTGGCTCAGAGAAACCTGAGATGCATCTGTGAAGGCACCAATCTGTCAAACTCCCTGGCATCTCAGGAAAAGAAAAAAAATCCACTTCCTGGTGTATGATCCCACACCAGACATGCGTTTAAAAGTATACACACAAGCAGATGTGGTCATTTGGTCATTTTTCTTTAAGGGAGGTCTTTTCTTTAACACGGTCACGCCCTGCCTGTCATACACAAGAACACACAATCAGGGCCGCCAACTGTGACGAACAGCCACAATGCTTTTGAGAGGAAAGAAGGAGTAATACTCTGACTCAGATTCCACTGATCATACCATTTTGGGGTGTGTGTGTGTGTGTGTGTGTGTGTGTGTGTGTGTGTGTGTGTGTGTGAGGTGGGGGGGGGGGGGGGGGGGGGGGGGGGGGGGGGCGGCTTGCGGGAGAGAAAGGAAACACTGTGTACCTGCACTATCTTTGAACACTGTGTATCTTTGAAGGTGCTACACGAAATACAAGAGAGAAAAAAAATGAGAGAAAAATTTAAAAATGCAGCAAATTGACAGTCGGAGGATATCTACAGATTTTCTCAGGCTGGTCTCATTAGCTTTAGCGAATATGTACGAAAAGACTTTTTCTTTCTGTATAGAGGTTAAAATTATAATGTGGACTGTTATGGTGATTGACAATTTTCTACTTTAAAACTGAATTTTTCCCTTAATATCACTTTTTTTCCCTGTATACTTGTAACACAAGTGAGAAGCTTTGAATGATATAATGTAATTTTTATGCACGTTACTAATTTTTTAAAAAAAATGAATAGTTTACAAAGGCAAAAAAGAGACACATCTCATGTTTGAGCCATATGTACATACAGTACATATAAGCAACAACCGTGGTTTTCCTACTCAGTAATACACCAGTGGGACATCAGTGTATCACAGGGCATCACACACTCACTCACTGACACCAAGCAATATAATGACAAAGTATGCGGAGCTAGTTAGCTAGTTAAGAGTTGATACAGACACAAACTAGTATATAAATTCCTAGGTAGGGGACGACTTGGCCATATTCATTATCCTTTTCTAAGAGAAGTATCGCTTCGTGTTTTGCGCCACTGACAAAATCTGACACATAGTAGACATTATTAGAGTCTGACTGGCATCTTCATTTTCTCTCTATAAGTTTAACCACAAGGTGACGGCATGTTTTGCTAGTAGGCTAGTTATACGCTGTACTTTATTTTGCTTGAACAAATAGTGTGTGCTATAGTTACAGTATTAATGTACGTGCACCATTGTGAAGCTCATTTTGGTTATACATAACAAATAAAAACTTGTGTGGTTTTTAGGGTGGAAAGAAAAGTATGATGGTTGTTAACAAGAGAATAAAAAAAAACAGGTGGCTTCTGGTGTAATGAATCTAATTGTTTAAAAGGCCAGATACAAAATCTTCTAGTCCATGGTGCCTGGGCCACCGATTTGTCCACCGCAGATACTGCATAAACTATACACTAATATATACACTAAGATACAGTATATGCAATATATGAATAATAGAAACATTAAAACGAAATCATTTTCTACATAATCCCCATTTCATGTGCAGCCACTGAAGTTAAGGTTTTCTTTTAACTTGCAATATAAATATTTCCTTTGTAACATGTATACCTTTGCCTTTAAACCTGAACCAAAGCTTTCGCATCTTTCTTTTGGTTCTTTTCAAAATATCTTTCTGTTATTTTACCTTTAGGTTTGGATTGTTGTCTTGTTGCAGACAACATTGGCATGTAGTGTATACGTGTGTGCGCGTGTGTTATTTGTGCACCTCTTACCGTGTACAGCTCGTTGAGGACCTTCATCAAATCCTCCTGCAGCTGAAGTCCCACCTCTTTACTCTATGTGGAGAGAAAAGAAAGACGACACATATTAGAAGACAGACACCACAGAAATCCATACTCTATCTTTAACAGGTGGATCCAACATGGCCCAAGACTGCCATTTATCATATCAGGGGCAGAAACACCAGGAAACTGATGTACTGCTCCTGTCATGCTTAACAGGACTGATGGGAATGCTTCTGTCTTCCCCTTTAATCCGGTCTAAATCCATTACCTATTTATCATGTAATACAAGAGCAAGGCACATGGGTGTAGTTTTATCAATTAATTTAACTTCTGGCACATTTGGGAGCCTGTGACTAGTTTCATAAGGCTTTAAAACTACAAGCTTCACAAACTCAATGCTTTTAATTGAAGACAGTTCCGGCACAATGAATGTTTTTGGGTTGAAGTTTGGAACAGCTGAGTTTTGAGCTCGTTTTTTTTTTAAGGACTTAGGGTGGAAAGGTTTGGCAGGCATCGTGTGAAATGGAAATGGTGGTTTGAAATTCTGGCATTGCTCAACGTGTATCAGAGACAGCTTTGCGTTTTCGCCATGTTAAAATGAAGTGCTAAAGAGAACACACCCAAAGCTCTGCAGGCTGCTTGGCGAAAAAGAATGTAAACTGGAACTGACAGCACCTACAGATCATCATTATTCAAGCCCCTCCACATGTTCAAACATCTTAAAATGAATGAAAGCAAGCGGCAGCCAAGTGGCATATTTTGCACTGTGCTAGCTGGCCCGTGCATGGTTAGGAAGATTAGCATTTTAGATGACGTACACTAAAGCAGAACTCTTTAGTTAAGGAACTATTTTCAGACAACTGACGATAACACTACAGCAGAGGTGTCAACATCGCTAACAAGAATAGCAGGGAGAGAGGAAAACAGAGTTTTACCACAGAAAACCTCAGTCGGTGTGAATGCTACTGAATAAACAGTCCCTCCAATTTGGTTCTGATGGGCACACATGACTGAAGCTTGCGTATTCAGAAGTTCACCAAGAAAAAGTCATTGTGAAGCGCAATGTGCTGTTTTTTTTGTTTTTTTTTGTAGATCCTGTATCCTTTCCTGTTCATTGAATTGACTTTTCCACCAAATGCAAATACAACATGTCTAATCACTGCTTTAGCGGAAAACTCGAAAAATGTTTTCTGCACTGAAAGGTAGGAAGGAACAGAACATTGTAAATGCTACGTCTAAACTGTAGATGTTGGCATCCAGCCAAAAAAAAAAAAAACAGCAAGAAAGGTTGAATGAAAGCTAAAGGTCTACCACAATCATAGAGTCACATAATCCACCATTTTCAGCTTTCAAGCCTGGCAGGGGAGGGTAAAGCTGCAATTTAACCCTTTGAAGGTTGAGATGAATGGCTGGCAGCAGGATTCTGTCCATACGGGCTCATTAATAATGGAGCTTTGATGGCCTTAACTGAGAGCGAGAGCTCTGGCTGATGGGTCAGAATCTACAATCACATCCACATTTAGAAACGTGCAGAGGAGTAGCATGGTGTCAGATCTCCCTCCCTCTCTCTTATTCACTGGAAGCCAAGATGACTGATGTTCAAAGCTAGTCCAGCCCTGAAATGTCAACATCAACATGTTCCTATGGTTCAGTGACTCACAATGACAATCATGAGTCTTCTTAAAACTAATCATGATGAAGCTTGTGCATTAGTTTGATGCACACTAATAGTAATTCTTAGACTAACTAATGAGTAGAATTAGGAATCTCGAGTAGGGAAATATAATATTGTTATTGTGATTTATACCCCACCATTGTTGTATTCTCGCACCTGATTGGTCAGAAGGTGTGGATGAATTACTTATAACAGCAGCTTTGACAGTAGTTCAAATTGGTAATTCAAATCACAGGTCATATTAATTCACTCGTTCTAATACGTTAACGTTTACAGCAACATCAATTCACAGGGACTTGTGTTGTGGCATTCTACATAATCCAACATTTAACATTTATGGAAGGAGTCTCCAGTGTCAGTGCTTTCCCCCAAATGAAACACTATCTTTTTACTGTCAGTTTGTTAGCAAACCTACACACTGTGATGCGCATTGTGTATCGTAGAAATGTCTTGAAATATCAATGAGTATTTTGTCATCGGCCACCCATGATTCGATTTCTATTCTGATTTTGATCCTATCATAAACAATTTAGCATATACCGCAAATATGTTATTTAAAGCATAATTTATTTTTACCCATAAAAATGGTTTATAATTAAATATAAGAAAGAAAACAAACAAACTGTCATCGAAGGGATGTGTGCATTTCTGACAACAAATTTTCTGTCAATGGAAACCACATCTGGCTGAGGAACGAGAGATTACAGACGATGACAAGAACAATGAAGAATTGGAGATAATGAGCTCAGGGCATGAAAACAGCATCACTCCATCTTTTCCTCCCGCTCTACCAGACACACACCCTGCTTCAGTTTCTCAGTATATTTTCCATTTGCTGATTCTGACAACAGAAAGAGAAGAAGTGTAGGTAAAAGTGTAAAAGTAGGGTAATATTGCATGCAGTGGAGCGACTGTTCAAAAAAATTACAGATTCACTATAGCTGAGGGAGACTGAAATAATATACTACTGTGCCTGTGCGGTTTTATAGCTGAAAACAATGAGAGAGAGAGAGAGAGAGAGAGAGAGAGAGAGAGGAATGGGTGTTGGTTTACCTGCAGTGTGTTTGTGTGAAGAGACTATGAGCGACTACATGAATGACTGGAACTAAATAAATAATAGCTGTATGTGTGCTTTTGTGCCATTTTTTTTCCACCCTTACATCTTTTCTACATAGCTAGTGGGTGGGTGTTCTAAGCCACAGCTCAAACAAAATCCATCGAGATGAATATCAGCTCCAAATCAAGAGATTTCATCCAGACATTCCAGCAACATTTTTTCCCCCTTCTCCCTCCTGCTCAAAACTGCCATTTTCAGGTCAAACGTGCTGCTGTTGGGAATTGGAACGTGTGCCAATCCAAAAACTGTTCAAGATGGGGAAACAAAAGAGCTCGCCGAGCAGTTTAAAGCCTGTGTGCTGCAGTGGATTTTAGCACAGCTCGCCCATTACCCCATGATACCAAGCGTATGGAGCGCATTAAAGGATGAAACTTTGATGAGGAGCTTAAAAAAAAGTCACCTAACAAATATTCAAAAAAAATTGCAATGTATGGAATAAAAATAAAGTTTCCCCAAGTGCTTGCTCAAGTCATTATTATTTTCAGCACCTCACCCCATGACATCATCATCATCAAAAAAAAAAAAAAAAAAAAAAAGAAATGGCCAGGAGCTTGTGCTTCCTCATGGGAGATAGTGGTGCTATCATGGGCTAAAAATACTCCCAACGTCTGTATTCTGTGAAAGTGAAAACTGAAAATGAATGATCACAGAACTGGATTCACTCACATTTCTGTCATACTGAGTGCTACGACATAGTTGTGGAATGGAAGGCATCATTCCATTGATCCAATGATCATCAATGGAAACATCTGGGAAGCTCTTCATAAGTTCTTCCCAGCAATCTGTGTCATGGCAGACTGGCAGAAATCCAGGATGTCTTCCATTGAAATTGTTAAAGGCATTTACATAATGACTTCCGATCATATCAGGGATTTTAGTGGATTGACTCTGAAGTCTGCTTTATATATTCTACAATTCAAAATGAATAATGTTTAAATGGATCCGTTTTTAAAATGGATAAAATTATATACTTGGTATTTGGGTCAAAACATAAATTATAAAGGCCTGAACCCATTACAATACGCAAACTATTAGAGATGACCTGGTCCCTGAAAAGGTTTAGCAACAAAAACTTTGCGCAAAGCTGTATAGCTGGCTAACTTGGGTAATGTTAGTACCAAACACAATTGTGATTATCGTGGTATATTTTACAGGTTTGGTTAATGTTAAATAAATGTAGAATATGACAATGAAATATAATGCTTAGACACTGAAATTCAGTTTGTGTCAACCAGAGAAAAATGTAGGCTAGTTTCTAAGTTAACTAGCCAGCTTGCTAATTGGGATGACACTGCAGTTTTTAGCAGTTTCTTGACAAACAATAGAAACGTTTAACATTTGATTATTCCACACAGATTGTTTTAATGGTTTAAAATGGCACATTGAGGTATACTTTAAACCTGTTTCAAAAGCATCTAATGTTACTGATCTGGTTGTTGCTTTCTTGAACTATTGATTATTATGATTAATAGCTGTACAGAGCATAAACACTTACAGTACAAATTCATCCCAATTTGCTAATTCAACACAGTAATGAAGAACAGAGGTCAAAACATAGACAAAACAAGGACACCACCAAACTGTGCTGGACTGCATTCGTCCTCGATTGGAGAGGCCCAAACGTTATAAACCCATCGACCTGACCAGTCCAAAATCCCCATACCTACTGTAGTACCCCATACCAAATGTAGGTTACTGTAGTATTTGAGAACAGAATCGGAAAGTTTTGGGCATCAGGCAAAAAAAAAAAAATCATCATGCAGAAGCAGACAGGAAAGCTTCAGTAGAAAAAGATAGATAAACCTTAAATTATTACTTAATTCATTTTTTCCCCTCTTTCATTCATCTTTATCCTAGCCCGGGAACACTGGGCAGGAGGCGAGAATACACCCTGGATAGAACACCAATTCATAGCAGGACACCAGGCAACACAACACACTCATTCTCATCTAGGGGCAATTTAGAGTAGCCAATCAACCCAATAATGTTTGGGTGGTGGGAGGAAACCGAAGAACCCGGCGGAACATGAGGAGAACACGCAGAACACCACAAAGAGTAAACAGTAACCTGAGCTCATGAAAAGAATGATGGCCTAGCTGGTCTAGCTAACTTACCTGTTTTATTTTATTTGCTTAATTTCTGTTCCTTTACACACATGCACACACACACACACACACAAGCCAGAAAACTAGGAGGTAGTCTGTCAATTTTGCAAGACTAACCCCATAAATTGGCTCGAGCAAGAAAGGAGAGAGGCATGTACCTGTTGAACACTGACCTACAGCACTGAATAACTGGAAAATATGACTGCTTTTGTGTGCACACCTCACAGAAGACTGGCTTTGGTTAGCATGAATCCACTGGCACCCTGCAGCAGGTTGGAACTGGGCCCTGCTGAGCACGATTGTTACAGCACAGCAATATTCAGTGGCCAGAACCACACAACACTCACACCACCAGCTTTTCCTAATCCTTCCCCACTGATCTCAACCTGCTCCTCTCCTTCTCGAACAACAGATGCATGCGTCACTCTTGAACTCCCTCAACTGAAGCACAGAAACCATGCTGTGTCCTCAGAAGGATGTCTCCTGCTTCGTCACTTTGTGCAGCTTTTACAACTCCTACCACTTTTCTGCAGAAAAGTGCCTTAGACTGTCAGCAGTTGAAATAAATGCTCTCTGATAATTAGTGCCTTAAGGTCAGCCAATTCTCCCGAGTGTATTTTTTTCAATGGAACAGAGTTGGACAGCTGCAATTTTATTTACGCAGCCAGGCTACTGAGGCAGAAGCTCATAACAGAGTGAAACGTTGTATTGAATTTCTGAGGGGCAGACTCCGAGAATGAAGATACCGCTGAAATCAAATTCCACTTTGACTGTAATATGGATCAAACTAGCTCTCAAGTAGACCATCACAACACGTCTGAATAACATAAAATACGTAACAGCCATCCTGTATAGAGGTATATAGGACGCCTGTTCCATAGAGGTGGAAAAAAAACGGTGCTGTATCTGCACTAATGCATCACTAAGCTTTTTCACTGTAGTAGAATAAAGAGGGGGCACGTCTTAACTGCATTACAGTTTCCCTTGCTCAAAGACCCCTCCTGACATGGTAATTCATGGACAACCCCAACCTGTAACAAATTAAATAAGTCCGTATTGAAATATTTGTCATCTGCTTAACAACTGCTGGGTGCTGGGTGGTGCTGTATCTTATTCGCATGAGAAGTTAGGGATTGTGTGCCACACTGACATTACAGGGAAACACTGCTAGCCTAGGTACAATGGCATTTATTAAGAGAACAAATTTCAACAATCTCAAACATAAGGAATACCGGTAAGGATTCACTTTTAGCTCCTAAAACCAAAAGGGCACAAGCTTCTTTTCTCGCTCACACATTTTCAACTATGTTCAATGTCACATTAATGAGAAATCCAAAGCAGAAGCAATGTAGACAGTAAACAGTGGACTCAAAGTTCCAGAGTGCAATGCAGCTATATGACGCATTTGCGCTATGGCAGTTACGGCAGAGACTCGGTTTGACCGGTTAGCAAGCACGATAGCATAGATGGCGTGGTATTAGCAAGAAAGTCGAAGCTTTGGAACCTTTGGAAGCTTGATCTGTTTGAGCAGAGTGTACAGATGAGGAGGTGAGAGACATGGACAGGACTAAAGCGTTGCTGTAATGGTCTCTTTAGACATGAAGAATGGGCTAGTGCCCACTGGCACCACTATCAGCAGGTAGTCGTACCGTGTTGTGGGTCATGCAGAAAACGGACAACCAAAATGAAAACAGACCAACGTCAATGTCAATGAATGCAGTTAAACTAAAAAAAAACAAAAAAAAAAAAACACCACATACAGAACTCTCCAAGGATGGCTGACAAGCTCATTTTTATTTTGTCTGACAGGTAGGGGGGCTGGTCTGATGTACGAGAGAGCCACAACTTATAATGCAGATATCAGCAAGAACCATGGTGAGTCTCCAGAGAAGTACTAGCCAGGAGCGTTCAATTAAAGAGATATCATTTTTGAAGCCCTGTGCTCTGGAGAAAGCAGGGAAGGAGTGTTGGAACAATGAAGGGAATAGTGATGAGGTGAGACAGTGGAAACAGAAAAGAGTGAGAAATAGAGAGAGAAAGAGGTGCTGATTGGGGTTAGCAGGGCAGCTGGGGACTCCCCAAGGCACAAGAACACAAAAACAAAAGTGGAGCAGGTCCACCTGCCGTGCTTTCCTAGACAACGGGGCTACCATTAGAATTGTGAACACAATAAAACAGAGGCCCTAAAAAAGAAGAATCTGCAAACCAACACAGTTAGCTCTTGAGCCACTGGTATAGAACTTGAGGGCCAGAAGCTTATATACAGAATGGCTCGTCTCAAACCTGCTCAACCTGCTTTCAAAGGAGGCCATCTCAGCCAAATTTGGCTTGAATTTCAGGTGCTGTGACCTGAATTAGCCGAGCTACTGTAGGCCTTAACCTATCTTATGTGGACATGTTGGAGACATTG
The DNA here is from genome assembly GCA_022985145.1 of Pangasius djambal. Lineage (NCBI taxonomy): Eukaryota > Metazoa > Chordata > Actinopteri > Siluriformes > Pangasiidae > Pangasius > Pangasius djambal. The sequence continues at coordinate 6,649,238 of CM040994.1, forward strand.
GACGTTCCTTTCACATGATGGAACGAGCTATCTGGGGCTATGCAGATGACTGAAAAGACTGCATCTGACTCTCTTCAACAAGTCCAGAAGGTTGGCGAGGTAATGGGGGGTGGGGGACAAAAAAGTTCAACAAAGTTCTCCTCTGAAACTGTTAATAAGCTCGGTTCAGAAAAAAAAAAAAAGATGTCTGGTCGTATAGGGGAAAAATAACTTGGCCACCAACATCCAACCAATTGCAAAAATGAAGTGTCTCATATTGCTCTAGCATTTAGACATTTTATGCTGCATTCTACTAAACTTAGAAGTGGGACAATGGAAATTGGGATTATGTTATTTCCAACCTCTGAATATTTGAGCTTTAATGTGGGAGCTGTTGTTAGCAGCAAGCAAGCCAACTAACACTAGTGTTATGAGTAATCTTTAAAGTCCATGATACAGTAACCTTAGCAAAGTGCATGATGGATATTATAGATTTAACCAACTGTTTATTCTGTTCATTTAGCTAAACCAAATACTATTAGAATATAAGTTACAAATACAGAAGTTGTACTTTAATTGTCTGAGCGGCAATGTTATCAGTGTTAAGGAAAACTTCCTGACTTCCTGAGTAGGAATTCCTACTCACAGTTGATGTTTTTTTTCTTTGTTTTATCCTAGTTGGAATACCAAGTTGTGAGTTTTAATCGAAAACATTACTAGCTTGGGTATGTGCTTCGGGTGAGTGGTTTTGGAGGGAACACTGAAATGGGGGCCTGTATTTGCTTGACTTGAAAGGAAGGCTAACCCTCAATACAGCAGTCAACAGCTCAATCAATAAACAGGCAGGAGGCAGGTGGAAGGGATTGTGGGAGGGATTTCATGCACTGACTGCTGGGGGCGGATCAGAGACTCTGAAGAGATAATTCAATTAATGATGGCAGCTCAGGTGTGACACTACAGACCAGAAAAGCAGAATCTGCATATGAGATATTTTTGACTGTATAACTGTCGTGGCTTCAGACCAGAAACACATTAATCCAGACCACTGAGAAGCAGGAAGAAAGAGAGAAAGAAAGAAAAAGAAAGACACTCACCTTCTTGAAGAGGCGTCCAGAATCCTCACTGATCTGGGCAAAGCGTGGTATGACGTTGTTGAGGTAGAGATCGCTGAGAGTGGCATGGTCACGACTCTCACGCTTCACCTGAGTCAACAGCAGGTTCCAGCAGTTCACTGGAGACAACACATTCTGCTCCTTCCTAAAAGATAGAGACAAAGACACAAAGGCAGTTAAAAAACCATCACAAAACTCTCCAACAGCTATTTGGATTAAATATTTGTCTGTATAAAATTACGTGGGATAAGAAGGGTATTTTTGGAAGTACCAGTAATGTACCAGTAAAACACAGGTCTTCATCGGGTCCATAAAGAGATCTGCCTTGTGTCATAAGTGTTTCTAAAACACGCATATCATAAGCAATTCCTGGATAATGTGATTAATTGTCCTGGCTTGCACACTTGGATCACCGCCCTGCTCACCTAGCAGGATAACTGTGTATAGGCAGCAGCTAGGATCAGCAGTGGTCCCATTCATGTGTGACTAACATGCATTAATACCATTAGCACAGCCATAAAAAAAAATACCCAAAAAAAAAAAAAAAAAAAAACAATTTCAGTCCTGACAAGAGCAGTTTGGTAAGTCAACTCAACAGATAACTCCCAGGTTCAGTAGATGTGACAGAACATGGACACCACCAAACTGTGCTGGACGTCATTCGTCCTGGACTGGAGAGGCCCAAACAGCATAAACCCATCGACCTGACCAGTCCAAAAGGCCCATGCCTACTGTAGTACCCCATACCAAAATGTAGGTTACTGTAGTATTTGAGAACAGAATCGGAAGGTTTTGGAGATCAGGGGGGAAAAAAATCATGCAGAAGCAGACAGGAAGGCTTCAATAGAAAAATATACCTAAACCTTAAATTATTAATTAATTAATTCACTTATTTTTTCAATCATCTTTACTGGGCACTGGGCAGGAGGCGAGAATACACCCTGGACAGAACCAATTCATCGCAGGACACCAGGTAACACAACACACTCATTCTCATCTAGGGGCAATTTGGAGTAGCCAATCAAGTTCGAAGTTTGTTTTTTCATGGTTTTTCTAGACATCTAACCATATTACAGCTTAGATAAAATGTTGCTAAGCTCTGCACTGCAGCTTGTACATACAGAAGATATAGACCACGTGGCCTAAGGGAGAAAGCAGTACACAGGATGAGGTAGGTCTTTTAACTTGGTTCTTATCCTACTAGAGCTGATCTACATCCGCAGATATACAATTACACAAAGGACATGCCCTCATCCCTTTTTCAGAAAGATAGCTTTAAACCAAAAGCCCACAACACAAACACAAGTTCACTTGAAGCTTCTTTTATAGGTTCACCCTGTTCATCAGTAAGTGGACTCCGAATCTCCGAGTGTGTAACCATGAGGGACCGTGGAGCACTCTGTTAATATCTTACAGCCAGTATGTTTACGAAGCTAAAGCTCAAACATGACCTCAGTCCCTGCTGTTAATTCCATCAGGCGGTACCTGAAAGAGCTAAAAATTGTACAACCATCATTCATCATCCTGCTCCAAACAAGCAACTCCAAGCTGCTACTGCAGTTCTAAACAAGCAAGGTGATTTAGAACTGTTAAATAAAAGCTGCAAGAGACAGGAACGCATCCTTCCTCCTTACTCCGCCCACTTGTTTCACAGCTCTGACAAGACTGCAGGAGAAACAGGAGCACAAGCGTTATGAGAATTATGACTCAGACCTATGAGAAAAGGCTTGGGTACAGAGAATTAAGAGAACATGAGCAAATCACAGAGAATTAAGAGAATATGAGCAAATCACATTCCAGGCATCCGTTTTTTTTCTTTTAAATTTTTTTGTTTAGCTGCATGAACTGCCCAGGATCTGTGACATGTCCCAATCCTTTTCAAGAATTCCAGCATTCACATGGCCCAGAGTGTGAAAATGACCTGAAGCAATGTTTCCTAAACTTGTACAAGTTGCAGCCCATACAAATACACAAAGACTTCTGCAGCTCGTATCAGGTCCAAACTGATCCACCATTTCAAAAAAATGCAATCACAGCTGCAATTAGCATAACACTGCTAATCAGCACACTTCTACAAATAGTGTTAAACGTGAGGCTAATGTCTGAAAATTGAGCTAAGACAAGTGCAAATTGTGTTTAGAGATAGACTCATCTCAGCTTTCATTTTTGTTGAGACAATAAGGATATAAGAGCTCTGAGTACAGGCTGATGCTTGATCCTGATAAGACACTGCTCTCTGCAGGTTTCTGATGCCAAGCCTCACAGGTATGATAGCAACGGGTTTTATCTGCACAAATGCATAAAATGTGTCATGAATAGCCAGCCTACCTAACAGCACCTTTTGGAGAGTGGGAGGAAACTGGAGAACCTGGGGGAAACCCACACGGATGAGGGGAGAACATGGAAGACCCGAGCTCAGGATGGAATCGGGGACCCTGGAGCTATGAGGCAGCAACGCTACCCACTGTGCCAACATGCTGTGCTCGGAAAAAACGTGTCAACCCCAATCAGGGCCATAACAGCCTGAAAAGCTGGATTACTATCGTATCGGATTTGTCATCATTTTTAACTTGATACCGATACCAATCGTAGTATCACAAATGTCTGTTGCTTATTTTACATCTTGCTTGTTTCTAGAAGCATAAGCGCATATGTTACTGACTAAAACTCCCTATCTTTAGACATTATAATAGCCTAGAAAAGGATTCTGGAATTAAAAAGAATTAGTTGGCATGCATACCTTAGCATGTGCTTACCTATAGGCGTAATATAATATGAATAACAGGTTGTCAGGCAATTCTTAATAACTTCAAAATGCTGAAAGGTATAGTATTGAATTGTTGGTCACATGTAGTATTGAAAGACCTATATTACAGAATAATATAGAATTATAATAGAATTATACACTATTTCCCCCCTCATATCTGTATTATAGGCCATTTTATGTAGATTCATGGTATTTAATTCAAATAAAGTCAACTTCAATTCCAAGTTATAACACTACAAAATAAAAAATTGGGGGGGGGGGGGCACTTATGCAATACACTGTATATTGAAACAAATCAGTACTTTTATGGACTATCTAAACGACAAACATGAAAAACTTTATTTCAGCATTGTTTGGAGTTTTCAACATTCCACTTTCTGATTCGTTTCTACAATGAAGTTCAGAACAAATGCAAGGCAAGCCCTTTCTTAAGGCTTTCTTTTTCTTTATGTTGCTCTTAAAGATACACTCCGAACCACATACACTCACTCGCGCACCATTGTAAGTCCTTTCTAAACAAAGTGAATATGCACGTTAGAAATGAGGGCTCCTTGTAGGGCATGAGGAATGAGACGCAGAAACACACTTGTCCGAGCATGCACTGTAGCTTGCAACTCGCAAGGAATTGCTATTGCACAACACGCTCAAACTGGGGAAAAATCGATCTCATGAATAAGTTTAAGACAGATGAATCGAGTTTAAAAGATGTTCCGTAGAACCCGAACACTTTGTTACAGTGGATCTCTAATAAAGAAATAAGAAAAAAAAAAAAATGCTCAGACACAGCAGTCTCACAACAACACGCTTCCTCGAGAGCTCAAAAAGGCAGATCTTTATGAGATTACACCAGTTCACGACAAGTAGCTTAGGGTCATTTGGGAAAGGCCACTAAAAAAAACTGGAGTCCCATGAATGGAGGAGCCACCCAATTAACAGCAGGGTCACTGGAGACAGAATGAGTCTTTCACCGAAGACCATGAAGCAGGCCGGGGTTCCCATGGCAACCTACGCCCGAGTCATGATACAGTGGCATGACGGGCCTTTTGGCTCAATGGATAAGAACAGAGAAAGAATCCCAAATGCTCAGATAACTGTCAGGAAGCGAATTCCCGATGCATAGCCAGACAGATTGTACAAGAGTGATATGAATGACGTGTGCAGTGGCTGAAAGACATCAACAGAGCTGGCCATTGAGTGTTCCTCATATAATATTTTCTGTCCTTTGTGTCGTACCCACATTATACAGTCAACACTCTCAGCTCAGTTCACTAATTTACTTAAAGATATAGACACTTATACCACATCTAAATTCTCAAATCTGATTGGTCAGAAGATTATGATTATTTTTCCTCTAACAGTACAGCTATCAGTAGTTCCGGCTGCAAGGCTATTCACAGGTTTATATTAATGCACTCATTCTAATACACTATCATTTTTATAGTAACATCCTACTGGTATCAACCAACTAGGGACTGCTATGGTGGCTGCTCCACTTAAATGGATTTAACCTCATTTATTAACCTTTTCAAAAAGTTGTGTGTAAATATGTGCGTAAGCCATATTTACCTAACTTAAAATTTCTGAAGTTTTGGAAGTGCTTTATTTGAACTCACGTCTAAGCCAACAGAATATGTTCGACATGAAAATGGAGATGATCGTGGACATCAAGCACATCACACAGTGTCTTGGCGACTCTTGGCCAGAAAGTTCTCGCAGAAGTGTTTTCTATAAGCAACATTTATTTAGCATTTTTGGAAGGAGTCTCCAGTATCAGTGCTTTGTAACAGTCAGAGATAAAGCTGTTCATTTAATCTTTTGACACAATGGGCCACATTTTTTTTATTTTTGCCTTTTACTAGTCGTATTATGTGGATTTTGAAATTTTACAATGTCTTGTCTTTCATAATATGTGTGTTTTCAATGTATTTATCACTTTTTCTATTTATTTATTGTAGGTGTTTAGCTTGAATGAATTTAACTTCACTGCAAATATAATGACAATTAGGTGTGGCCATGCTATGTAAGGATTAAAACATGATGGGGCATGCTGTTTTAAAAAATCATTAATGACATGGGTGGTGTGACGTTATTATTTTCCAATAACAGCATGTCCTGAAGTGTTTGAGTTTCATTCCTTTCATACCAAAGCAATATGCCAACCATTACAACTGTTCATTAATTAAAGAACACATATTTCTATCCATTCATAGTATAATATTGTGGAACGTCTACGAAACAAGTTAGTTCCTGTTACCACTCAAGTTATAAAGTTATAACAGCCATAAACAGTTGTTCCCTTACCAGCCTCTCTTTTTTTTTTCCCTCTCCCTTGATCATGTTCTAGAGAAACCACAAAGCGCAAAGTTTTCTGTCCTGAAGAATTTCCTGCAACAGAAAACTTTACACTTTACCTCTGGCTATTACTAAGCACTGACATCGGAGACTCCTTCCAAAAATGCCAAATAACCGTCTAAATGAACGTCTGAACCATATAAACAAGTACACGTTTTTTTAAAAAATCAGTTTATATGAAGTTTATGTTAAGTGCTGTTCACCATGCATGTCTCTTACATACATGTAAACTGTTATGACAGAAACATATTAGAACGATCACATTAATATAAACCCTGCCGCTGGCACTATTGTCAGAGCTGCTGTGATAGAAAATTAATCAACACCTTCTGACCAATCGGAGCAGAGAATTCAACAGTGTTGTTGTATAAGGTCAAAATATCATATCATGATACTTGGATGAATGAAGAAATCATTACGTTTACAGACCTACAAAAAACTATGGTTTAGAGGACATCTTTATTTAACTTAAGAAAAAGCAATCCTTACACTAGAAATTACATAGTTCAAAAAGTGCAGATGAAAAGTGCCCTAAATCAAAAGAACGTTCTGAATCATTGGCAGGCAATCATGTGTAACCCTTCTCTTCAAAGACCCTTGTTTGTTATATACATGATAAGTGGTGCAGAGAATTCTACACTCTGGTGAGAATGGACTTTATGAGGCCATGGCTTCCAGCTGGGCATGAAGCCAGGAAGTCATCAGTCACCCACACGTCAGAGTAGATAGGAAATGAAACCCCAGCTACCCCCTTTACACACGCACAGGTTAAACTGAGTTCTTTAACGACAAGTGGATAAATACTGCAGTACTAGTGCATGTACACGGCTGCTGAGGGGAAAGTTTATTGACAGGTTTCATGGTAATTTCACTGATGCACAGCCTTGAATCCAAAAAGCAGGCTCACATGGGATGTTAGGCAGAAGATTAAAGTGACACTATGACGAGCCTCCATAACTATTTAGTGTACTGGTACTGCTCATGTCTTCCTCTAACTCTGAGTCAAGAAACACATGAAATGCTACAGTGCAGAGAATGTCAAAAACCAACATAAGGAGGGCTAAGAAAATTGAAAATCTCCATATGCAGGGCTGGGAATGTCAAAAACCTCCATAAGCAGGGCTGGGAATGTCAAAAACCTCCATATGCAGGGCTGGGAATGTCAAAAACCTCCATATGCAGTGGTGGGAATATCAATAACATCAATAAGATGGGCTGAGAATGTCAAAAACCTCACTGAGCAAGGCTGGGAAAATCAAAAACTCCAGAACCATCAATACCAAATCCTGTATCAAAGTTCCCTAGTTCTAAGCTCCCTTTTTCACTGTATTGGTTTATGGTGTGAATTCCACAGTTAAAGAAAATAATAGCGAATAACCTACAAAATATACAACATGAGGGATTACCCTGTTTAAATATCAAGTTAATAGACTCATAACTCCTTAAAAACAACCAGGGTCACCTTTAAATAAAAGACTGTTACAGATTTTGTAAATATTAGGTTAGTCTTGCTAACCATGTCATGGTTGGTGTAAATGTGACAGATCGCTAACACTATTCATTATGATCTCCAGTCATTTACTAAAACATTTCTCTGGATGAATAATCGACTATGAAGTATATTCCTTTGTGTATTTGATTCTGCAGTATTTTAAGCTACAGTTATTCTAAGTAATGCCTTAACATTTACTATGCTAGCATTCACCCAACACACACACACACACACTTTGGTGATCTCCTCATCACGAGTCACATTAAGCACTGGAATAGTTTGACATCTGCCCTGCAGTCACAGCTAGGATCGTTAAACAGAGCTAATGACCACGTGACACGCATCACTCCTCAAGTGACGAGTGTCTAAGAAGCGCTTCCTCTTTGTGCTACTTTCACGATCACATTCAGTGAAATAGAGCCTTCACTCTCCCACCTTCCTCTTTCTTAATTTTCTTTCTGCCTATAAAGGGATCTGCAGGGTGCAACTGAAATGTGAGGAATTAACTGGCAAAGTAGAAATGTCGTAAATTTCTGTTGACAAATCAGTCCAAATTTTACATAATCTACAAAAAAAAAAAAAAAAAAAAAAAAAAAACGGTCTTACCAAACACAAAAGAAAGCAGTAACATGGGTGAACAAATCAGTAGCATGGAAACAGAGACAAGCAGATTTCAAGTAAGTGAGAAAAGCAGATTTTGTGTTTGGGGTATTAGTTTTTTTTCCCCCTCTGTAATTTCCCAATGGACAAAAGAGACAAAAAAAAAAAAAAAAACTACTCCTTACTTGACTTGCCTTTTCAAAAGAAAAGCTTATCCACAGGTAGCTTAACCACAGGGGCAGGTAGGACAGAGCTGTTCAACAAATGTTGTTAAATAGTCCTCATTCACAACTCCACAACTCCATACATTTTAAAGCAAACAGGAAGAGGAAGTGCATACAGTATATCCATGATGTACAGAACCATTACTATTGTAACATACAATATCGCTAAGAATGGAAGAGGGACATGGGGATTATGGAGTGGATAATGTATGTACATCAGAAATGCGCGTGCACCATGGTGATCTTTTTACCCCCATACAATGGCTGAGAAAAAGAAGACGAATGTGTCTCCCTTTTCCAATGCCCAATTTTTTTGGGGGTAGTTTCAGGTATTTTGGGACGTAATTTAGCTGGAAATTTTGCTGAAACTATAGCAAACCTGGTTAATTATATTAGCTCTTCTGTTTGTGCCTTACCACAGCTCACTCACTACATAGTGTGCTACAATAAAAACTTTGTTAGAAGAGGATAATAGTCATATACTGGTTTTCCCCCTTGCACTTAACCAGCTAACTTAACCAGCATACAGACCAGTACATCACATAAGCTACCAGCACATTAGAGCGTTTATTTCAGCTAATAGATGTATGATTTGTCCAACCCTGAGCAATTTATGCAAAGAATAAATGTTCAAAAACACAGCATGAGTGCAGCTTGTAAGAAAGCATGAAAAGTGAGAGGTTGTTATACTTCTTAATGCACAGAGTGTCCTCATCAATGCTGCCCCATCCCAGGCCTCTAACCACCACTCCGACCAACTTCGTAGACATTCTTCACACAGCGCAGTTAAGCCTCGCTCTGCCCAGCTGTTGAAACTGCAGGCCAACCGTCAGCTCAGCCTTTCGGCCGTTCAGCACATAGCCAGCATGCTGGAGGTCTCTGGAGAATCATCACCCTCTACCCAGAATCCCTCATGCAAGGGGGCCAGGGCCTCCTGACTGACAGCAAGCCTGGAAAATACCTTGCATTCCTTCATGGCACCATGCTCTTAGCAGATGCTGCTTTCACTGTGAACGCAGGCAGATGTTGGAGCTGGATTCCTGCGGTTCTGCATATGTGAGGAGCGGGGGATACAACGAGAACACAGCAAGATTACAGACATTCACACTTAATGTGGGTCAGAGGGATCAGAATGCTCTTGGCAAAGAGGCTTTGTGGAGTTTCTGTAAAGAATGGAGAGATGAAACAGGAGAATACAACAGGGAAATAGAATTTGACGAATCACACAGTGAGAAATAAAAAGCGAAAGGGATGAGAGAAGGGAAATTCCGTGAACTGAACTAAAGGGGGGGGGTAATAATGGGGAACTTCTGACCTGAGCAGATCAGTATCATCATAGAAATATGACAATATTTTAAAAAATATGCCTCAACCTTTCAGCTTAGTGGTGTAGTTAAGCCATTCACACATCTCTCAGATCAAATGCTGAAGGTCCACTTCACTGTCTTCACATTTTGCAAGTTTGCAGAAATCTGATGCGCATGACAGAGATCTCATTATCCATAAAGTCCCTGGCTGAACCAAAAGCATTCATGATCAGTATTCAGTGCTTTAGATAGTTCCTCTAGCAATTTAATCTAAGAAAGTCAAACAGATTGGGAAAAGCTTGGAGTGTACTGTGAATAAAGCGAGCGCCTACAGACAAAAAAATAGAGAACAGACTACAGCACACGGTGAAAAGGAGGAGGAGGGGTAAGAAAGAAACTGAAATGCAGAAAAACTCAGAAAAGAGAACAGAAAGTTTGCTCCATTTGATATCACCTTCTGCCTGAAATCTGCCAGAGGCGAAACTGTCAGGAGCTGGAATGCCCCCTTTGCTAAAACGAAAAGAGCCAAGTCTGTGGTTAAAACCCCGTCACACCTACTTACAGGAAAAGCAGTGTGTGACAAGTAAAGCGATCCATGTTATGAATGTAAAAAAAGAAAATAATAAAAGGAGCTGTAGAACATTACTCCCACTTCCTTTCTTTACTCCAAAAACAGACCTTTCATAAAAGGGTTATGAAGCTTCTTTGCAAGAGTACACATAAACCCAGACTGCGGGTTCTTTCGTAATTTCCTGTCAACATTCCCAACTTGCCTGTAGCATTTCGGGCTGTACAGTATATTGATTGTTAGTTTTTATTGCAACAATGGCCTTTGCAACGTTGATATTACCAGATCTCAGAAATATAGAAGTCTCAGAAACTCCAGATGTTTTCAGTGGGTGGCTAATTGTCACGTTGTTGTGATCCGAAACAAACAAACAAACAAACAAAAAAATACTTATGTAACATATATCATGGGTTCAGCAGTATGATTACAATATGGTACGTTTCTCCACATCAGACAGCCTTAGTAGCTTTACAAGCCCCCTGTGTGACAGCTGGCTATGTGCTCACACAACACCATTCTTAGAAGAAAAAAAAAAAGGTTCTATATAGCCCAAAAAAAAAAGAACAAGAAGATGCTGTAAAAAGTAATGCATTGACTTTACTGGAAAATTTACTGCCAATCTTAGTATGTGACTTACTCAAAATCTGTACTGAGGTAAAGCACTAAACTATCTAAAAATGTAAGAAGACAGAGCTCAAAATCCTATATTCCCAAATCTATATCGTTTTGCTGACTTTTTGTCGACGGCACAAATGCTTCATGATCATATGGTATACTCGTTCATTTCCCTTAGCCGTATTAATAGAGTTAACTAACTTACTAGCTTGCCATATGATACTGCATTATGTTAGGTACCACTTTTGAGCCTAGCCAATTAGGTTTCCAGGCAACCAAAACATGACAGTGTACACAACATCAGCAAGTGTTAAAACTGGAGCCCTATCTAATAACTAATCTATAATAGTTACTGATTTTTATTATGTACTGATGCAAAAATGGCCAAATTTGAGAGCAGCATAACATGCATCATCTCTCTTGGTGTAGATGATACCATAATTCTGTTCACCATACCAAACTAGCACCATCATCATTAACAAATGGAAGTGACGATATAACAGTCATTTGTGTTTACACATGGTCAGAAGTCATTCCGTGGTTAAATGAACTAGCTAACATAACCTCACCGCGTATGTAGCTAGCCTATGCGACTGACTTATCATTAGCTTTAGTCAGCCAGCTAGCCGTTATTGATATATGATGATTCTCAAGGATGCTTCTTGCATCATTACTGGAAGGTTCCTTTCTGGTAAAAATGCAAACGTCCCCAAACTGTTGCCACAAAGATGGATGCACACACTTGTCCAGAATGTCTCTCTATGCTGTAGAACTACAATTTCCCCTTACTGGAACTAAGAGGCCCAAACCTGTTCCAGCATGACAATGCCCCTGCTCACAAAGAGAACTCTATAAAGACATGGTTTGCCAAGGTTGGAGTGGAAGAACTTGAGTGGCCTGCACAGACTGCAACCCCAATGAATACCTTTGGGATGAAATAAAATGCTGACTGCACCCCAGGCCTCGTCACCCGACATCAGTGCCTGACCTCACTAATGCTCTTGTGGTTGAAATGCCAGATCCCCACAGCCACGCTCCAAAATCTGGTGGGAAGCCTTCCCAGAAGAGTGGAGGTTATTATAACAGCCAAGGGGGACTAAATCCGGAATGGGATGCTCAACAAGCACATATGGGTGTGATTGGTCAGGTGTCGACATACTCTTAGACGTATAATGTAGTTATGAATAATATGCAGAGCTATTAGGTTTTGAGACAGACATAATGGAAACGGTTCTTGGAAACGGATTGAGATTTTACTCCCTATTGTAGACCCCGGAAGCAGAACAGCCAGCTAGGAATGACAGATATTAACTTCATCAAAGCCCCATCTAAGAATCATGCAGAAGTGTCTAACAGTGGCATTTGTTACACCTAACCCTATCCATAGGGCATTACATATCATCCACATTAATGCTGGTTAAATGCTGAGCTGTTTACGTTGTCATTATGTGCATGTGTGCTTGTGTGTGCATGAACCTAAAAGCTTCTGGTTGTGCTAACGATGCACCCAGCCAACCATTTTCTTTCCAAATGGGTTCTTACTTGAACTGGTGGTCCTTGGTGCTGCGTGTCTTGGCCAGGAACCTCTCAGCCAGTTTCTCCAGATTGCGCGAGTAGTCCATTTCGATTTCAGCCTTCTTGCGAAAGAAGTCCTGAAGGTCCTGGAGGAGCTGCACACGAAGCTCGCACTGCTGATCCAGACATTTGAGCTGTTCTACCAGCTGAGCCCGGATCTCTGCCAAAGATGGAAAGAGAGGTTTACAGTTAATTCCTTTGTGGCATTCCTTCTGGATTCCACAAGTTCTGACAAGTCATGTGCCAGGATTTATTGTATTATCATAAGCAATCTTCTACAATTCACCAGCACCCTCAGCAGCTATACACAGTTAACATTCAGGTTGTAACAACCTTCAGGAGGAGCTCAAGTTAATCTCATCTCTTCATCGACATTTCATCACCTAACCCACCCAGGAACATAGTGCCGGCTGCTGAACACAAAAAAGGTTGTAAATTATATGTTTCCAGTAAAGGTCCAACTATAATCACCATACAAGTGATTCCTTTAAGCATGAACAGTTTATAGGTGGATGAACTGTCCATTCATTAACTAGCCTACCAGGTGAGTAAAAGCTCCAATACGCTGCCAGGCCCAAAGTTTTGGTTGTACTCAAGCCTAATTAGCTAGGCTACAACACTGCAAGTAAGAGTTAAACTCAAAAGCTTATTATGTGCATTAACTGTGGAAAATAAGCAAGTATTCCAAGTAGCTACAGTCTTTATCATCTCCTGATAATGTCTCCGGTGATAAAGCAAATCATGTTTGCAATTACTTTTTTATTATTAATTAAAGGATGACATGTTGTACTTTGTTATAGAATGTCCATGAAACAACTTAGTGTCTAATATCACTTAGCTATAAATGGTTGTTCTCATCTCACCATAAGACAAAAAAAGCAAGTTGTCACGTTACAGAGAAACTGCAAACCCCTCCGTCCTAAAGACTCTCCTATATCTGAAAACTTGAACAGTTTTACCTCTGACTGTTGTAAAGCATCGACCTTCCAAAAAATGCTCCTCAACTTCATCATGTTAACAATTACACTTTTTTTTTTTAAAAATCTGTTTATATGGAGCGTCCACCGTACAAGATGCTGACCAAATTCCTACTAAACATTCGGTACAATACCTTCAGAGCTGTGCTGCTATAGAAACTCAATCAACACTTTCTGACCAATCAGAATTGAGCACTGCTACGGTATGACAGAGATTAATGGAGTATATCCCTCTCATATTCTTCTGTCTCCTAAAGAAGTATATCCCAACTTATGACTTTTCAATTCTCAACCACTTGGGCTCTCTCTCTTTCTCTCCCCCACTCCTCCTATTTCTCTCATATCCTAAGAGCACTGAAGCATGGCCTCAAATTAATTTACTTCACTTACGAACAGCCGGACAACTAAAACTCTGAATTATGCCGTTTTCATAACCTCTGGAGAGCTTGGTAGACGGCTCAAGTTGCTATACAACTAAAACATCCATTACACCACTATAAGGAAACTATGTTGTAATCCGACCACTCTATAAAAACTACAGTGGAGAGACTGTAAATGTTGCATAAATCACACACTGTACCGACTCACCACAATTAAGGGAATACAGAAAAACAAGCTGGCACAGAACACCTTTAAACGTGTACCGGTGGTAATTTCAAATGAATGCAGACCATTGGACAAACGGAAATAAAAAACGCTGGTAGTAAAATTACTGTAAAATTAGACGACAGAGATTTTAGAAATGAATGCGTGACACGGAGAGAAAACATGAACCTGATATTCAATAGGTTCTTCACAGGCTAGAGCTGTATTAATTTATTTGAGTTTACCTTTGCATTTTCTGCTATAGAGAAACCTGATGACTTTGGCCTCCATCATCACGTTGTCCCATGTCACAGCAGAGTGGAGTGTGAAAATCAATGAAAGCACTGATCGCCCGTTCTGTCAGCTCTATTGTGTTTTAAGCTGAGAGTGGCACTTCCACTGTGTCACCAAAGAGAAGTGGGATTTTCACTGTCTCTGACCTCTCTCTCTCTCTCTCTCTCTCAAAACAACAGCCGAGGAGAGAAGTTTGAGGTTATTCCTCTCTTCAGTGACCTCATATCCCTTTATGTGCTGCAATGAATATTCATGAACGAAGGAAGTGACATGGCTGTACCATAAACATAATTCAAAACACTAAGGAAGAGCCATAGGAAGACTGGCAGCTTGATATAATAACAGGATGTCCAAATTATAATTAGCACCATGTTGTTCAGTTGTTGGATGTTCCCTTACGCAAGGTACAACTTGCTTTCAGAAATAAAATGCATTCATTTCCAGAAGACAATGCAAAGTGAAAAGCTTAGATTGCTGCAGTGAAGCAAGATGGCTGGATTCCCACTAACTCTAGGTTCAGCCGTTTTATCTCAACTTACATGTAATATTTCATGTTTAAAAGACACAATATCGAACGATGTGAGAATTCAACGAACGGACATTTAAACCGCATGTCGAATACTGAACAGTTGAATATTCAGCTGTGTAATGCATTCGTTTGCCAAACAAAAAACCACTCAACTTCTCCTTCCTTGCTAGCAACAAACCATGCTGAGTGCATTTTAGACCACGTTTGACTCGCTCCAACTTTATAACACAGAACACAGTTACCATCTGCATAACAAAAAGCAAATATTTCCCATCTGTCTGCTAAGAAAGTACATTTTAAGCATTCACACCATGCTAAGCTTTCAGCAAGGAAATGATACACATCAGGGTAAGTCACTTCATGTATAGCTTTTAAGTTAGTGGGGGGAAAAAAACTGTTTTCTCACTGTTCCTCATATTCTTGTTCAAAGGATGTGGTAATGACAATCATGTATTTGTATCTTATTTGTTTGCTGTTTGGGAGACTTCTAAGTATGAGCCAATCACTGTGTTTTGACAGCTTTACATTTAAAAATGACACCACAGGAAATCCTTTAAAAATGGACATGCACAGTAACTTTTTTACTTGTTTACCCCAAATGAAAAGGTCTATAGACCACAATTCAACAGCCTTCTTTTTATTATTAATAAGTGGTTTGAGTGGCTTCACAAGTCAAGACTAAGGATGTCTTTCCAAAGTGCTGCTGACTGATGGTGTTATTCATCTCGCCATCTTCCATATTGGTTATATTCTTTTTTTTTTTTTTTTTTCCCCCATAACATAGGCATCAAAATTAAGGGTACCTGGAGGTCCCACTGCAGCTTGGGTTCGATTCCCGGCCAGGGAACCGACCCCAGCCACTTGGGTTGCACATGCTGGTGCACTCCCAGTGCTGGTCCCAAGCCTGGATAAAATTGGGGAGGGTTGCATCGGGCAGGGTATCTGGCGTAAAAACTGTGCCAAATCAAATATGCGGACAAATGATCTGCTGTGTGGTGACCCCTAACGGGAGTAGTCGAAAGACGAAGGAGAAGAAGACATCAAAATTAAAGCGGTAGAGCCTCATCAATAGAAATCTACTGAATATTACTGGCTTAAATAACAGACCCAAATGCAAACAAAACATCTGGAGATCAAATCCAACTAAACGGAATCTCAACCTAGTGCTAGTGTCCTTCACACTTCCTCACACACACATTTTTCTCTGCATGCCAGCAGATTTCCAAAACCAGCATGAATTTGACTCCGCATTGAGTACGGCACCACCGTGACATTCTTATAAGTAATGATATTAAAGGGTCGGCACGCGAAAAGAAAACAGCCCGTAATTTCTCAGTTACAGAGAGATAATGACTAGGCTGGGCTGCTGGCGTGCATGCTTTGTCAACACCTGTCACATATAATTTGCCGCTTGCTGTATAATTTACCGAACCAGGAAATGAGTCAGTGTCTCATCGTAATGCCCAAAGATGCTCACGAGGTCTTCCTTAGCCATCCTGCAATTTCTATAAATGACAGACAAGCTCACCACTCTGACACACCAGCTTGATATGCCATAAAAAATCAACCATCCAGCATGTCACAGTTGGATTTGGGTGATTTTGACTACTTGCTGGATTTGCTTTAATTAAAGAAGACAGTATTGTAGGAGGATGGGAAAGGAACCTCTTAGTTAGCATTAAATATAGTTAACGTTATATTTAATCAGCTGATACTTATTACTACATTATTACATTATTTAAAATGGAGGCAAATTAAATTACTCTCTCAACCGTTATGCTCTTGGTCCTGGTCAGGTGACTACAGGTCAGGCTGTGAAGGTGGTGAGGGCATGGCTGATCAAGTTATGAAAGACGGGTGGATTTTTTGACTTAGACGCTAACCACTAATTTAAAAAAAAAAAAATCATCACCAAAACAGTTAACTCAAGATATGGTTAGACTGATGTGTCTAAATCTGGGACATGTTTTAGGATCAGGTTTATACTATGGTAGGACTGTTCAAGTGAGAGCTGATACATCCCGGGTTACTTGTATAGCACCAAGATCTAATTACGCCATCAAATCTGCCTGGCAGATTTTAAGAAGTGATGCAGCTGATTTCTGTGGCAAAAAGATCATGCAAACGGGCAACTAAAACCAGTGATTGGCTCTGCAATTAGAGTCCGAAGAACACCAGAACCTTGGATAGGATCTGATACAGTCTTACCACAGTCACAGTAGAGATGTGCTCAGATTTTCCACGGATATCACAGTCTCATAAAATGCTACAGAAAAGTCAAAGAAATGCCGTCATGAAAACCATGTGGCCATGCAATCATTCTAAAGCCAACTAAAAAAGCTCTCCAACAGAGAAGTGGGTTTTGGGAAAAGACACTGTTGCAAAAAACCTAAAAATATTGCAAATGGAAAACTTCTCTTTTGGTCATCGTGGGAGGAACTTGAGACCAAAGGCATGGTTAAGCTAAAAGAAACTATTTCAGTGCAGCTAATAAATTATGCATTCAAAAGGACTTGGGAGGACAGAATAGTAATACTTTAAAAAAAACACTCAATTGTAATCAAACCGAAACTATTTACAGCAACAACACAACAAGTAAGGAATAAAACACGACAGTGTGTGATGCTGTTATAGGAAAATAATCCACCATGGCACCTGAACTGGATTCTTTTCTTACAACGATAAACAGCGAGTGTTTTATTCTTCTTATACCACAACAATTTGTCAACAATTGTAATTTTTTTAAATTATTATGAACAACACATTGTGCTCTTAACCATTTATAGTTACATTTAATGTTGTGGAACTTATTTCCTGCAATCACTTATTTACAGCACCTATAAACAGTCCTTCCTTCACTCTCTTTTTTTTCCTCTCTCTTGATTTTAAAATAGAAACTGCATCTTGTGATGTTACAGAGAAACTGGGAAGTGCTAACTCCCCTGTTCTGAAGAGTCAGTGGCGGAAAATGTACTCAGTTAAAGTGCTGACACTGGTGACTCCTTCCATAAAGGTTAAATAAATATCTACTTACAGTAAGCTTCACCATATCAATGATTATATGTTTTCCTTTTTCAGTAAAAACATTTTCTTAATCTGTATTATTTAACACATTAAAATGAGTATATTGATATAATCATGTGATGTGAATTACATCCTTTACCTGAATTAACTCCTCCTGTATTACTCCCATTATTCCAAACACTAGATTTTTTTTTTTTAAAGAGATGCACTGGCAAATATATCATAATGAGTGTACTAAAGGAAGAAGACCACACACTAGAAGCTCCCCCCCACCACCACCCCCCAAGAGAAACCTAGAAATAGGCCAGTCATCTAGAATTGATGAACAGATCCCAGTCTCCATTATTGCAATAGAAAGCAAGAACATGAAATAAAAGCTGGTACACAAAGCCATGATTTCTTCTCGTTCTCATTGTTCCAGCAGATCACATGAAGAGAAAGCATATATTTTCCTGTTTAATCAGGCTGACCCCGAACTAACTGATCAAGGTTCACTGAGCTTTAAGGTGAGCATTCCCATAAACATTACATTCACATTATGGATTAGTCTGTCTGAACTGTCTGGGAGCGGTAACCCATGACCTTAAATCTGCACTCACAGCAAAACCACCTTCCCCCAGTTCCCCAGGATCAGCCAATGCCGACCAGGCCTTGTTAAATGACCTCCAAGACTACAGCTATAAGAGTGTCCCAGCACTAAGATTATGGACTAGAGATCCATGTTTTAGGTAAAGAATGCTGCCTTCCATCAGAAACCTTGTTGCCACATACTGCCCATGTTCTATGCTCAGAAACTTTGGTGTCATTTACTGCCCATATTCTATGCTCAGAGACTTTGGTGCTACATACTGCCGACGTTCTATATTCAGGAACTTTGGTGCCATGTGCTGCCCATGTTCTAGGTTCAGAAACATTGGTGTCAAGTGCTGCCAGTGTTCTACATTCAGAAACTTAACTGCCATCCTGGAGTGGTTAGTTTAGGCTTGCATTAGGCTTACAGATTGACAGTGGGCTGGCCTGTGAATAACAGAGCACATGGAAGCATAAACACACATGAAGATAGATGGTATCAAGTGTAGCTGGGCAACTGAGACTTGAATAAATCGCACAGGCCTGGTAACATTTTAAAGGTATATGAGTTTAGAATGATGTTTCTCAAGTATTGTCATCATCATAGAGATGGAGGCTTCTGAGAGCATTTCAACAATTCAACAGATGTGCCTTTTCAGTGCTTTTCCACTGATCTACAATGTCTATCCTAAAAAAAATCTGTCTTGTCAGATTATGGTCACTAGGTATGGGGTTCCAGACACTGGGAGTGGAGCCAGAGCTTTATAGGCATGCAAGTATTGATCAGAAAGATGTCCAAAATGCTACCCATGCTCTAGGTTCAGAAACTTCAGTGCCACGTCAACCAGGAGAGGTTACAGTGAGTAGCAGCAGTGTGAATAACTCTCCAACAGTCTGGCTAGTTTACACTTGTAAATAGAACAAAGCACACCTCTCATTTACATCTGCTATATACCCAGAAACAAAGACAATTGCCTCCTGCTTCTTACATGATTTCTCTGCAGACACAGTACTACGGACCCATATATTATTGATATTCTATTCAATTCTTTGCTTTTAACAATATACACTGTCACTAAGCAGCCTTACAGAAATCTGGATATATATTTAGACCCCTAATGAG
This sequence comes from Pangasius djambal, assembly GCA_022985145.1. Lineage (NCBI taxonomy): Eukaryota > Metazoa > Chordata > Actinopteri > Siluriformes > Pangasiidae > Pangasius > Pangasius djambal. Next base: position 6,668,931 of record CM040994.1, read on the forward strand.
AAAGTCAGAGGTAACGGTGGTAAGGAAAAACTCCTTGAGACAGGCACAGTAGAGATTGTGAGATAGTGGGATAGAGAGATTATAAATTATTACTCTTATAATCCCACTCCTCTGAGGAGAAAATATCACAATATCATTTACTAACATTATCAACAAGTAATTTATAATATATACAGCACAGAGCCTGATACTGACTGCTCTCTAAACCAGCCTATCCTGGTGCAACCTGACAGTGTATCCTTTCGGAGCCAAGTCCATTCTCAACCCCCACCCCTCATCACCCCAGCTGTCACTCAGCTCGTTTCTGCACCGGCTGTCCTAGAAGGCCGCACCCAAAATCTGTCATGTTACATTATGTTCCCTAGGCCCGGGGTTCCAGACTGTGGGCGTGAAGCCATGCAAGCGATAACGGTCTGCAAGAGATAGCCGTGATGAGAAGGATCTCCAAAGTGCTGCCCATGTTCTAGATTCAGAAAATTTGGTGCCATAGATTAGGCTTGCATTTGGATTATGGAGTGGCAGGGATCTGGTGTGTGAATAACAGAGCATATGCAGGCAAGCAGGCAGAAAGGGGTGCAGTAAGTAGCCATTGCCACTTCACAGCTACAGGGGTCCCTAGCTCGATCCTGAGCTCGGGTTGCTGTCTGTGAGGAGTTTCACGTCCTCTCTGTGTCTGCATGGGTTTTCTCTGGGCTCTCCGACCTTCTAAAAAAATCTTCCAGTAGGTGGTCTAATTTAGCTATGCTAAATTGCCTCTAGGTGTGAATGAGTGTGTGTGTGGTGCCCTATGATGGACTGGTGTCCCATCCAGGGTCTCGTATTCCTGCCTCACTCCCAGTGTTCCCGGGATAGGCTCCGGATCCACTGCGATCGAGATAAGGATAAAGTAGTTACTGAAAATGAATGAATGAATGATGCAGGCAGCAAGCCTGGTGAGTGGGTGTCCGTGGCATTCTTCACCACAATGGCATGATAGACCAAAAAAAAAAAAAAATCCAAATTACCGTCCTCAAAAGACCTGGTCTGTGTTCCTTTATACTTGATCTAAAATCATGGCTGACCCAGATCAAATCCTACAAACTGTCACACGCAGTCAGTGCCTATGCAATGAAGGCACTTTTTGTTTTCTGCTAAACCGGCTAAAACGTTTTGCGGTGCAAAACAAAAAGTTAGGTTTCAGCTCTAGAAAGCGGGTTTGGCAGGAGTTTGTCGAACACCAGGGACCACTGTAACTGAGAGATGTTAGGGCATATCATAAAAGATATATTCCGTGATTTAAAGGCACTTGGCATTTCACAGCAGAAATCTGCAGCAATTTTAGTAGACTCTCAAAAGACGGCCTTCATGAATCTGGAACACATCACTGATTCTCTTTTGATTTTGCCAAATTAAGATAATTTCTGTGTTGACAGGGAAAATCACATACCCAATTTTTTAGCAACAGAGTTTTAAACCATACATACCATGATGGAATCAGGGCACAATGCCAGGGAACATATACATTTTTGAAGAGATGTGTTTGCTGTGTGGTCCACTCTTTGACGCACAGCTGCGGTGAGTAATAATGAGGTACACAGGACAGCTGTGCATGTGCATACATACACACATACATAGATACATACATGTGCGTGGTGACAGAACACTCAGCATTGTGCAACTCTGAGCCACCTTATTGTGTCTTGAACTTTTAGAGTCGCTATTACAAAGGCCATAATGACAATAATGAAACGGGACGCCTGAAAGGAGGCAGTTGTTTTTCCGGAGAGGGGGTCGGTGCATGTTTGCGTCACTGGAGCAGCTCAGAGGAAAGCCTTCATTCATCTCAGCAAACAGGAAGTGGAGGACATTGAGAACTGGGAGGAAGTGGGCTTGCTTTGCTTTGAGACAGAGAGATAGGGCTCAAAATGCATGAGGCATGTGTTAGGGGAACTAAGCATAGTAATGAACAGGTCTGGTATGCAAGAGTCTCTGTGTATTTTATCTCTTATCAGAGTAACGGTGCTTCTGTCCTGTGTATACGTAAAGAAACAACTTCTTAAACAAGAGACACTTTATTCTAAAGCCAGCTTTACACTAAGATTTTCAGCCCAGTTTTGCTCTCTTAGACAAAAAAGTCATGTCGTAAAAGAATGGTGCTGCCCAATTTAGTGACACTGTGACCAAATACAGCAGTGTCAGCATTTTTTATTATGGTGTCAGGGTGACCACAGCTACAACGTTCATCTAAAAGCAACCAATAGGAGTACGGTATTGGATTAAGATCTTTAGTGGCAATGGTGAAATATAAAAGAAACATGGTAATGGGCAGAAAAAAAATGTCCTTATTACCTCAAGTGTAACTGTATTTTCTGCATGAGCCCAAGTAACACTGATTTATAATGTAAACAGTATGTGGTAATTTTCTTTAATCACAGGTCTGTCATAACAGGATCTTCATTGTATAATCTGACATGGAGAACACGTTGGAACCCAGTCTGTTATACAATTCGGCCAAGATTTTATTGGGATCATCTCGTACAGTGTGATGAGTAATAAGCTTAAAAGAACATTGTAATAGCACAGTCTAAAACCGGCTTAACGCTGAGAACTGTTCAATTTGGCTAACATTTACATCTGTGCGGCTCCATGTCTCATATTCATTACATTGCCTTGGGGTCCTTACTGCAATTCCATCCAGTGCTCAATATGATTTTTCAACACGATTGGATTTGAGATCAAGACATGCCAATCCTAAGCCTCCAATGAAAGACATGAGAAAGGATGCATAAGCTTGGAGGGGCATATTCAATTTCAGCAGGTGAAAAGGAAGATGGAAAATTGAGGACAGCTTTTATCACTCACATAAGCTGCAAATTAAAATCAAACTTGCTAAGACTGACCGATCTGCTTTGTGTTACACAAAACAAGCCTCAATTGCGCTCTCAGTGACTTCAAATTGACGAAGAAAAGCCTCATTATGGCCATTTGTGATCCACAACCATCTTGGGGATCATATGGCAAGATACAGATGGAGAGAAAGGAGGAGGGAAGGTGGAAGAGAGAGGGTGGAGGAAGGAAGAGAGTGACTGCGTGTTGTCATGCCACCTCTCAGTATGCCAATGAGCATCAGAATGAAGAAGTGGTAAGGGACAAGGTCCCATTATGGAGCAGCTGACAGAGCAAAAGAAACCACCACAAAGAGGAACAAAAGGACAGGAATCATGTGTGTGTGTGTGTGTGTGTGTGTTTGTTTCTGTGTGTATGCACCCGAGAGTACGTGGGATTGTGTGTGACTGTATGTGAGCGTGTGCTTGGGTTTGCATGCATGTGTATCTGCCTGAACCATTAAGTGCAAAAATAAACCCAAACTGACAGAATATCATCAAATCATTTACCCCCAACAATTTCCATAATCAAGAGGGTTACTATGGAAACCACCTTTCTCGCACCATACTCTAGACGCCAAGGTATGAGATTAAAAACGGTTACCAATCATGCTGCTTGATTAATCATTAAAACATTAAAATGGTTAATTGGCATTCCGTTGGCAGCTCAAATTTCCCTACAACCTCCCTCCAGCCTGATGCAGTTCTCAATATGCCTTTCCTTACAAACATAAGTCATAAGACAAATGCACTATCGACTTGATTCAACATTGATTAGACAAGATGATGGGCTACAAAAGATGTCACCAAATGAGAGCAGTTTAGAAAAACATGGACCTACTATACAATGCATATACAACTATAATAACAGGATGGAATGCATTCAGATGATTAAACCAATGAGACGTGGGCAAAGAAGACAGCAAATTTGAATGTTGAGAGAAAGAGAATTAGAAAGCATCAATAAACATGTCAAACCTAAACCTGACAAAGGCCACAGTGTGAGAAAGCAGAAACAGGAGGAGATTCAATTTCATCATACTGGTAAAAAGAAAACTGTGAAGGCCACACACACACACACACACACACACACACACACACACACACACCACTGGACGTTATCCTCTTTCTAGAAGGCAACTGCTACAGCTGCAGTTAAAGAAACATGCAAAATAACTCTAAGACTAATTCCAGTCTTTTCATATTAGAATTTTGAATAATGTATAATAACTACCTCTATCAAAAGACAAAAATACAAAGATAGCCTTTATTATTATACATATACATGGGTAGAGGCACTGTGGCACAGCAGATTGCGTTGCCAACTCAGGGTTACAGGTCCTCATTTCAATCCTGAGCTCGGGTTGTATGGAATTTTGCATATTCATCCAGATTCTCTGGTTTCCTCCCACCTCCCACAAACATGCAGGTAGATGGATTGGCTAAGCTAAATTACCAGGTGTGACTGTGTGCATGTATGGTGCTTTTTCGATGAATTGCCATGGTATATTCTCACCTTCTGCCCAGTGTTCCTGGGACAGGCTCCGGATTCACTGTGTCCCTGATCAGGCTAAAGAATGGCAAGGTCACCCAGGGTACAGTGCCTCTGGAGCACTTAATGGTTAAAAGGCATTTTTCAAGGGCCCAACAGGGGCAGCTTGGAGGTGCTGGGATTTGAACTCTCAACCTTTTTATCAGTAGCCCAGAACTGTTACCACTGAACCAACACAACCCTGAAAAGCTGACCTACTGGGTGGTGTTTTTAATTTTGGACCTCAAAAGTCTTGGAATAAAAACACTATTTGTAATATCCCTTTCTAAGAACAACCATTACTCAGTTACTTTTACATCCAAAACACTGAGTAGTCTCTTGGCAGAATGATGCTTTTAAAACATGGCAAAGAACCACAGAATTACACAAGTCCAGCAAAAAATAGCTAACTACAGAAGATGAGTGAGGTCCAAATCTGGCTCCTCCAAAGCCACCATGGAGAAAGAGATCTTGTTGTAGAGCTCATATTAGCATTGAGAGATTGAGCTAAGGAGGTTCCCCAAGAAAAGCCTTGATTTTGAGGCCCTTTTGATTGGTTCAATCAATGAGACACCGGCCAGTGTAAACAGGATTGTTGACAGAGGCAGTGACCCATGTCCATTCATCTGACTGTGAGCAGTCATCCTTCATAACATTCTTGTACATGGCAACAACAGAAGGTGCATCAAAACCATCCTACTCCCTCAGGCAAGCAATGTTCCAAATAGGGCCAGGGGAAGGGTACACAGCAGGGGGTGGAATTCCTATAGAAGGTGCTGGAAGAAAAAAGCTCTAGAGATCAGGGGTGTAGGAAAAGAGAGTTAACTCACTGCTGGGCCTTCCGGTCCAGGTCATACCTCCTATCTGTAACATGGCAGAAGGCCATGTTGTACTTATGAAATTGGGGGAGAGATTGAGAAGAAATTACAGAGGCAGTGAAAAAGGGAGCAAGATTCCTAGTTTACTGAGGCCTACAACCAATGGTTAAGTAAATGCTTTAAGCAGCCAATAGTCAGAGAACTAAAAGCAAGAGTCTAAAAGCAATGGTTGCTGTGTTAAATGCCATACTGGTCAATACTATATATTTATCCAGCTTAGTTACCATCCAATGGCCCGAATTTAGTGACCTTGCTCCACCATGCCACACTGAGTATTACGATCCTGTTCTGAAAGAGCAATTGAACCTTGTCAATTAGCAGTTGGCACATGGTGATGTTAATGCTTTCACTAGTCCATTAGTGAATAGATGCTGCTGAAGATAATTGCTGAGCAGCAATCAGGGTCATTTAACAGTCTATGGATCCACTGGCATGGGGTTTGTTCCCAAGGACAGGCAGACTCAGAGGAAAAAAGAAATGCTGAAGCTTTCTGTCTGAAAAAGTGGCCCAAAAACATCATCCCATCTTTCCTCAAGAGAAGAAAAAACTGAAGGTACCACCTATCATTTGCTCCAAAAGTAATAACCTGCAATGATAGAACTGCATCTGTGTGCTTCAGTCTGCATTTTTTTCCTTTTAGACTCCTAACTACAAAGTGTCAAGTACAGCTACTTGTTCTTGTTTTGACAGTACACTGCACTACATGTGTGTTAAACAAATTCCAAACACGCTCCTCAGCTGAATTCATCTGCCAGTTACTCATCAGCTAATTACTAAAGGTCTTCATGTGCTGAATTTGGGGTATCAGAAGAGAGAAAATACAATTTCTTGTAGATCTGCCACCCTTTGGGACCCAAGTTTGGCACATTTTGAGTTAAACCATTACACAACAGTCTTCCATTTATGGTGGAGAAGTAGGTCATTGAGGTGACTCTCTTCTAGGATGGCCAGATGACAGTCCTATTCAAACTAAAAAACAATAGGACAAACCAGAAACACTCTGGTTTATGCTAGTACATGAGTCATTTGTGTGTAGGCTACTTATTCACAGACCAAACAGCTGGCCATTGCTTTAGTCTATGTGGTAAACAGGCGGAGTAACTGACTCTGCACCAGCTGTTTACTTGGGCTGTGTGTGTACAAAAGAGTAAAGTCCTATAATACACTTGGCCTTTTGGATCACTTTTTGAAGATTAGGTTGATTTATAAGTTTAAAACAAACATTAAATTTTTCCAAACAGTGGCGCAGTGGGTAGCATCGCTGCCTCACAGTTTCAGGGTCAATTCCTGAGCTTGGATTACTGTCTGTGAGGAGTTTGCATTGGTGTCTATATGGGTTTCCTCCCACCTCCCAGAAACATGTTGGTAGGTAAAATGGCTATCCTAATGTACCCTGAGTGTAAATGTGCACGTGTGGTGCTCTGTGATGGACTGGTGCCCCTTTTATGGAGATAAAGCATTTACGGAAGATGAGTTACTGAAGGAAGCTTACTAGAACTTTTTTCACTAGACACGTTGCTGAAAAATAATAGTTATGGTGTATCCATTTTTATTCTGAGATCCATCAACAATATATTAAAATGTTGCAACTCGTAGTCAAAGTCATGGCCGATGGGCCATGCGCTACGTTTACACATTCATTTCTATCACACTTCCTACTACTGCACTGTAAAACTTCCAAACCACCCACTTGACATGGTCTTCATCAAGACATAAATCTTTCCATACAAAAATTCAGGAAAGAATTATCAGCCCACCTACTGCCATGAAGCAATCAGATGACCTTCTGTTTGATACTTGAGGGCTTACCTCACCTGGGCCACTTCCTTATCTCATTCTCTACTTCACCTGGCCTCTCCTGAGCCTAGAGCAGAGAGTGGACTAGACCATCTGTACCACAGTCTGGTCCTCCTGTTCCTCTCCCCTGGAGAAGTGTAGTGCACTGGGCTCTCCATGCACCAGAAAACAAGCCTGCCATCTGGCAGTGCAGATATGACAGCCAGGAATTACAGGCTCCCATCCTGACGTTCCCTCATCCCAACTCTCCCAACCAGGTGAGCTTGAGGCAATGTGGATGTCTCCGAAAAAAAAAAACTAATGAGACACAGCACGGCACAGGATACAAGGGGTTTGAATAGATTTTCTTGTATGCTCTGAAGGTACATTACTGAGCACTGGATACTGTTAAGTTCCAGTCAGCTCTAAGAACCATGGCACTTTAACAGCAAAGGGAGGAGAGAGGAGGAGAGAGAGAGAGTAGGGGGAAAAGGATAGAAGGAAACCGGAAGAATGTGTTTAATGGAGCTCAGAGATGGCCGAGGACAAACGTGTAGCCCTTGACCAACAACTCTAAAGACTGAAGTGGAACAGGGATTCTTTTTTAATGGATGGGACTGATGAAACTGAACAAGTCACATGACCTTGGAAAACGGACAAAGTGTTTTTGAAATAAAAAAAAAAGAGGTGAACTGTGTATAATTATGGATTGAATTGATGGGGGTGAATATGGCCCTCAGCCAACATTCTGATCAAGCAATACACACACACGCGCACACGCACGCACAATTTCTGCAGGGCACCACGAGAACTGATGAACTTGGATACTGCTACGGACTTTGTTTACAAATGGCCAACACATTATAATCAGCTTTACCACTAGCCGTGGGATTTAGAGTAGGGGTAGGATTATTCTAGCAGCACTGTCAGGAAGACTCATAATCTGTCTACGCCACACCCACACACACAGCAGTGGGATAAGAAAGAAGAATTAAAAAAAAAAAAAAAAAAAAAGGCAAGGGTGGGGAAACAAGCGTAAGCATTACAATAAGCTGTCAAGTTAATAATGTGTCACCAATTAACTACATTGACCTGAATATACAACCCTTGGGAATTCACTTGCACAATTTTTTCCCCCACAGATTCTGGAGATTCTCCTGAGAGAATCACTAGATTTTCACTTTGCCTACAAATATCCAATTCTAATTTATAATTTTTCATTTAAGAACATTTTGAATTAACAACATTTACAGAAAGCATCATTTGAAACATAGTGTTTGTGAAAGCACAATACTTTACTTTATCATGTCCAGTGTGTTATGTCCCACATCACAGCGTTGTGAAGGATGGACATAAGGACAGTGAAGATCATAGAAGACAAGAAGAGAAGAGAATATAAGCGATAAGCACGTCTGCACTCTCTCTCTCTCTCTTTCTCGGAGAAGAGCGAATCTCATTGACCCTCCTGCATCCTCCACTTCTTCTGTCACGCTGCTGAAGGATTACACTCAGTTCTCACTGCCCACACCATTAACGCTAAAGAGACCCAATGCCAGTACCATGCTATCACCATACCAATAGATCACACAAACACCAGGCAAGCAGCCAAACATTTTACAACACAATACTAAACGTAAAGATACACATTAGATAAGGGCTAAGAGGTTTTTGACAGAAATGGTAGTCATTTACAAAGCGCTTGTCTTGAAAACTCATTATTTTATCACTTTGTATCTTTTAGTGGCTGCAGTCCCACAAAAAATAGCTTTAAACTGTATCTGGGTAAGAAATGGTTCTACTTTGGCATGCTGGAAGGTAGAGGGGAAAAGTTAACAAGAATGTTGTTAAAGTCAAAAGAAATCATTGTCATAATTTCATCAGTGGATAATTCTCATAACCGTGGCATAATTACAGTGAAGGACAAAGTCATGGAAGGCAATGCAATGATCTTCATACACTCCGAAGGAGAGTTTGATGAAGGCATTGGAAAAAGGGAAGGAAAGGAAGAAAGGGAAGGCAAGGAAGAAAGGAAAGGAAGGAAGGAAGGAAGGAAGGAAGGAAGGAAAAGGAAAGGAAGCAAGCAAAGAAAGAAAGAAAGGACTGCCCACTGAACTGGACAATCTGAACTGTTTTCAGATAATAAAAGCTGGATATCCCAGAGGCAGGCTGTACTTATTTTTACAGAACAGTGTCTTCATACATTTACTCAGTGGACACACTACATCCACATCTGTTTGCATTTAAATTTCAGTTTACAAAAAGGACAACTACTTCTTCAGCAAATACTCTCAAATTCAGAGAGACCCTTCAACAGCAGGGACAGTGGAGTTTCGTCCAGACTTGATCAGACGCTCAGAGAATAATGATCCAATTCATTTTAGCCAACATGTCTACTGAATCCAAAACATTTCACTTCTGAAACCCTTCTTCTGCAGGGACTATCATAAGTTCAATCAGCATGCCAAAGCCCCTCATGAAAGCTTCTAGCGAGAAAAAAATAAAAAGATAAGGTGAATGTTTGTTCTGCTGTTCTGCCTATATTATCAGCAAGGTATACGCACAATAAGTATAATTACCGTCAGTATCCCAGCAGAGGAAGAAGCATATATAGCATGTAAACCCTGTGGGGTTTGAAATCCCAGAGTTCTCAGACATATAGCTTATTTACAATACCATGCAAGATGGTATCTTATCCTTCTCCATGGTGAGCTAAGGGAAAACAGACGAGCAATGAGCAACTGAAGAAAGTAAAGGGTGACATGGAGTACAGTATGCAGAAGAATAAATAGTCTGGGGTCGGGGAACAGAGAGACGTGCCGAGCTTATCTTTAAAGGGAAACAGAGCATTCTCAATATGAGAGATAACAGTAGAATGGAGCCTGCAGCTGATGGTAGTACACCCCCCTACTCAGACAGAATTATATTGTGTAGCAATACGTGTGTAGCACAGTGCTAAACACAAGAAAATTATACCGTAAAAAAAATTGCAAGTCAGCGGAAATGTTCTGTTTAGGGAAGCACCAATCCCACATTTTCATCTCCATGCTAACATTCTGCTTGGCAAGTTACGTAAAACACATCTGAGGTGTTATACCAGTGGCCTTTTAGATAACCCATGTCCTGTGTTTATTGTAAGATATGCCTCAATGTATTTAATGACATGTTAACTGTGGATTGGAAAATATGTCAAACCTGATCTGTTTCTAATCCACATTTCTAAGCCAATATTACCCCCAATACGATACTCAGGAATACTGGTACATTCCATACTGGGAATTCTATAATGGGATTAACAGAAATCAAACTTTCCTTTCCACGTATTAAGCAGCCACGTCCATATCTTTGTCAGATTTCTGCCTCCCTGGATGCCTGACAGCAAACTGCACTGCTTCAGGCGGCTGCTACCAAAACTAATGAGCCAGGTTAGGAATGAATGTCTCAGCGAGATTGGCACTGGGACAATTAAATGATTGAATCGTTTATAGAGACGGAGAGAACGAAGCCCTGCTGCTGCATGCACATGACAGGATGAGACAGAGAGACTTTACAGCTAGACCAGGAGTCCATTTAATATTTTATTAATATTAAATTGCACCGCTGAAACTCCAATGTATGAACTGCTACTTCTTCATTCCTGATGGCCAGTGGAAGCCCAGCTGTGATAGTCTGGGAAGGTTGTGTTTAAATCTCAGGACTGCCAGTAACTCACAGCCTTAAGTCCTTAACTGCTCAGTTATATCCTTAGACTGTGCTCTGCTGATTTCTACACTACATTTGATAAAAGCATTCACCAATTGAATAAATGTACAAGAACAAAAATAAAGAAAGCAACATCAGTAGTACGTTTTTAAAGAGCATAGGAAGAGTTCTCGCCTCAAACCACATTAATTAATGATGAGTCGCTCTGTGATTGAGAATATGGTGAAATTAGCCTATAATGTCTATAAAAAGCAGGAAAAATCACATCATATTTCTTCTTTTCACATCATTTGGAAAATTTAATGAGACGAAATGGCTTAACAAATTACCAAATGCCACTGTGTACAGCCTGCAGCCTACTGAAGTCACTGCCCTTACACATTATTATGTATAATGTTTACAGTGCTACGGGACAGTGAATCAAGCAGCCACAAACACACACACACACACACACACACACACACACACACACACACACTTCCCCCAAGCTGAGGCGAGGATAATGCAGCTTGCTTAGAAAGCAGAGATGGGATTAGTTGGGCACGGGACAGCCTGGTGCCCATTGTGGATCTATTGTGTACCGTTTTATCATTCGTTCTCAGAGTGCCAGCCACCTCGCGCTGAGCCACAATTCTGCTGACGGATGATGCATGGCTTTGTGAGCCATGTACACAGTCTGATGTGGCTTGCCTCTTGATTATGCACACTCCATACACATCACACACAAGGAAAAACAACATAAAGTGAGTTAGTACGTTATTAGGCCAGCATAGGCCACCACAACAGCTTCAATGCACCTTGGCATAGATTCTACAAGTCTCTGGAACTGTACTGGAAAGATGATCATGAGTTCCAAAAGATACACTCCTGGGTAAAAAAATAAATAAATAAAAAATGGGCCAAGCCCAAAATGGAAAATATTACGTTTTAATGGTCTTAATAACAAATCACTGGTCAGAAAATTAGCAAGAATGAAACGAATGCGCTCCTGAGAGCTCCTGTGCCACCATTTGCTGGTTTACTTTTGCTGCAGTGAACTGTTTGTTTGGGGAAAAGCTAGAAACAGGGAAATTCACTTATATAGTCTTCTTGTACACAAAGGTAAACTCAAGACAGTGATTAAAATGTTTGATGTAAAATTCAAACTAACCTGTCTGGGTATACAAAATTTTCCAAAGATGTCTTCTGGGATATATATATATTTTTAGTCATTATTTGGTTATCTGCCACACCTGATGCAGCCCATCAAGGGCCACAAGGCTTAAACGTTTAAGGAAATCAAAGGGAAGTTATCTCATACTAAGTTCCTCTATCTATTTGTTTATTTCTTGCTAATTTCCTGACCAATGATTTGTTGCTAAGACCATTTTGGGCTTGGCCCCTTTTTTTTTTTTTTGCCCAGAAGTGTATTTCCTCAACTGGTGTTTTGATTATGATGGTGGAGTTGACTGTCTAACCTCTCATATACAGTATGATCAACTGGGTTGAAATTTGGTGATGGTGATAGCCTTAGCATATGATATGCATTTATGGCATTTGGCAGACGCGCTTATCAAGAGAGACTTAGATTTATCTCATATATACAACTGAGCAGTTGAGGGTTTGCTCAAGGGCCCAGCAGAAGCAGACTGGCAGTGCTGGGATTTGAACTCATGACCTTCCTATAAGTAGTCCAGTAGGACATTATCATCCTGAAAGAGGCCACTCCCATTAGGATAGACATGTTTCATCATAGGATAAATGTGATCATTCAGAATAATTTCGTACTGATTTGTGACCATTTCGTCTAAGGGGAAAAGTGGACCCAAACACCATGCCAGCAAAACGCCCCTTCCAGCATAGCAGAGCAATGAGACGTCCTCACCGTAGCGGTCAGGCACTTAGCCCTGTACCATTCTCTTGGGCCTGCTCAGCATTTTTATACATGCCACAGAGCATGGTATGATGTGAATCACTTCACAAAATCACTGTCTCATAATCACAGACATGCTCACAAAAATGACTGCCTCATAGTCGTAACAATTCCCAACCTCATCCTTCTTACATTTTCTGATTACCCGCATTCGATCCTGTGGTAAAACATTCATACTTCACAGTTGGTTAATCAATCTTATTGCATAGCTTGGTCAGATAATGGTACTATAATAATAATAATAATAATGATCATAATAATTACTATTATTATTATTATGATTATGATTATTATTATTATACTTAACATACAAGAAATGTTTTACAAATTCTAAAGTGGATAAAAGCAATGTTTAAAGAGTTAACGGCTTTCAGATGGCTGTCTTTGGTATCATAGATTACACACAATGCTAATACCGAGAACAGCAAACTAGCTAGTCAGCTAGTTAGCACACAGGTTCTGTAGGTAAACATTAGCTAAGAGTAAGCAAGCCTGCTAACTTGGCTAAAATAATTTATAGAAAAATTGCTTATTATGACATATTTTGACAGGCTTGAGTAACGTTGAATAAATAGCTGAGAATATGTCAGTGCAAATCTTGAGTGAGATACTGATATCATGTCTGCGATGGCAGCTAGCTATTCAGGGTAGCAGGAGGACATATTCATATATCCTGGCATTTTAGTGATGGTGCAAGTGGGTAAAGAGATCTTTTCAGACATTTGTTAGTCATTTCATAGCCTTTAAAAACATACTGTGTACTTGTAATGCTTATCGTGGTTTCTCTTTAAAAAGCAATAGATCCACTTTTTCATTTCAGCCACACATACAATAAAATGCACCGCACTTTTTAGACATCCTTCAAACTGTGGAACTGTGTTTTAGTTCAGCTTTTCTTACATTCAAATCCGCTTTAAGCATGACGCTGGTGTGACAAGAGTAATGCTCGTTTACAGGGTGGAGAAAGGCTCATGAGTCACATATCCTCTTAATACACACTCAAAGTGATCTATACTCAAAGTGATCTCTAAACTCACACAGCCAGGCTATGGCAAACATGGCATTCCAGCAGGAGGGTGAGAGTGCATGTGTGTGTGTGTGGTCGATTATGGTTTTGGGAGTGTGTGTGTGTGTGTGTGTGTGTGTGTGTGTGTGTGTGTGAGAAAACAGAGCCGCACTGTGATAATGACTGCCATTAACCACAGCAGTGTTTTACCTGAGCTCAAAACATCCTTCAAAACTTTCCCTTCAGCACCGCAGGAAGTCTGCTCTGTACTGAAAGAAAGGGGGCAGAGATGCTGTGTGTGTGTCTGTGACTGCATGCGTTACCTGCACATCGTCACAGGCTCAAATCTAAGCAGCTACACTAGCAGATTTCCTATACTGTTACCCTCCATGCTATTCATACCTCCAACTGCTCTTCTTGCGTTAGAAAGACTAAAATCATAATGTACACCCCCATCAACCCTTGCACATAATCGAAATCATCTTGATAAAGTCAAATGGCCTCGGGGGCAGGCTAGACTTCCTGATGGGAAACATCTGACAGAGCGAGAAAGTGCAGTTCTGCATGAAAGAGCCCGGCTTTCAGAGATACAGCTCTGAGATGGTGCTGATACAGTCAACTGCAGACAGCCATGAACGGCCTTGCATAATTGTATCAGACTGTCTCGGCCACAAGCCTGCCCATCTGTCCATGTGCTGTCTACCAGTCGCCCTTTGTGCACTGATCTGAGACTAGATTATTTTCTCTTCCACTTGTTAATCTTCAGGTGTAAACGGTAAAAAAACTCCCAGTGTAGGAGCTGATGCTATCATTACCAGAAAGCAATGTTTAGCATACATGTGCAGATTTTTTAACTTTCTGAAATAGTTTGAAATTTTTCTATTGTAATAGAAAATTGTAATAACTCACAACCATTAGAATGATCAAAATGAACATTAGTAAGCGTTCATAAAAGATGTACATGGCACATGGCATACAGTTATAATTCACAACTAAGAGAATGACCAGAGTTTCAATCAATAAAAACTCAATTGGCCTCCCTGTTTGTTTCTAAGTGATCACTGGAGTGTAGAGTAACCTGATAGTATTTGGTCAATATAACAAAGCTGCCTTGAAGCTACTTGAAGCAAGTGGCGTAATCAGATTGTTACTACCAACACCAGAATGCTTATAAAAAATATAATGAGACAGCAACGTGTGTCTGCTATGAGCAAAAGTACATTAGAAAAAAAGTGTACTAATTCCTACTTTTTAGGATAGAAACTAAGGCATAAAAGCCTTGACTTAATGTATATGAAAGTACACAGTGTCCAAATTAAGTGACAGAACCATATTAAGATTCTATTTACTTCAGATTTTTCAGTGTAGTGTTGTTGTTGATGGCTTTGAATTCCTACTACTAGGTTCATTTCAGAAAAAAAAAACATGCTGATAGGTGGACTGGCTATTCTAAATTTCCCTGAGGTATGAAAAGTTTGTGACTTTTGTGTGCATGGTGCCCTGTGATGGACTCCCATCTAGTATGTATTCCTGTACGTATGTATGTAATTCCTAGATGTACAAGCCATGACGTTGAACCAAACAAATAAGGCATGTCTCTCCGAGACATAGCATGACAACTCAGGAAAAGGACACACAGGTTTGAACACCACTGTTCAAATGAGAATTTTTTTTTTCTGATAAGGACATATGTTCTTCTCATTGACCAAAATGCTTTGAGTATAAATATTCTTGTTTGGTGGGGTTAATATTTGGAAGAGAAGCAGTACAGACACTGTACCAGCTATAGTAATAGTAGTAGCAACTGGCTACATAAACAGTGCTAGTGGCAACCCAAATGTTGGCAGCGCATAGAGAAGCTCTGGTCCCGTGTGCCATAGCTCATTCAAAATGGAGGGTCGTTTCCTCTGCTCAGACAAGGCGGACATTATAACTCCTGTAAAATTTCAGACCTCTGCCTGAACTCAAACACAGGCCTGCATTGTGCAGACCGACCAGGCCGGACTGGAGTGCGTATCCTGGAGTGCCGAATTGCCAAGAACACGCAGGGCTCTTTTCAACACGTGCCATTCTATTCCCCTGACCCAGGAGAGGCAGATTGCTGACTGGCTAAAATTTTGCTCTTGAATAATCATAACCAATGACAGTGCATGAACCCCTGAGCCCTTTACCTCCTTCAGTAAATATATAGCTGCTCTTACTGTGTCAATGGCATATTTCAAATTTCTTGCCTTGCATGGCTTGATGGCATGAATGGCTTGATGTTGTACATTGCTTCAAGAATAATCTCATCTGGATACCGTAGCTTTGTACCTCTGCTGCAATCATTTGCTCATCTCAGGATTCTTCCTCACGATATGCTCACACTGAACGTCCTTAGTACGGTTTAACATTGTTTGACTCTGGCTATTTTGTGACCATTTCTACTATTAAAAGTGCTATTTAAATACAGTTGACTTGAATTAATGATCACAGAAGAGAGGAGTTGCACTGTCTGAGACGTAAAAAGACCATTTTTTAACATGGACGAAAAGCAATTTTATCTTCCAACAGCTTGAGATGTGAAAAACTGACAGCCTTTTTTTTTTTTCTTTTTTTTAAATAAAGGCCCTTTCGCATAGACAGAGAACATGACATGAAAGCAGACGGAGGAAAGGAATAAAGAAAAAAAAAGCTGACTCAGAATTAGCCGTCTCACTGACTGCAATCTCTTAATCACCCAACACCTCTAGCTGCCAGCTCGTCTCTTTTTTCTCTAGTGGTGCAAGTCATTGTAGCAGAGTGTACCAGAGTGATTTAGTCACTCTGCAATAGGCTGTTGTAATGACTTTGCTGATTTTCAGGAAGTGACAAGCTGGCCGCTTTGAAAAACGTCCTCCATTTGGAAGAATGCCGAAGGCTCCATCGTCTCCGCCATCACCACAGGGATGGTGCTCCAGCAGGTACAAACAACAAGATGCATGTGATCTTGGGTCCTACATATAGTGAATTAACAAGACCACAGGCTTAGAGGACACTTGACTTCTTTTTCTATTAGCAGCCAATGCCTTACTCTGATGAAATTTTGAAGATCACATATAGCAACACAAGCTCTGTTTCCACCACCCAAACACTGCAGTACAGACCACAGCTTGTGCTTCTAAAGCTGTTCTATATGAAAGCATAACTGAAACCGATCATTTCGCTTTCTAACCCATACTCTCACGAGACTAATAATGATATATATCCAGTGCTATGAATTTTACACTATATTGCAAACAACTACTGTAAGAGATCAATACATTCCTCACCACAGAAGTTTCCTCGACTGTATTCATTTTAATTCTGGCAGCCCAGGCTTAAAAACTAAAGGGGGGCAGGGAGACAGACAGCGCAAATACATTACAGTAGCAAGATATCATTGCAAGAATGATATCTAGAAATGAATGAAAAATAGAAATGTAATCGGTTCATCCCTGATATTAAGGTCACTATAGGTGCA
>CM040994.1:6686177-6724033 GCA_022985145.1 Pangasius djambal
TCATTATTCATTAAACAATAAACGCAAGTCCATCCTTCAAAAGTCTAAATATGATACGTTACTTCTTTATGGCTGTAAGTGGGGGGAAAAAAAAAAAAAAAAAAAAAAAAAAGTACACTAGACACAATGCAGTCAGTGTTCCCTGCCCCTCAGTGTAGCACCTCTACAACAGCCCACATGCTGTTTTTGTTTCTGATGCTGCATTGTGATTTTATCTCATGTCACCCGATCCCTCTGACCTCAGCTTTACAAGTCATCCGTATCTCAGCTACTTTCACCCGAGTGTGTGCATTGTGTTGAAACTGCTCATTGCATTCTGACTAAAAGGAGGATTATAATTAAAAAAAATAATAAATAAAAAAATTAAAAACTTCAAATCATCAGAGTTTGGCGAGCATGATAAATAAGTATACATACAATACAATACAATACAATACAATACAATACAATACATACATACATACAATTCCCATCCCTGGAATATGCCCGTTTTAATAGGAAATTTGTTGCATGTAAACACCTTATTCAGAAAATCCGCTGAAAGGAGATATTCCGGTCCGCAAGGAATTGTGGGTGCTAACAGATGCTTAGGTGTAGGCTACGTATTTAGGAACGGCAACTCAGGCATACTTACAGCAACCATGTATACAGGAATATTCCGATGCCCGTACGCATATAAACATCATATTCGGAATATGGTTGCAACCCGAATATAGACCTTAAATGGTATTTGATGTGCATGTACACATAGCCACTGATTATCTACCTAGAACAGCACATTCCATTAGGTTTTATTCCTTAATTAACATCTTTGCTGTTACCCAGACAGCATCAGAACTACTTCACTCTTTGAGTGCATGTTATTAGAGTAAAAATTTACGAGGCCTGGATCCCTACATTACTCGTGGAACTTTGCGCCATCACTAAGCTGTAGACAACTGTAAGTTTCACAAGGTTTTACAAGCATTACTCACCCTCATCCAAGTTACTGGATTCTCGTGGCCATTTGGAATGGAAAGCAGTTTGGAATCTCACTAAGGCAAGAACAGGCTGCTGCAATTACATCAACATTGTGGGGTTTACTTGCAAATAACTGCTGGGTTAATGGTGGTTGTTTAGGGCTGTTTAGAGTTGTTTAGGGTTTTATGCACAGACAGGACAATTTGAACCTCTCTCAATGTCTGTGTGGATCAACAGGGGACTCTGAGCTTCTGAACAGCAATCTGTTTGTTTGGAGCATTACTGTTCCCAAGGCAACGTCTCAGCTGCTTATAAAGTTGCTTCCCCTGAGATTTAAACTTCATAAATTCCCGCTGAAAGGCATACTAGAATTATGTTTGGAAAGCAGAAAGCTACACGAAACATCGTTCGACAGCCAGCATTAGCTGTTCATACCTTCTGCAAGAGTTTTTCCCCTAACCCTTGTTGGATATCACTCAAATGCTAATTACAATGAAATGCCAATTACAATGAGATCAAAGACCGCATTGGACCCTATAGGATCTCTAATGCCACCCAAGGCCATTTCAAAATGCTTGCTTTTCTCTGAAAGGAACAAGAGCAAGCTTATGGGTTCCATCAGTGTGAAAAGTAGGATATTGGATCTGCAGGTTATATCATTTGCCAAGAGTAACTCAAGCAAATCCAGACAGGGGAATCTTGCAGTTGCTCAAGGCAAAGGCTGAAAAATGGCAGTCCCAGAAATTCTTAAAATGGAGCCAGCGTTGATAGTAATGCTCATTTTGAAAAATATATTCTAAGGTAGCAGTGTCATTGCCAGGAATACTGGCATTCATACTGGCGGTTCAAACCCAAAACACCTTCCAGCTACGCCTATGCGAAGCGTATACATCAAGCAATATATATCACCAGGCCAAAATACCAAATGTTTCAAAACTTGTGACTGAGATTGGGCATAGAGTGAACCACTTGTTCTCCTTAAGTAGAAAACCAGGCTCCACTTGAAAACCACACTCCTCCAGGCATCATTAACAACCATTACTTTCACTTGTTTGACCTAAAAAGTCTTGATGAGTGAGTGCAAAATGAGACAGTTCTGACAATTCCGAGCATCTGGTGGATGCTTGTTGGCCCATTCCTGAGCAATGGTGTCAGACTGCCAAAGGAAGTTTTGGCCTTTGCTAGCACAGGGAATGGGGGAAGGGTACAGCGTGGCATGTGATGGTTGGCATTTAACACACAACACATGAAGCTAGAGAGGATACAGAATACTGGCAGCCTGAAAGGACATACACTGGCACCCAGAACTCATGTGCCATTCGTCATTCTCATGATACACAAACAGGCGTTGAACACTCTTGCCCAGTTGCCATGGAAGCGACTCTGGCAGGCAGGGGGCTACGGGGGGGGAGGCAGAGGTCAGAGGTTGCTCCTCCTCAAACGGTTCTTTTAAACAATAAGTTGCCACAGTGTGAGCTGGGCTCCTGGAGAAAAAAAGAGCTTCATTGATGCAGTGTGTATTCATTCGAGTGGCGCGCTGACCGCACTAACGTAAGCACAGGGAGCCTCCTGACACAGTGAACCACAAAGACCTTTAAAATAAAAAGGAGGAGGGCAGCATTGTGATCATGGGATTACGCAAAGCATGGATGAACAACCTCAGCTATTCTGACATGCTGCCTTTCGGCTGTAAAACGTGCTCCCGGGCCAGCCAGTTCACTGGGGCATTGTGGAAAGACAATGGCTGAGCCACCACACCCTTTCCTCTCTCATGGCTGGGAGAATAGTGGAAGACGAGGTGTCTGAGCCCGAGCACTACTTGAAGCTGTATAAATAAGATTGAGACAGTGAGGGACATTCCACAGTAACCATGATAGGGGTTTTGGGCTATCACAGACGCCTGGAGAAGACCGAAGTCTTGCCAAAAGAAGGAATGCAAGCTCCACTCCACCAACCAAACGCCTCAGTGCCTCCTCTTTGCAACAGAAGTCAAAAGATCCCAGCCATCAAGCGCTTCATGTAGAAGCGAGTGTTTAGATTAGGGCACTAGCTTGCTCTAATGAGCGCTGAGTTAGGGTTTCCTGTAGCAGCCAGGGAATCAAGACGAGACACTGAGAAGAGACAAAAGAGAGAAAAGGAAGAGAAAACGAGATTCGCCTTGGCCCTCTGCCTGTATTATTCTCTATTGATCTATTTTTTAATTATTGATGCTCTTACCACATTGCTGAAGGGCGCGTAAGAAAAGAAAGCACATTCACAGAGCCGGCACAATTTCACATGTTCACACACATTCACACACACCCTCTCTGCAGATTCCTAAGACTTTAGTAGTCCGTGGCCTAGAATTCTTTCGCTACTAGGTGGGTTAGCATTATTCAGTGTCCATTCTGTTAAAGGAAAACTCCACATTTAAAACACATTAAATAAGTTTATATTGAAATATTAGTGTTGCGTTTAGCAATTCTGCTGCTAATATTTGTTGCTTGGTACTGTGTTTTAATCCTGGGAGAAGTTAGAGGTTGTGTGCTTCGCTGATGACACACGGGAACACTGCTAGCACAGTTACAATGGCTTTTAATAGGAGAAAATAATTCTCAAGCATAAGGAATAACGGTCAGGTTTCATTGTTCTTTCCTCACTCATCATTTTCCAGTGATGTTTACAGTCACATTAATGACAAATTCAATGTAGAATTGAAGTGAAGCTGTGCAACTTATTTGTTTGAGCAGAAGGTTACAGCTACAGATGAGGAATTGAGAGACCTGGACAAACTAAAGGACTAGTGTAGAGATGAAGCGATTGCACAACAATCAGCTGGTAGTCAAACGGCATTGTGGGTAATGTAGGAAACTGTTAACCTAAGTGAAAATTGACCACAATGTCAATGAAAAGTTTAAACTAAAAAAAAAAACTCAACTCAGAATTTAATTACCAAATAATTATTGGACAGAACTGGAGACATTAATTATTAAGATTAATATGCAAGGAGTACAAGGTGGATGTATCACCATCCATCTATATCTAAACCAGTAGGAAAAGGAACTCACATGATGGACATTATTGTAAATATCGCTGAGGCCTGGTTGTGCCCTGCAAACTGTTAGAGCTGACAAGGACAGCATAGCTCAATGACTGCTGATGAAGCAGTAGTTAGAACTGACTTGCAATGACAAAAAGCAGCAAAAGCACACATCTAGGGCCCATGACCTTCTTTAGGACCTTTCTACCAATCATCATTATTAGGGAGCCAAACTGCTGTTTCGTGCACACTAAATCATTCAGTGTTTCTGACATTATTAGCTGAACAACCTTGTCCGGGTCACAGTGTGATCTGCTTTGTACTGCAACAGATGATTATTCATCAGAAACACATGGCCGTTTACAAATCAAGTGGCTGTTTCAGCGTGTCATGTAAAATGGAAGATCTGAAGGAGCTTATGGGTGATGGTTTGAAGTTGGATGCCACATGATAATAGGCATGCGGAATGTCAAAAATCTGTTTTAACCTAAGCTATGCCAACATGAGCTCAAGCAAAATTCACATGAATTCTAACAAGCAACAGTGATTTCACAGAATTTTGCCTGTAGCCCAATCTTCAACAACAAATCCTAACTTTTTTTTTTTTATATGCATTGTCTTATGCGGATTTGTAAACACCCTCTCAACATTACAATAATACTTTTTTCATGTTTTTACTGTGACAGGCAACATATCTATTATATCCTTTCTGACAGCAGGGGAAAAAAAAATGTTCTCAAAATGGCAGACGTGATAAAATTCACAATTGTCCTCACAGCTTGCATTTGTTTTTCCTGGAGCACCTTTAATTATTCATATAATAAACAGAAAAACAAAGACAGCCAGCTGCAGGGACAAGTGAGGAAGCTGTTTGATGTGCTTCTGCAGTCATATCTGCATCCAGCATGCTTAAAAAAATAAATAAATAAAACTCACCTCGTTTAATTCGATCGAAATTTCATTCAGACTGGCCTCAATTGGTTTATTCTATTCACACTGAAGTGTGTTAGTCTGACTGAGCAGTCAGCCAGATAATTAATGCATTATTAGGATGCATGTAAACATGGGGTCATTTTCTTTTGCTCAATAACTACTCAATAGCTACTTTTCGATCAGATTCATCACAAAACGCAGCAAAACCATGCAAGGGAATTGCTCTGAAGTATTGTCTGTGACCTTTAAAACTGTCATATTAATACCATTAAATTTGTCACTTTAAAACCACTATCAGCAGAAATAAGAGATAATCTCTGAATTTAAAATAAATGCCTGTTCATACATGTACAATTAGTCTGTATCATCTTTCTTATGTGAAATACTCAACGTGGATATCGTATACTATGGCGTTTGATGCGGTCTATGTTACTATAATTATACAAAAAAGTATTCTTAATTCTTCAGCAGCGTACGATTGAGTAACTGCAACATCTCTGAGGTGAAATCAAATATATTAACTAACACTTAACTTGTAGGATTAGCATGACTTACTAGCAGCAGTAGCTAGCAAACCTGATAAATGGGAATTGACAAACAAGATAGAATAGCACAGCGATAATGTGGTTGGTGTAGAATGCCAGCAACCTTGGCTCAATCCTCAGCTCAGGTGGGAGTGTGGATTCAATGATAAACAAGACAGATGTCACAAACAATGTGGATGACCAGTGAATATGATCTAATTTGAGAGGAAATAAACTAGTTGAGCCTCGTTTTGTTCTGCGAAATGTTGTTTATACAGAATTTTGAGGGGTTCTGCTGGTGAGTTTGGTGACCACAAAGATATCTGTGAACATTTCATTATCAACATTCTAGATTTTTTTTTAAGCAAAATACTAAGCAGACACACAAAGGGAAAGGAAAAACAGGTCACTGAATACTTTTTGTAGTGCGAATATACACCTCAAGACCCTTTTGAGACAAAGTTACAGCTGGTCTGATTGCACTGCGTAATCTATTATAGTGTATCAAACGGTTTCTTCACCAGCACATTGTTTTCGCATGAGGGGTCAGAAACCATAATGGGTTTTGTCTGAAATTAGCGATTATTGTGGTGTTTGCACATCTGTTCTGGGCAGGCGCAAGCTGCTGTCACGGGTTTAACCGAGAGAGCCTGCAGCCTCTGGACATGCTTAAACAGGCAGCACCTGGCGCCTTGTGTACAGTATCTGACAGCACACACAGACACACACCATTCATGTTTTCTTTTGAAAAGCAAGTTGAGAGAACAGGATTGACCACAGGACCCACAAATATGCAGCCTAAAATGTATCATTATATTCTATGCTTTTGTTAAACCAGAGGAAACTTCTTGAACACCTTCCAAGAGTGTTAAAGGTGTGTGCTGCATAACCGTTCTTTGATGCAGTGTGTATCCAGGTGCTGGATCTCATTGTAAATAAAGACGGACAAAATACATAATCACGTCATTGATTCAACTGTCAAAATTAGAGATTGTTTCAGGAAAAAAAAAAAAAAAAAAAAAGAATCAGATCAGATCAGATCAGATTCTGTAACAAGAATAACCTGAAATATCCCAGAATTGCTTGTAGCCCAACATTAGTTTGTAATAGTAGCCATTGTTACCACAGCCTTAAATGTAACTCAACAGCTAAAAGTACGCCATGTCTTCTTAAATAAATTAAAAAACTATAATCGCTGACAAACTGCTTTGGTTTTGGTTTAACACTTCAGGATGTGGTGTCAATGGAAAATAATCAACTTTGGGGTGGTAAGAGTAAATCCGCGTCGCATCGGGACCCATCACACCATCACATCACTGATTCTTTTCCTATTCCATCATGTTTTATTCCTTACATGTTAACTTCCTTCCGAGGTTAACTGGAATGAGAACGCCTGAAGCTTTTTGTGTGAGCGATGACAAAAAAGCCTGTGAAAACCCTGATAATCCACTTTTCAACCTTTTCAGAAGGCTTTAAATTGCCACTTACAGAAGAATGTTTTGTTCCGAACAGGTCCTGAAGAGGCACAAAATGTGAAATGTTGCATATTTGCCTCTCAGTATGGAGGACAGCAGAGCTTCTGACCCCATTCATTAGCCGGACCGGTTGTTCCTGCCATATTGGAATTATGGGATATGTTTGAGCAACGACAGGACATCTGGTTCGAGTAAGGAGATTGTAAAGCCTGAGGCAGTTTGAGTTGTCCTCGTCTGCAGAGCACTGGAAGCTCCCAGAGCTCCTCACAGGGGTCTCAGGGTATCCCAAAACACACTGTGGTAATTACGGTGTTTGGGAGCAAAGAAATAGGAGAAGTAGAATTCCATTTTTTCATATATTTCACTCTATGTGTTTATTTAACATATTTTTTTATATCTGTGTCTAATAAGTCCAATGGATTTAGCTAGGACTAACAATTTTGCACAATGTAGCTGGTAGATGTGGAACAGATATGGCAAAAATGTTACCCAAAGAATGTCAGAAATAGTTACGCCCATAAAGTTGTGCAACGCTGGTCGACAAAGACAAAATATAGACCTTATCCCTGATTTTCTTGTTGCTAAGAAAGTGTTAACACACCCTAGCTTCCATGCTAGCTTCTAGGCTGCCTGGCTAATCACTCAAAGCTGCTAATGTTTACAAGTCTGTTTCATTAGGAGTAAAAAGAAAATCAATAGTTGCTTTCAGGCTGGATAATCTAAAGCTGAGAATTATTTCAAAGAGGAGGATGAAAAAGAGCAACGTGACCAGACATCTTAAATTTATTAGTCAATTTTACAAGGGGAGTTTTATATAATAGTACAAGATGTAGCAGTGTTTGTATGTGTGTGTGCACTGTTCATTTCAGTTGAGATCAAGGTTTCTTATTCACTCCACAGGAAGTGCTGATTATTTAATTTGTATTGCTCGGATCAATCAATATCTTGATGCAAATTGCATTAGGATTGCCAAGACTCATGCTTTTAAGTCCTGTCTCAGGCTTCAACATCTCATGCTCAATCATGAAAAAGCCCCAGTAGTTTTTTTTTTTTCGAACTGGGACTTGGTATAAACAGCAGAAGAATAGGTACAGACAACAGCATTATTCTTCAAAGCTACTAATGAATAAGAAAAACCTCAGGCAACATAGTGAGCCATAGTGTGAAAAAACATACAATTTAATACGCTGGGACAGCTTCCAGTTGTTTCGGTTAGTGCATCAGCAGTGTTAGCTTGGCATCAACAAAATGGAGAGAGAGCACACTGCAGATCTGCACATACAGGCCAAAAAAAAAAAAAAAGGACTGCATAATAAGCGCAAACCAATGGGAATATGTGATGAACGACTTCATTAAAAAAGCATTACCACACATGTGATTCAATCAGAGCTGTCGCATGCAGCTTGTCTTATGGAAATGGTTTCCTTTGCAGAAAACCCTGCTGATATTCAATACCTAATTGTCGCATTTTGTGCCAATGCATCTGAGGTAATAATTAGCACAAGAAACCCATGCAATTACTGTTCTTATAGCAGGAAATGACCTTCAGGTGGTTTAAAGATGCATTAAATGCTTACTTAACTGCACTTAAGGATAAACTGGTTTTCTGTTAGTCATGTAACTGGCTGTTTCCATTGGCCTTCACTTCTAATCATTGCATCATTCCACATATATGCATTTATTAATTATTCTTACTTTAATGTAGTCGTTAGTTTATCAGCCTGCAGTGACTGGATTTTGTCTCAGACAGTAGGATCTCCAAGACTAAATGCCTGGAAAAACAGATTAAACTGATTTCCGTTCAAAGCAATTCTAACAACAAACCAGTTTATGTCCTTAAGTACAGTTAAGTAAGCTCTTAATGCATCTTTAAACCACCTGAAGGCCATTTCGTGCTATAAGGGAACACTAATTGCATGGGTTTCTTGTTGATGCAACCTGCCAAGGAGATCCAAAGCTCTGACATTATATGTTTCCATCCAGATCTTTTGCAAAACATTAAGTCATTTCCATCTTAAACCATGTGCATGTGAATATTCTGAAGAGGGGCAACAAGGTGATGTAAATGAAAAGAGCACGGGCCAAAGACAAACACAGAGAGAATTCGCCATTTCCACCTCACAGCTCCAGGGTCCCCGGTTCAATCTTCAGCTCGGGTTACTGACTGTACTGTCTGCATTTTCTCCATGTGTTTGAGTGGGTTTCCTAAAGGTTCTCCGGTTTCCTCCCACCTCCCAAAAAATCATGCTGGTAAGTGAACTGGCAAATCCTCAATATCATCAAATTGTCGATACGCCAACTTTTCCGTGAAACAGAGAAACGTTTTTGCAATATTTATGCATATCTGTGCATATAGTATCCCAATGAAAGATCTATCCTAAACTATCCTACTGCATTCACACCTGACCAGAGACACAACAGGTAAATGGTGTCAAACCAGGGTGAATTTCATGAGAATACAGTGGGGTTCAAATGCTGAAACAATTCTATTTTTCATAAGATTATATCAGTCTAATATGGCTAAAACTACTGAAGCATATAAAGGCTTTGGGACCATTTTAGTACATGACAAAGTGAAATAGCTCTCTTTCAAGAATGCATAGAGACATAAGTATTTACGAAGCATTTGTTCACAACTCATTTATTCTGGAAAATAAAATAAGCCAAAGTCTTTGGCCTTTGTGTTTTTCCAGCCTCTACCCTGTAGACCAGTTGGAATGATAAGATGAGCAAAACAGATTACACAGCCGCACATGACATTACTGTATAACCTGCCTTTATTTTTTCTCTGAATCAGAAATCCTTTGGATGAAAAGGCAGCAGGCCAAAAGGCCACACGCTGGTCAGTGACTACAATCAAGCGGCTGAAGAAACAGAGACAGGAAACAAACCAGGCTTAACACAAAGAACAAATCTGTTTCCTCCCTCGGCCCTTGGGACTGCTCTGATATCCAACGCCGTGGGTGCAATTGTTTTTCATTTATGCCCCGTTTATTTAGAGGAACTGCTGCCCTTTATTCTCTATTTATTGACAAGTTAATGACGGATATGAATATGCTTTTGATAAAGCACGGCAGGGATTTTTATAGCTCTGACTTTTTCTGTAGGCTCTTATATCAACACAAACATCCTCCTCGGTTGTACCTTTTTTGAGAAATGATTATATGACTCAATGTGATGGATTTGAAAATATCAAGTATGTTTAATATATTAATGTATAATATGGCGTGTTAATTGCAGATAAGCAATATTTATTCAAATGTATTTAAAAAGCATGCAGGCTTTATGTAAGTCCTTGAGTCCCATCTTAAGTGTTAAATATCTAATTGTGTGGTCAGCTGCGCGTTAAAGATCATGTGGTTACAATTATTAAGACTGGAGCTCAACCATTCCAAAGCGAATGTGTCGTATTACTCCAAACAGTGCGACTGGAGGGTGAAAAAAAGGAGGAAGGACCGGTGTAAGAAAGAAAGAAAAGAACAATGGAGAACAGAGAGCGTTTTGGTCCTTTGGTTCCCCACAATGCTTCCATTGTTAGGCCTGTACGCAGTGCAGTTCAGCAGAAAAAGAGAAGGAAAGAGCGAGACGGAGAGTACTCGGCTCACGTTGCGTATTCTCACAGGTCTCAGGTCAGGCGCTGTTGTCACACACAATCTAGCTGAAGTGCTGAGAGCAAATGGAGGGACTGAAACAGCCATACATTAAATTAGCCCCCCCCCCCTTTTTTTTTAAATTTGGCGGCTACTTTTATCTAAAGGGACTTATTTGAAGAAGTTTCCATGACCAGAAACACTGAGATCATAGTAGAAATAACAGGAAGAGTCACAACTCGAGAGGCAGTACTCAGACCTGCTATAGTACCCAAGAAGCATGCTACAAGTAAACAAAAAGGCTAAGCTAAAATTGAAACCGACATGACTGTGAAAAACATGGGCCTTCAATCGCATTCACAGGTAACAGTAAGCGTAAACACATCTGGATGCACACAGAGTGTTTCTGCACCCTGCCCATTAAAGTCTGAGTCTTTAAACATTCATTGAGCATCGTGAGGGTGTCTCATAGGTGCCAACATAGCTAACAAGAAAATCCTACCAGGCGGAGAGGAAATAAAAGAAGAAAAAACACACCAAACAAGTTTTATCACAAAAACCTCCAGCGTATATCAGTGGACAGGATGGTTCCATACTAACAGCATAAATTAAACCTAAACTGATATTTAACAGCAATCTGCAGAAATGTTTTGAATTACAAGCCAACATCTGAGTGAATAAGCTTACTTTATAGTATTTCTTTAATCTAGCTGTAAGTGCATGTCCGGGCTTCCCTGGTCCATGTATGATAATAAAGTATAAAAGTCTATTTACTTTTATTAAATGGCAACGTAAAGCACTTTTTACCCTTACGCTTTTATTATTTACTGACTTGTTTATCAACACAGAAATGCAAAATATTCACCCTGTGATTTGGCTAACAAAATCGATGTTTGTGAATTCACAGGTCAACGTTTACATTAAAAAAGTTGATACAATGCAAAAGTAACTACTACTCAAAGCAAATGTGCATCTAGAACATGCTGTGTCCTTTCCCCTTCAGTGAATTAGCTTTTCTGCGGGGTGACTTTTGCGTTCACTCTGATTGTTGCTTTTGCTTAATAATAATAATAAAAAAACAAACAAACAAACAAACACGTGGTAAGCTCCAGTATCACCGCAGCAAGGCATCAAAAATGATAAATGCTATGGCTAAACCTTAGATATTGGCACCTCTGTAATCTGTAGAGTGAACAGGCCAGGCCAATTTAGTCAATTCAATTCAAGCTTCATTATGATCTGGCTTTACTAACCAATAAGGAAACATTTGCAAGGAGGCAGGCCAGTTTGTCAATTTCTATGTGTCTAGACAAGCAGACCATACAAGGGTACATATAAATGAATAGGAAGCAGTAGCTTAATGGAGTAGGAGATAAGGCTTATAGCAGAGTTATTGATGTACAGAATATTACATTAGGGGAGCAATAAAAAGAGAAGGCTGATGTTTGACCAAAAGTTTCAGTTTCACTTTTGCCTACATTACAGTACAACTCAACCCGAGAAAATGTGCATGTTTCTGAAGACAGATGTGTATAAAATACGTGGACTGAAGAGATATTTTTACTGTTGGAAACTCCTTAGTTTATTTCAGACAGTATATTTTCCTTACTTACTTATGGACCTTGTGCAAAAGCAATAACTAGTACATCACAGAATGTTTAGGGTTTTAAGTTTAATTATAGGGGCCTACTGAAGAATTCAGAGCACTAAAATATTTTATAGCATTAGGAAAACTACAGAATCAACCATAGCTGAACAGAATTTCGAATGTAGCAGCAGCACTTTCCCACCAGCATATAGAAACCAGAGACCATGGCTCATCTAGTCCCCAGAGGAAATGAGAGTTATGGGGTTGGACATGCACACAGCTCAGAGCTAACAGTCCACCTTTGCATTAAACTCGAACTGTAACGCACAGGAATGTATCCACTGGCAGTATGCAAATACCAGTAAAACCACTAAGAGGTTAATTTACATCAGGGCATTACTTAAAGCTGTCTTGATTTTGAGTTGTGGTTCCTAACTAGGTAAGGAATATGATGAGTTTTAGGAAAGTCTGAAGATCCCAGTGTCCGGTTGATGACTGCCTGTGTATTGTCATTCAGATTTTTATTTATTTATTTATTTATTTTTAAATCTATACTATTTGGACATGTCTGTTACATAATGTTGCCAAACAATGTCTCTAATGATTATGTCTGATTTACATGGGATAAGCAATTTCTGTATAAAATTACAGAGATGTGAGTGTCTGCACAATGTACACATTGTCATTATGATGAACTAGAAAAACCACATACACAAGCCGTACTGTAATCCTACACAACACATATCTTTAATGCAAGCTAATTTACTTCACCTTTATCGTAAGTGCTACAGTAAGAGAGTACACAAGCTGAGTTTGATCAATAACAAGGTACAAGGCCATAACATTTACCTCATTCAGCTGACGACTCTGTCCAAAGCAACTCACAACTGTTCCAGCATGACAGTACCCCCATGCACAAAGCAAGATCCATGAAGACATTGTTTGCCAAGTTTGGTATGGAAGAACTTGAGAGTCCTGACCTCAACCCCACTGAACACTGACTGCACACCAGGCCTTCTGGTCCAACATCAATTCCTGACCTCACTAATGCTCTTGTGACTGATTGAGCACAAATCCCCATAGCCACGCTCCAAGATCTAGTGGAAAGCCTTTCCAGAAGAGTGGAGATTATTTTAACAGCAGGGGGGGGGACAGACTAAATCTGGAATGAGATGTTCAATAAGCACATATGGATGTGACTGTCGGGTGTCCACATACTTTTGGCCATATAGTATAGGCTATACCTACACTAGAATAACAATAACCTATCTAAAGCTGCCAGAAGTGGAGTTTGAAACACGGCAAATACCTGGTTTCAGTGGAGAACATAAAAGAGCGTGTCTTGGAGTGTTGCCATACTCAGGAAGAAGCACCTTCTTGGGAAATATTGAAATCTTTACCAACACATCAATGTGGATGGGATGTCCATGGGATGTATATTACCTAGAGTTATTTCTGCTGGTCATTTTATAGATACAATACAGCATAATCGTTCCAGGTGTCTGCATGCACAGTCTGTAAAGAATTACTGACACGACAAATTTGGACAGGACTAAAATGGTATTCTTTTATGATACCAAATAAAGATTTTGTCATATCATGATGCATTGTGTATCTCAAAATGTATCTGTATACCATTTGTTCTCTCTAAAATTGCCCCTAGCTGCTTCCCACTTGAAACTGGAAGCTTCAAATAGAGGAACCGAACAGCTTATAAACACACACAGAGATGATGTGATGTCGGAGTATGACTGACTCATCCAATCAGAACCGCTGGAACAACTGTTACTAATTCTGTAATCTTGAACTTCAACCTCTGCATCTCGGGAGTTGCACAACATCTACTAAACTCTCAAGCTGCCCGTGACAAAGAAGTAGCTTGTTGTCTGAATCTATTGAGAATTTTTTTTGCCAGCTGGCAAACGTTTCCAATAAAGCTACAACCTTGAAAAAGACAAGGATGAGAAGCCCACTAAATGTACCTCTAGTTGAGACGGGAGATGGAGCACAGAGATGTAAATTGTTTTCCCCTCCGCAGCCTCCAGTTGCCCCTTCCCCCTCTGCCTTGGCAGGGAGCCGTGAGAGAGCTTGATGACTTTACCTTGCCTCAAGACTGCTAGCAAGTGATACTGCAGGGAAATCAGCATAGCCTGACTGCAGAATTTTATTACTAAAGCCCACATTGTCCATCACTGAGATGGGAAAGGAAAATCTTGGATGCTGATTAAATTGTTGCTGAATTGTTGAGAGAAGGCGCTGCACCAGGGTTTTAAATGGAAACTGGAAAAGTAGCAATTGTCTGGCAGATGCTGGAGAGATAGACTCATCATACCCCATCCTCCATCCTCTTCTTTTTCCCCGCCAGCTTCTCTTTTATCTCTCGTCTTTTCTCCGACTCAGCATGGCAGTGTAAGCTCCTACTGTATGGGAATTGTCTGCCAATTATTCAGCATTCTGTTACACTGCATAGCAGTTTAATAAACGTCTGAATTGAAGAAGAGTGACCGAGATTAATTTCGACGGAACAGAAAGCTGGTATGCCGAGGCAGCAAACCAGTTTCACTCTCTTCATCTGCTTTTTTGTTTCAAACTATTGAGTGCAACAATTGAAGATGCAGCTGATTAACTGAGGAGGTAGATGAAGCTTTGTCCTTTAGTTTAGCCTCAATATCTGGACTGGATTAAAGATACCAAATGAAAAGGATGAGTCACAACATCAACAAAGATGGTTTGCCCAAAACCCATGATTGGACAAAATATGTTTTAATGCTTTAACACCACAGATTCTACTCAAACATTGGCCTGACTTGGGGTTGTACTCTTAGGAAATGATGACCACTATGACTGAGTCTTCCACTGCTTAGGAATTTATATACTCATTTGTGTTTATATTAATGCACTTAACTAGCATGCTATACTTTACTGCATTATGTAAGCTACCATTTTTAGACGCCAGTAAGGTTTCTGGGCAACCAAATCATGGGCAAGCACATTAGAGCTTACACTTGCCTCATGCCTCATAATCATAGTTAACAATTTTATCGGTTGTAAGATATAATTCTAAAATCTTGGTCTAAGTATGAGTCAGGTTTCCAACAAATACCACACAGCTATCTATATTCCACGTATATATTGACCAAATCTAGACAATCTACACATATTTGCGCTTTAGATAAGCTGTATATCTCACAGCCCTCTGGTTCTCAAATCCAACGCGCTTGTTTATTTTTCAAATTCATCAGACTTCCAAGGCCACCTCCCTCTGAGCCGACCTTCCGAAAGGAAATTCAGCTCTGGGTGAATTTTCCAACATAGAGATAAACAATAGCGACAGCACGTGTGCAACCAGCGTCGTCTCCTGTCCTTCCTCTCAGACTTAAACAAACATCCTTCCTTTGGAATACTGCGTTAGAAGCAGTCAGCATTTTCACCTACAGCACAAATACATAGCTCTCAGTTATAGCAATGCTGCAAACACTCTCTCATTAAGCCTTGGCTGCTGCAGCTATGCTGGATCGATGCGAGTCTGCTCTAATTCTGCCACAGCCATTAGGTTGTATTAAATCCAGCGCAAAGAGATTAGTGGAACCTTAACGATTTGTTCCTGCGGGTGCAGTGTGTGTGTAAACAATGGGTGATGGCGAGCCATAAACCCAAATGGCTGCCTGATAGTTGACCCACACTGATTAATGGGACGTATGTGGTTGGGGGAGTGACTCTTAGTAACATGCAAAGGCAGTTTTTATAATTCACTTCTGAGGTATCTCTATCGTTGCCTTCATTTTCCACTCAAGGCACCGATTAATTGCTGTGCCATTGCCTGTCTGCTGAGGACATGCTTGACGTACTAGTTAATTATGCGCGGTGACGCGTGGACTCTGCTGACGAAGCAAAATCTTCCAC
Organism: Pangasius djambal; assembly: GCA_022985145.1. Classification (NCBI taxonomy): domain Eukaryota; kingdom Metazoa; phylum Chordata; class Actinopteri; order Siluriformes; family Pangasiidae; genus Pangasius; species Pangasius djambal. The sequence goes on from CM040994.1 coordinate 6,702,170, forward strand.
TCCTTGTACCTCCTGCCCTTGATGTCTGTATCAACAGCTGCTCGGGGTCTGAACACCATGTTGCTGCTTCCCGTGATGAAAACCGGGAAGTTGGTCACACAGAGAGTGTGAGTGCCAATGACGACTCCCTGACTGTGAACTGACTGGCCAGTTTTTGGGTTTTTTTTGGACTCAGTGGAGCAGAAGGCATGTGTTAATTATCCTCATGTTCCAGCAGGAAAGATGTGAGGATGCTGTCGCTAATGTCTTGAAGGGTGCGAGACAGGAAAAGTGTGAAATCGCTACTTTTGTTGCATCTCCATCTCCTGAAAACCCACACCAATGCTTCAAACACCTGCAACAATAGCACTTTCCTGTTTATTGTGAGCATTACTTTGTCCTCAATACAGCCTTTTGTTCCGCATAAAGTTGATCTTTCCATTCTCTGTGTGATTTTTAAATGCGAAAAAACGAAACCGCTCGAGACGTCTTTTTAAATCTTTCTGTACTTCTGTACCCTAAAAAATGCATTACTCTAGCCAGCATGTAGTATTCTTCATAAATCTCCCTCACATCGTTCTTTGTGTTTTTATTTTTATGGCATTTATACATTATAGGTCCCACTGCTTTACGAGTCCCTGTCTGTATCCAGACTTTCTTTAGGATCTTTCCAAAGACCCCGAGGGCTTCATCATTTTCCCTGGGATTACTGCTACTGCAACTCTAATATGCTTTACTTTACTCAGCTGAGACAAAAAAAAAATTACTGCACCAATTTCTTGCCAGCTCTTAAGAAAACCAGAGCCAGGCATATCTTTCCTCACCAGTCAGCCAGACATGTTTGGGTCAATTTTTATTTTTGGCTCCAGTTTCAAAGGATCTAACCTGACTAGTTCTTAAAAAGAAAGAAAAAATCTCAAGGTGTACTCAAAGGTTTGCAAGCAAAATTTTAAAGCACCATTATTTAATGTGCATTTCTGAGCATTTTTTTTTTAAAACATTCTAAACAGTTCTGTGACCGTCCCTGGCTCTGTGATCAAGAACCAAATATTATACACTATATGGCCAAATGTTTATGGACACCTGAACATCACACCCATATGTGGTTCTTCCCCAAACTGTTGCCACAATGTTGTAAGCACACAATTGTATAGGATGCCTTTGTATGCTGAAGCATTACAATTTCCCTTCACTGGAACTAAGAGGCCCAAACCTGTTCCAACAAGGCAATGCCCCTGTGCACAAAGCAAAGTCCATAAAGACATGTTTTTCAAGTTTGGAGTAGAAGAACTGGAACGCTGACTGCGCCTCAGGCCTCCTCACCCAACGTCAGTACCTGACCTCACTAATGCTCTCATGACTGAATAAGAAAAACCCCACAGCCACGCTCCAAAATCTAGTGGAAAGCCTTCACTCGTCTGGGAAGCTGTTAACAGAAGTGCATTTTTAACTATAACAAGCATAACCATTCTCTTTACTTTTCTTTTCCTTTATTTCCTTGTTCGTTTATTAGGTGTGATTTTTGCTGATTTTTTCAAATCAATTTTTTTCGTTTTGAGTTTTTAAACATACAGATCAAGGATCTTAGAAAAAAAAAAAAGACTAAACGTTGCCTATTGGTCAGCTGGAATTAGCCACTCCCACTCAATGGACTAAAGCACGTCTTCCAACAGAAAATGATCTGCCATCCAGCAGTAGATATCTCCATCATGGAATTGTAGCTAGCTACCCATGTTAACATCGTTTATCAGAAATATTATCAGCTGTATACATAGTAGCTACATAACTTTGGTAATACAGATGACATGATCCCATTCACCTGGGCAGGAGTAAAAGTAAAGTAAAAAATTTAACAAAAGCAAATATCATTTACAGTGCTGTTTTTTATCATTATATTCATAACATGCCCAGAAAACTACTTGCAAAGAGCATTCTAGCTAATAGCCTATACTGAATAGGATGCTAGCTAATAAATGCTAACTTGCAATTGCCTGTCAGAAGGTGTGTAGATGATTTATGGTCCTTTAAGGCCTCATCAATATAACTCTATGCTCAGACTAACATGTGACAGGAGATTGTTCATTTTCTAGCGACAGCTGCAAGGACACATAGACAGAGCGACAAGCGACATATAACGTTTGGATTTTCGTAATTCTGTGCAAATTAGGTATGAAGTGATAAAACAACAAATGCAAACAGCTGTAAAATCTTCAGACCAATCTTAAAGCGTGAGCTCTCCATTGTTCCCAGGCGGCTCTACTCTCATAACTTTAGGTCCTACTTTCAACTGCGTTTAGTTCCCATTCAACTGCATTTGGCACTCAAAAATAGAAGAAAAGCCACAGTCTCATATTTTCATGTGTTTTTTTTTTTATATATATGACTATGATATAAAATTTTTTGACTATGATATAAATTTAGCTAGGAATTTTATATTACAGTGTAAAGATTTTGGATACTACCATCTCGGATCAGAACTTCAAAAAGCCAGACAGCGCTTAGACATGGTCACCACGCACGCTACCCAGTAATAAAAAGGAAACCGCTCTAGAGAAGTGTCAGGCTGCTTTCTCACTTTACAGTGTGAACGCAAGGTAGCCATACATATGGATGAGTTCATTCTATTTCGGTTAGCCATGGTGTATAATTGAGAGGTTGCCTGTTGACTTTTTCAAAATATCAGTTAAAACGCATTACTCCTAGTAAGTTTGTACGCGACGTACACTATGGCTGTCAAATGCACATGGCATTGCTGACCATAACTAAATGAAACGACGGTCTATTCTGTCTTGTGATTTGGATCATTCCCCTCACAGCCACACTCTCCTTCAGCTTATAATGACAATGTGAGAAATAATGCAAAGACTTTCACAGAAAAGTCGCTCTCGAAAATAAGGTTCCAAGAAAGGTGACAACGACGAGAGGATTTGATCTGTTTGCTTCCTTTTGGAAACATATGTACAAAGATTGGGTTACAAAGGTTTCCTTTAAATTTTCACCAATGGTTTGTGAATGGTCGATGAATACCGTGATATTTTTAGATTTCATTATCATACAGTGAAAGATTCCACCCCATAACACTCCTAATCAATCAGAATCAATACATGGTAAATATGGGCCTGGAAACTGTGGGATATTAAAAGATACCGGATTAAGACAATCTTTTAATCACAACTCTCTAGTGAAAACTCCTATAGGATTCCTGTTTCAAAGGCAAGACGCGATATAATGCCAAAGATTTCACGGGTTATTGATGTGGCTGGTCAGTTACAAGCCTAAGGAGGCAAATCGTCTCAGAAATCAATACAGGGGGAAAGACCATCACTCACACCGAGGTGGAATGTTGACTTTCAAACATAAGAATCTATTTCTTGACCGCAGAGCATGAATTTTGAACCTGGGTCCCAGTGATGAGACTGGATCCTGGATCCTTTAAAGAGCATGGTGAAGCCACACCGCAATGCATTAATAAAACATAGTGATTCAGAGCGCTGTGCACAGAGCTGATATTAAAACAAAAAGATCCATTCTCTGCAGTAACGGACGCACGTATCTCTCGTTTTCATCAGTACACACTGCACCACTGTGATTAAGCTCATTACTGCATCGCTACAAAATGGAGTTACAATTGAGTGCCGCTAATCAATTAAAATCGAAGCCGCGCGAGACCGCCATTTGCTTTTCCACATCTTCTCAGGTTTCTCTTTTACTCTCCTCACGCTTCATCTGCTTCAGCATGCAAACAGAATGACGCACACTGCTACTACATTACTGCTGCTTATTCCTGTCACTTATTCACAGAGCAGAGCAGCTGGAGGTTCGAAAGGTGGGAAGAGTGATTCCTGACAAAGTCAGCCCCAAAAAAAACAGCAAACTAATAGGAAAGGAACTGAAATAGCACATTATTTAAAACGCCTATATGCAGTATATTATTATGTTCGTGCAGGAAGGCATATGCTTTCTTGAACGGGGTGGATTTCCCAGCGTTCACACTAGCAAGCGACAAATCACAAGGCTTGTGTCACACAAAGTTTGTCTCTTGTGGCTGTGTCGCATCCACTAGCGTTGTCATGTGCACTGTCCAGCGTTTTCTTTTTTCTGTTCTGATAAGAAACAGCAGCCAAAATGTATAAATCTACAGCCCACTATACAATTTATAGACCCGACTTTTATTTTAAATTGTACTGAATTTTGATTTACTCAATACATGCTAGGCTTCACACTAGATTTGTTGGTGGATTAACAAAGCAAGCTAACTGTACTAGCTATGCACACTAGTACTACTAGTTCTGCTGCTTCCTTCCAAGCTTTATTTAATGTTTGTAATGTTTCTATACACATTTAAAGTGAGGTCATACTGCATGACAGGATAAGATTAAACCCAGATTATAGTTTTTGTTGTTTTTTTCCCCCCAATTTGTGCATCAAACAGTAAGTGGGAACTAATGCGGAAAAGGAGCTAAAGTTGTGAGTGGGGAACTGAAAAAACATCGGACCACACGTGCCACAGGATTGGTCCAGTCATGAGCCAGTCATCTGAATCGCAATTCAAATGTCGCTTGTAGCACAGACACTTTGTCACTTGCTGCGGTTGCTGAAATTGTGGCTCCGCGTCGCACACTTACTTAAAGAATGAATGGTCATCTGTGACTTTGTCGCTCGCTACCGTGAACATAGGGTTAATGCCTTAGACACAGAACAGCCTTTCCACACTGTTCGCACAGCCATTAGAGAGCACATAGGTGTCTTTAAAATGTAGCTTAAGGATGAGTGTGTCTCCCAGAGCACAGGTGACTGGATGAAAGATTTAGAGGCAGGCTGATTTGAGATTAACAGTTCAATAAAGGCCAGTAACGATCTGTGTCTTCTTCCCTTGTGAGGATTAAAAAGATTTCACCATTGATAAAACTACAAATAATAGCTGTAAAACCTCTCAAGCATGAAAGCTTTTAGTGAATAGGACCAACAGCTGGTATTTTTTTGTATATTCTCTCAGTTGCACCCGTTCAGTGTTGCAGTGCTGTTTTCAAGGTGAACAAGTTCACGATACTGAACTGAAAGTTGCTCTTTTAAAAAAAAAAACAAAAAAAAAAACAGGCTCCTGGTGTTACAGTTGAGAAGAATGCAATGACCTCGGCTTCACCCTGTGTGTCACTTGGCCAGCGATTACACAGCTCCGCTCTTCAGAACTTTGGAAGACCCCAAGTCCAAAACCTGGGACAAGCCCAACCAAAACAAAACACTGAGGCAGCTAAATTTATTTCATGAGCAATCCTTAGAAAATAGGGGATTTGTTCATTATCTCCTGAATGCAACAGGGGCTGCTTGTTTAAATAAAAACACTGAGACCTCCTTAGCGCTTACATTTTGTTAGGAAAAAGAGAAATACTGTTTACGCCGAAAAATGAATAGATTTAAGCTGGGTTTATACGACACTCCTGGGCAAAAGAATGGGCCAAGCCCAAAACGGCACAATATTAAGCTTTTAATGGTCTTAACAACAAATCACTGGTCAGGAAATTAGGAGTGCATTTGTTTAATTCCTGCTAATTTTCTGACCAGTGATTTGACCATTAAAAGCTTCATAGTTGCCATTTGGTGCTCAATCCATTTATTTTGCCCAGGAGTATATATGATTATCGCCCTGACAACCAAAAATAGCTGACGTCAAAGTGTCTGAATTTTTGATTAATATCTCAGCGTGGCACGCGGCTATGACGCTTATCTTAAAGCCACCAATACAAGAATGGCGTAGAATTATGCAAAACTCACAGGACAGCTACAAATACGGTAGCGACAATAGCGAAGCGTAAAAGAAAAAAAAAGGTTAATGTACAGAAAACAATGTCCGTCCATCCCTTTGAAGAATGTTTATAGTATAGCTTATATGTTTATAATGTTTGAAGAACGTAGTCGTTTTCTTTAATCGCGGGTCTATCGTTAGAGGAGCTTCATTGTGACACGGATAGAGAACACGTTACCGCACGGTGTCTTACAGAATCCGGCCAAGATCTTATTCGGATCACGATGTACAGTGTGACAAGTAATAATCTTATATAATAATAATAATAATAATAATAATAAGCCTGAAATAATCTCACAGTCTAATAAATCAAAAAATCTGATTTAAAAATCGTTCATTCATTCAAAAAAAAAAATGTATTGCCCTTTTGGATTTTGAGTTATAGATATGAAATCTATACATCCCATCGATCATGAACAATAGCTATTAGAAATACATAAACGCTGCCGGTTGATCGTACACCAATGATTTCTCTATGAGGATCATATTATTATAATTATTATTATTTTAAGTCCTTGCTTTGAAAAAAAAAAAAATCTTATATGCTCACTTAAAGACCCCTCCAATACCGGGTTTAATTGTGAATCCAGATGTGTGGGTGAGCACAGGAGGCTTTCACATCTGGATAGCTGGAGGGAGGAGGGGGAGGTATTGTTAGTTACTATAGCCTTTACCTTAGAAAGGCAAGAAGGTGCATTTTAGGCATCAATCTGGTGGTTTCATTAAAGACAGAGCTGTTTTTTTTAATATTTTTTATAGAAGATCATCATTTAGCAGGTTGCCAATTATTACTGCTGCTTATCATCATCCTTCCTTTTGGTGCTCCAGGCGTGGAAACGTGTTAAAACCATACGGGGAAGAAAAAATAATACTGTTTATCGCCTAGTGTTTAAAATGCGCCTGGGACTGATTAGGACAGGAATTCCTGATTTTAACAGCAGAGGGGGAAAATCGACTGGATCACACATAGTGTTCAGAGGTGTAGGGTAAAAAGAAAACGCCCTACCTCGTGCATACAGGGTGCTTATCATATCTCTAATCCACATCCATATCCACATCCACATCCGTGCAACTTCATAAATACAGATATAGATTTTTTTTTTTTCCTAATGCAACTGCATTGCAATCGAGATGAGAATTCAGCTGATCATCATTGAGATCATTGCCACATCAAACAGCCTATGCATTACACCTCCATAGCATCATAAGGTAGAATTTCTTTATTGAGCTACAAAGCATCACATCACATCATTAAAAACGAGGATCTGTGATCAAGGACAGGATTTATAATAGTCTTTAAAATATGGCTGGATTTCAAGCTCAACCCCACGTTAGCTCTAGCTGTGCAGGAGACCATAATATATTTAAAAAAAAAGGCAATCATTTAAGATCACTAGCCTATAGAGCCTGGTCATATGGAGTGATGAAACTTACCTTTCACTTGAGTTTCATATTCAGCTATAATCTCCTTGTCTTTTCGGAATTTGGCTGGAGACGTCATAATGGTTTTCAAACGCTGAGCACTGAAACTGCGCTCGTGTGACAGAAGCAAACCCAAAAACAACAACAAAAACAAAAAGAAGAAGAAGAGGAACAAGAAGAGAGAGGAAAAAAAGGCTCTTTCCACCCTCTGGGTGTTATTACGATATCCAATATAGGTTGTTTTAGGGGTGCAGCAGTGGAGGAAGCAAGCAAATGATTATTGTTTCATATCGAAGCTCGAGCTCCCCGCATGACAAGCTGCAAACGTGATTTCCTCGCGCGGTGCTCGCCGAAAACCGGGAGAGGAACGGAGCAGACTTTCATTCCCTCCCGACTGCTCCAGAGGATGTGACGAGAGGAGATCCGAAAGTTGCTCGGCTTCGTTCAGGCAGCAGAGGATCGGTGGTGCACGCGCTCGTACTGCACTCAACGCGCTTCTCAGTGCAGAAGACTGGGCTTGTGTCCGGAAATCTGCAGGGCTGGGTTTAAATACCGCTCTGTTTGGAGCATAACACTGCAACCTGCAACAAACAAACAACAGGCTGAAACCTCAATTCAGGCTGTAATCTGCATGTAAGATACTGTAGCAGTGGTAAGGTGTGAGCACGCATCCATTTTTCCCCTGCACTGCGTACAGCACGTGCTTTAAAAATGATAAGAAAATGAAAGAAACAAACAAAAAAAAAAGTCACGCGCACGCCCTGGGCAGTTCTCTATTACTGTTATATACATAGCACACATATACATAGCATATGCATGTATCACATACATACATACATACATACATACATACATACATGCATAGGACAATAGAGTTCAGCAATATACTACTGCTTTAAATTGGAAGTTATTAAATGAAAAAAATGGCATGTGCAAGACCTGTGCAGCTCTCTATTACTGTTATATACATAGCACACATATACATAGCATATGCATGTATCACATACATACATACATACATGCATGCATGCATAGGACAATAGAGTTCAGCAATATACTACTGCTCTAATAGAGAAGTTATTAAATGAAAAAGGCACGTGCACGCCCTGTGCAGTTCTCTCTTACTGTTATATACACGTATATATATATATTATATACATAGCATATACATGTATCATATACATATATAGGACAGTAGATTTCAGCAGTATACTACTGCTTTAAATAGAGAACTTAAGTGAAAAGGGGGGGGGGGGGGAGTCACGTGCACGCCCTGTGCAGTTCTCTATACTGTTATATACTTAAAGGGTGATAGAGTTGAGCAGTAATGCGTCCACCAGATGTGTCCCACACACACACACACACACACACACACACGTCTTCATTCAGCCACTTTGTTTCCTCATTTTTCTTAAACAGTGCACTACTATAAATACAGTTCCACACCTCTGAATCTAATGAATCTAATGCAATCATACAAAAAAAACAGTTACCTTGAGAGGTAATTTCCATTCCTCTAGTCTAGTGCATCTCGTTCCAGCTCAGTTTGATCCAGAATTCTTTCGCAAGATGTGGTAGAGTGGGTTATCTGAGTTTTTTCCCAGCTCTAACCCCGCCTTTTTTCGTGGAAATATTGTAGCTCCAACCCCCATCTTTTGCCATTGGTCGCCTGAAGCGGAAGTGACCTGAACTCCTTCAAATCCGCTACAGAGCCTGAATCCCAAATGGATCTGTGCTACCTACCCCTGTGCACTACGTAGTGCACCTAATACTTCATACTGCACAATTAGGAGCCAGTTTGGACTGCTAACATTTAGGCATGTTATTTATATGATTTTATTCATAAGAAATTTGGACACAATGCGTGAGCAGAATATTATTAAAAACTAAAAACTACACATTACAGATTAGGCAAATCTGCAAACTGCATACGGGTCTGCTGAGATCATTGCTCACGTGATCATTTTTATCCAATCGGAGCCGCATACGAGCCGTTTTGAAAATGTTTCAGGAAGTGCATGTTTGTTGAAAGGTTTGTTTGGATAGCGTAGCCTATTTCACTACATGGTATTATCGCAGTTCATTCTCTTAATTGATCAGCGATTTAAGTGTAGATTTAATTTATGCAAAATCGTCTGGATTTAAAAAAAAAAATAATAAGTAAGCATCCATTATGTTTAGTCAATGTGAATGCTATTGCACTAGCGAGCTTGCTTTGTTATTTTTAACAGACAGGTGTAGCTAGCTGGACATCTTTGTGTTGTAATGTATAAATGTGACATTTTAGCTTTGTAGACCTTTCTGACTAGTTATCTGGAAAGCCTTCAGTGAGATGCATCTTAATTCATTAAATGTTAGAGCGCTAAATTTAGAACGAAAGCTAGTTAGGTAACTAACGTTAGCTAACTTCCGGTTTCAATTAAATAACCCGCAAGCAGGTAACGTTAGTTTTTTTTTTAAAGGAAGTAAGGAGTAAGCGGTTTGTGCTTGATCTGATCTACAGGGTTTGTCTGATCGAGCTGCACGATGTCCACGTCGAATTTTAAGAATAAGTGTGTTGCACAAGTGAACTGCATTTACTGCGACAGTCTTCTGTGCACGAGAGGCATGAAAGCTGTGCTGTTAGCAGATACAGAAATCGAGCTGTTCTCCACTGACATGCCTCCAAACAGGTGAGGATCCTGACTAGCCATTACATTCAATAATAATAATAATAATATTAATAATAATAATAATTCTTCAGCCTTATGTTCTGACTCTCAGACTTAAACTTTTTTATATGTCTATATATAAGGCACATTTTTTTGTATAAGTCACTACAGGTGAATAGGGTCATTTTGTAAAACAATAGATATTAGGATCTCAAATTTAAAAAAAAAAGTGATTTTTTTGTATTGGAAAAATTCCAAAAAAATTACATTTATTTACACAAATAAGGCTTTGTCGAAATAGACAATTACGAAGTAAAATGTTTATTTTCTGTGAACATACTCTCAATTAAGAGAAAGACCTTTACAGAACAGTAATTTTTTATTGTTTAACCAAGAAGACACCACTGACAAAAAAAAAAAAAAAAAAAAAGAGGGTCATTTATGAGTATAATATCAAACCTAACTCAAATGATTACCAGCGGTTTGGGAAATTCCTCTGTAATATCCTTTGAATTAGGGATAGGAACTGGGGGGAGGGGCAAGGTGGTTTAGTGGTTATCACGGTTGCCTCGTCCTTCAAGGGTTGGGGGTATGAATCCTGCCACCGCCCTGCGTGCCTGGAGTTTGCATGTTCTCCCCGTGCTTCAGGGGTTCCCTGCGGGTGCTCTGGATTCCTGCCCCAGACAAAAGACATGTATTGTGAGTGAGTGAGTGAGTGAGTGAGATTGTGCCCTGCGATGGGTTGGTACCCTGTCCGAGGTGTCTCCCGCCTTGTGTGTCCCCTGGGATAGGCTCCAGGTTACCATGCCACCCTGTGTAGGAAAAGCAGTACAGAAATGGATGGATAGATGGATGGCTGGATCGAATAGATATCTTGAAATAGAGATGATTTATTTTTTTTTATTAGTTCTGAATATAGAAAGAAATTATTCTTTCTATAGTCTATTATCATGTGTTTCCATGCAAATAAGTGTGATTTATAAGGTTTACAAAAGAAATTATATCACTTGTATATCATAATGACACACAGTTTGACATATCTATCAAGAAACAAGCTTTTCGGTGATGCATGGCATGATATAATAGTGCCGAGTGGGTGGAGCTTAAAGCCTCTCTTAAAGTTGCTAAACTTAAGATAACGTGGCTGTTGCAAGTGGACAAAACCGTGAAATTAACACTTTTTTTGAGTTTTGATTATATATTATTACAAGAGAGATGACTATAATGACTGTGTGTGTGTGTATGTATGTGTGTGTATGTATATATATATTCTTTCTGTCTTTTGCAGGACTGTCGATTTTGTTGCAGGCTGCTATTCAACAGAAAGCTGTAAATGCAAATTAAGAGACATTGCCTGCCTGAAGTGGTATGTAACAGATATTAATTATGATGAACACATATTTCCTTGATATACTGTCCATTGGTTGTTGTTAAACAGTGAACATCAGAAGTACTTGCATAATTCATGGTCTTGAAGGGTGCCAATACTTTTAGAGAGGGGACTGCGTGTTGTTTAAGATATGGTACTCCTGGTGTGTTTGTCAAGAAGCATTTATGTATAAATGAATTGATAACATTTAATTATAAGTTGTTTGTCAGAGTCTGCTTCTTGGTTTCATTGTTTTTTATTGTTTTGTTTCTTGTCTCTGTTTTTTTTTTTTTTTTTTTTTTTCCCCTGCACATTCAGTGGAAATGTTGTGGGGTATCATGTAGTGGCTCCGTGCAAACCCTGCCTGCTCTCCTGTAACAACGGCCACTTCTGGATGTTCAACAGTGAAGCTGTTTTCACCATCAACAGACTGGATGCATCAGGTTTGGAGTCTCTGTCAAAAGTCCACATTCAATATAGTTGTTATATTATGTTAGATCTCGTAAGTTATGTTTCTGTTCCAAATGTTTTGCAAATTTTCTAAACTGGAGTTGAAAGAAAATGGATATTCTGGAAACAGAGGGAGACAGACAGAGAGAGAGAGAGAGAGCACACATATTCAAATTATATAATCCCAAAACTTCCCAAAAAGTCCTCAATCCTACATCCATGACCTGGAAATCACTCGAAGTCCGCCATCTTTTAGGAAGTACCAGTTCTTAAAATGTGTTCAGAGGAGTCAATGATAAATGAGGTTTGTGGATCAAAGATACCTGTCCCAAAAAAACAAGTAACAATAAATGGTAATACTATACTAAGAACCCTAAATCAATAATAATCTTAATTGAATAAATAACACATACAAATAAAATCCTAAAAGTTAATATGCCTTGCTTAACGGAGAAGTCGGGTGATGAGCAGAATCTTGGTTGGGCTAAAGCGTCAACATTTCCGTGTATAATGGACACGTGTAATTAAGGATAATTCCGTGTGTAATCACTGTTCTGTATAGGCTGATTTGTTATACAAGTGGCATCAATAAATGAATTCATTAAAGTGACGCAGCAGTGAGGTAGAACATCTCCCTGTAGTTTCTTGCTATAGTTTCAGTTTAAGAAATGCGAAGCACCCATAGTCTTGGGTTCATCCCAAACTGCATACTGCCACACTAAACAGTATGGCAAAATAGTATGCAAGAAGAGTATGTGGTACAACTGCTGTTTGGCAGCACAGAGGTGCCTTACATTCAGTACTATGCAAATTAAAAATTTGCATAAAACCACGTGGATGGAAAGTCTGTTATATTCAGTATGCACGAGCACCAACTTGAACACAACTCACCATCCAGCTAGATTTCATTCATAGCCTTAAGACCTTGTGCTTGATTTGCATTCAGTCGGTTTTGCCAACTTCTCATGCTTTATATCATCTTTATATCATTTTTTCACTAAAATATGTTTGGAAGAGAACGAAGAGTTGATCGGCTGAGCACACATTGTCTAATCAGAGTACAAATTACACGAAGTGTTTAAAGGGTTAAAGCTTTTGCGTTTACCGTGTTTGCTATTCAGAGGAAAGTATCACAGTATGATCCCTGAAGAGCGTTATGAACATGAAACATGAGCTTAAAAATGCATAAATCACTAATGCAGCTTCCTATGTCTTGTGTGTGTAGTAATTTGCCCCCCTTTATTTTTTCACATTTACAAACACTTATCCAGAGAGACTTGCCGATGATGATGATGATCATCATCATCATCAGTGAGACCTCAGGATATAACGTATTAGTCAACCCTAAAAGCTTAAGTGTAGAGCTATTGATGGGTATTAGATTGATTGACTGATTGATATTATATATATTTTTTCTTTTTGCCTTCTAGGATTTTCTTGTTAGCAATATTGGCACTGCTGTAAGTGAAGCTATAACGGAGTACTTGTGGGTCCCGCCCCTACCCCCAGATCAACTGTATTCAACTTTTTTTTTTTTGGTGATATCTTAAGTGTGTGATGGCGCTCCTCTCTCCCTTCTTTTAGGAGTGAATCTGCTGCTGTGGGGAGATCTACCGGAGCTTGAGGGAAGTGAGGATGAGAGCACAGACAGCCTTTCAGAAGAGGAATACCTCAGATAGAAGGCCATTGAGGTACCAAATCCCCCCCCCTTTCTTTAATGAACTACTTGGGAGACTGAAGAGTCGCCGTTTGAAGCACATTCTGTTGTCAGCTTGTGGGTCGGGGAATGATGATGCTTGTCTTATCTTGAAGCTTGTCTTATTATTGCACCCTCAACAGCAGGCTGCTTTTGAGTATATTTTTGCTACTGCACCCAATTTGACTACATCACGTCATTTTCTTCTTGCCAATTTCATTACATATGATAAACTCAGATAGCTAAATGACAATGGTATGTTAAGTTATATGTGAAAATAAGCAAAGTGTCCAAATAAGCCAGTCATGCAGCTGTTAAAGCACAGCATTGTGCTATATTTATTAATTTATTTCATAAGTTAGGGGCTAAACAACATACTTGAAACGTAACAAATGTGAGCAACATTTTTTTTTTTTTTTTTTCTGTGAAGGACTCACAGAATCACTTCAACTGTAATTGTATTATAACCACTTTTATTTAAACATCTTGCCATGTCTTGTAATTTGAGTGAAGTTCACGAAACCAGTTAAACAATGACACAGTGTGAATGTCACATACTGTAACCTGGGGCTGGATGGGATGTGTTTAAATGCATACAAGGGGTAGTTTTGGTCTTTTATTTTGTACCAATTGTTATTTTTAATATTCTTTGGAACGTCTTGGGTTAAAGTAGAATAACACAATCTCATAATAGCGTCAGAGTGAATGACTCCGCTTGCTTTCAAAGCTTGCCTGGTTGCAGGGTTTTTATTAGAATGCCGATGTATGTAACCGAAACTACTTAAACAGTCACTGATGATATTCAAAATAGACAGTCTTTATATATATATAGAAATATATATAATATGTGTGTGTGTGTGAGATATATATATATATATATATATATATATATATATATATATTTTTACACACACACACACACATAAACATGCTCTGAAATACACAGCTTGATAACAGCATTATTTACACAGTTTGGTAATTGCATTAATTTTTTTCCCCATGCTCAAAACTGAGAATTCAAATGTAAAAAATGTAGCGCAGCGACCGTGCACAGTTTCTGCACAGCATCTTTTCTGCCTCCCACATTCCTCTTTGACAGAATTTGAACCAATACTCTTAATATTCATGTTTTTTTTTTTTTTTGTTTTTTTTTGTCTATTTTCACGGGAACAATCATTAAACTGACAAATAGGAAGTATAAGAATTACTGTACTCCTCCATCCTATTTTTTACACGTGTGGAAAATGTATCATTCAATTTTGCAAAAATGAATTGATCCACTGTATTCTGCTTTATTTATTTGTAATTATGTTTCTTTGCTGTTCAGCATTTCAACGTGAAGGCACGCGTTCTCTCAAAATTTCTACTCAAATATTTTAAGTATTAAGGTATTAACGTGTAATGCTGGTCAGAATGGGTAGAAATGTTTAAAAAAAAAAACTATTCAAACCTATTATTGGCTTGTTGAGGGGTGTTTCATCCAGCTTTGGCAATTTGCATTAAGATGACTTGACCAAAATAAAATGGTAGAAATAATATTATTTTTAACTTATTAACAGAAACTGTTTATTTTCTGTAATTTATCAACATGAATGTATATATTTATGAACAGACATGAGACTGTATTTATACTTGGATAATTTCTCTTGCACCATCTTATGACTGAAAGGACGTTTGTAATTCTTTGACTTTGCACTGTAAAGATGTTGCCAGGTTGAACTTTGAGTTGTTTTGTATGCTTGCCGTCTTGATATTAAACGTTTTTTAAACGTGGAGTCCCTCGTTGTTTAGTCGAAAGGTTGGGTTGTTTATGTTGGAATTCCCGAACAGGGAGGTAATTAATTTAATCCTGCTTGAAGTACATGGCAGTCCCTCAACTCCATGACCAAATATTCTAGAGCCAAAGCACAATTTATTTCCAGCATGTGGAAGACTTGTTCACAAATGAAAAATAAACAAAAATGAGGTCAGGATTAACTGCAAGAGTGCACTGAGCAAACGTTTACAGACTATTAATTTAAGCGGTGGATCGTGAAAAGTGTTCTGCTCATGAAAGTATTTTTTCCTCATTTCTTTGTATTGAGTTGTATTGTTGTGCAGTTGATGTTAACTTGCTGAATACTTCTCAGTAATTTGAGAAATGAGAGAAACATTCTCCAAATTATTCTGTTGCAATCGTAATAATCCGATCGGCCAATTATATGGCAGCAGCTCAATGCATACAATCATCCAGATACAGGTCATGAGCTTCAGTTAATCTTCATATCAAACATCAGAATGGCGTGATTTCAGTGACTTTGGCCGTATCATGGTTGCTGGTGACCAATGGTCTGGTTTGAGTATTTCAGAAACTGGTGATCACCTGGGTTTTTCCACACACAGCGTCTACAGAGCTTACGCAAAAATGTTACCAAAAAAAAAAAAAAACATCCTGCGAGTGGGACTTCTGTGGACAGAAACATCTTTTTGATGAGCGAGGTCGTAGGAGAATGGTGAGACTGGTTTGAGCTGACAGGAAGTCTACGGTAACTCAAATAATCACTCTTTACAACCATGGTGAGCAGAAGAGCATTTCAGAATGCACAACACAGCGATCCTTGAGGTGGATGGGCTACAGCAGGAAACTGGATATCTGAAGATTGGAAAAAGACCAGGCAAAATTTTACCAGTGACATGACAAGTAAAAGACAATAGAGTCAAGTTTCCTGATTGGTTAATACCCCTGGACTGGGAGGAAATCCTAAATCCCCAAACCATCTATGTTAGTTGTAGCTATCTGGACATAAAGACAGTTTAGCCACGGCATACTTTATATATTTGAATACAGCAGATTTAATCATGAATTTCAACGTGGAAAAAGTGTCAGTAAATGGGTGACTCATGGAAACAGCATGTGTTGTACATTGTGCTGTGGAGGTTGTGCTTAGTGATATGCCTATTGCCTGTTTTCTGTATTCTTGTGGTTGCTGGCAGTCCAATGGTGTGATTTGTCCAAACAAAGACCAGCAATGGGCAGAGAATTATACTGAACTGGATGCACACTGCCTTTGTTTGGGGTTTGCTGGCTTGAGGTTTTGCTTGTATAGGGCAAACGTGTTAGTGCATAGTTTATTGTCTTATTTTGTGTGATGTGTCCCTTTTACACACTGTGGAACAATAAGACATTTGCGTTTGTGCTCAATTCACTTATGAAAGGTCTGCTCTGTCACGACTCTTTCCCGCCCTTTCCCATTCTTGGCTTAGGGAGGAGTTAAGGAAGTGGATTCAAGATGCTAAGTGTAGCACTCTATCCATTGCTTCTTTCTAATTTTGTTATTGTTAGGTCTGCACCTGACTAGCCACAAAGGCCCATTTCCATTCTCTAAATAATGCATTAATCTGTTATAGGTTTCTGTATTAGTATTCATTAAGAACATCTTTTTATTCTGAATAATGTATAATGACAGTAATTCTGTTTGACTTGCTACTAGTCTCGCCGCAGATGACTGTGTCTTTGGAACAGACACATAGCCTATTGTTTGTGTGGCAATGAACATAGAGTAAGTGATTTTCATAATGTGATGAATTCACAAATTTCTACCTTCTTGTGAGTTGGCTTGGCGACGCAACCACTTCACAGTTCCAGGTCTCCAGTTTGTTCCCGAGCTTGGGTTACTGCCTGTGCACTGTTTCGCATGATCTCGCTGTGTCCATGTGGGTTTTCTCTAGGTTCACTGGTTTCCTCCCACCTTCCTGAAACAGGTAGGTGGATTGGTGACTCTAAATTGACCCTAGGAGTGATTTGAGTGTGTGAATGCGTGTGTGCATGGTGCTCCGTGATGGACTAGCATCCCAGGAAGGAACAAGCATTCCTACCTCACTCTCAGTAGTCCTGGGATAGGCTCCAGATCCACTGGAAACCGGACCAGGATAAAGAAGTTACTGAAGATAAATGGACAAACTTGATCTTTGAATGCATGGATGAATAACTTCTCGTGAAGTTTCCCAAGCTCTTGTGTATCGGGGCAGGATGGTGAGCCGTTTGCTCTGCCAGTCCCAATGGCGCTGGATAATGTACAATGATCACTGGCCAATTTTTTCAGGACCAAGAAATCATATACACTATTTTTAGAAATACAGTAGCAGCAAAAAACAAATATTGATGATTAACAGTTTTCTATAAGCCTTTCTTCAGATAATATCTGATTCTCCACAGTGTGGAGAGCACACGCAGAAAGAACATTCCAAGCCCAGAAGAGGCAGGTAGGTCATGCTTGCTTCTTGTCTCAACATGCTATATCATTAAGTTCGCCTTGAATCATGTTTGTATGTGTATGTCTGCGTGACAATCTTATTATCTCCTTAAATGGATAACACACCTCATGAATTCAGCATGATGGTTTGACTTGGCAGATCAATATGGCCACCAGCTTACGTGATAGACTCGTAAGTCACCGAGGGACAGGAGAAATGAAAGCTTTGCCAATGTGTGTGCGTGAGGTACAGAGCTGAATAGAGTGTTATCCAGATCATGAGGTCATGTCTGTTAAAGGTCAGAGCTGAATGATTGATGACATTTACTACTCATGACAGTTCGATAGCCTTTACAAGCAAAATAAAACCGATTCACTCAGAAGAACCCGGAAAAACACAATGTTATAACAAGTGGTAGATATTCAGTGTTTGTGTTTCATATTCAGTCTCACAAATCATATTGCAGCAAAGAAAGATACAGTTGAAGTCAACTGAAGGTTAATAGTAATATTATTATTATTATTATTATTATTAAGTTCCACTTATATAGTGTATGCCATTTTTAGGCAATATACTTCTACTTTGTTTTATCTTTTATTATTTATTAGTTTTATTATTTGTATTATTTATCTGTTTGCCCTTTCTCCTGTCTATTTTCTCCTCCTTATAGTTGTATATTATATTAAATCCTCAACAGATTCGGTGTTTTAAGATTGCTTTAGTCTTGCGATGAAGCTGCAGTAGGAGGCGAATATGGCCTGCAATAAAGGGAAGATGATAGCCAAGATTATTGTGCGATATAGTTTAGCTTCACACAAAGAGAATCAGCACACATTAATTTAGTCATCTACAATGTCCTTTTGTCCATGCATTGAGAGGTTTATGAATTTTTGAAAAATAGAAGTTCCTTTTTGGAAGCAAAATCGTTAATATGTACAAGTAATGCTAGATCTAGTGCATTTTGGCAAGTGTTGACCATAATTGCATTCTTACACTGGAGATACTGGGAATACAGTATCTCTTCTCCAGATTTTAGGCTTAGGGCAACAAAACTTTAAAAAATATTGTGGAACTGGACGATTCCCCACATTTTCTACTGTGTAAAGTTGACGTAAAACAAAACTAAACTTCTAACTGGGAGGTTTGCATTATATTAGGATTTGTGGTCTTGTTTGCTCTCCATTAGGCCATTAATTGTGAGAGAGAGAGAAAGAGAGAGAGAGAGAGAAAGAGAGCATAGACCTACTGTAAGGTATGTAAGGGCATCATAGAAGGATAACCTGTAGAGGCAAAAAAAAAAAAAAAAAAGCAGTTTGGTTCCATCTGCTGGATTTGTGAGGCAAGAAGCTTATGAAGTGTCACCATCTGCTGGATATTTTAAAGTAGTTCATGCTTGACACAGGCCTGAAGTCATTCTAAAACACCAAGCAGGAGTAAAACCTTTTCACAGACACTTGCACACACACACACACACACACACACACATATATCGTTCTTATTTCTACATTTACTAACAGATTCATAAATGAAGTCGCACAATAATATGGAATGCTTTCATTTTCCTTCAGTGGATTGCAGTTTACTTCCTCTGACATCGTTATCACCTAAAATAAGCTGAATGTGGACTGGAAATAAACCAACGGAAGCCAAATCAGTTGCAGGCTTTTCCCTTCTCTCAGCAGAATAATGCAAAACCAAGCGTGCCCAGTGCATCATTATGTACCTCAACACCCTGCACATGACTAGTCACACCTCAGGCAGATAATTTAATTCACCGACATCCAAAAATCTCGCAGTGGAGAAATTGCTTTTAGGCTATTTAATTAGGGATGCAACAGTAATTCCTCACATACAGCAGCTACAATGTGCAATATGCCCTGTATTACATTTAAAAACTGGTTTAAACTGATTTAAATGCTGATTATGTTTAAATATAAAGGACTACTCTGTTCCCGTGCTATAAATATTAATAATATGAAATATTACGCCTATATAAATATTAAATTGCATGGAAATCTAACATACATTGAAATATTCTGGTTCTGTATTAGCTATTGGAGGAAACATTGAGTAAGATGTATGCATGTGTGTCTGTCCGTCTATCCAACATACATGCTGTATACAGCAAAACAAGCACCGATAAATGAACACATTTCTTCAAATTGTTATCTGAAGACTTTTAAGAAAATGAATTTACATGGCACACACTTTCCATATTTAGCTTTATGTAAATTATAACCACATTCGAAAGAAAACGCTTTAGAGCAATAACACTTACACTCGCTTTTTATGGATCCTGGAGAAGCTCTGCACCAGGAGTAGTGTTGTGAACCACTGAACTGCAGCATGTGCATTTTAACCTCATTTTCTTTAAGAGCACAAGGGTCATTTTGCTTTTTTTTTTTTTTCCCTTTTTAAATCATTTTGCAAGCTATATTCATTTTTCCTTCCACTTCAGCAGTTTGTGTAGAATCATGGCATACAATCCCAGTCCATGTCAGCTCCAGGATTCAACAAATACCAACAATTCCAAAATGGAAATATGAAGATTTTAATGGTTTTACCAACAAATCATTGGTCAGAAAACTAGCAAGAATGAAACAAGTGTGCTCCTGAGAGCTCCTGTGCCACCATTTGCTGGTTTACTTTTGCTGCAGTGAACACAGAAATAGGGTAAAAACAGGGAAATTCACTTATATAGTCTTCTTGCACGCAAAGGCCAAATCATGATAATGATTCAAATGTTTGATGTAAAATTCATCTCTGGTTGTACAAAACCTTCCAAAAATATCTTCTGGGGTGTTTTTTTCCTTAAAAGGTTAGTCATTATTTGGTTATCTGCCACACCTGATGCAGCTCATCAAGGGCCACAAGGCTTAAACGTTTAAAGAAATCAAAGGAAAGTTCTCTCATACTAACTTCCTTTATCCATTTGTTTAATTCTTGCTAATTTCCTGACCTGATTTGTTGTTAAGACCATTAAAAGCTTAATATTTTGCCATTTTGGGCTTGGCCCAGGAGTGTACACCTACCTACTTAGGTTCTACACTTATTTTGGCTGAATGCTGTAGGCATGTCTGTCTGAAGAATCAAGAAGATGTAGAATAAAGGCACCGGTATTTATTTCGGCTCCAGAAATAAATAGAAGTGAGGGATAAAGCTCAAGCCCTAACCTAGTGGGTGTAGAGTATAACATATGGCCACTAGGGGGTGCAAAAGTACAAATAATGAGTTTTGTGATTCATCATAAACACAAATCTAGCACATCAATCCTTAAAAACGTCTCGTCTGTATCTCTTGATCAGAAATAGAAGGTGAAACAGTAATTACTATTTCTACGAATATGTCAACGCCATTTATTAATCAAAGTCACTGGACAGTCAACTTTTTGGTTATAGCATGCTGATATTTTCATATTTTTTCCCCTGCAAGTTAAACCACAACCAGTCACGTGATCATTTTTTATTCTGGTAGATAAATTTTCTTTTATGGTTTAGATATCAACATGGATAAATGACAAAATATAGACATCTTTGTTTTAATTAAATATATATATATATATATATATATATATATATATATATATATATATATATATATATATATACACACATACACACACACACACACACACACACACACCTTTTAATGATCTTAACAAGAAATCATTGGTCAGGAAATGAGCAAGAATTAAACAAATAGAGCAGCAAATGTATATATCTCCATGCTTTTTCCCCACACAATACTATATATTGCTGTATATTTCTTTCATAGTGAATCAATTCAGAAAAAAAAGATAAAAGAATCCTCCTTATTTTGTAAGAGCTTCTCATTTTCAGCTGTTAGGTGGCTTTTCATAGCCATAACTCAAACTTTCTTAATCCAACCAGTGTTTTCTTCATTTTAATAAACCATTACATTACATTACATTTTCATAAAGGTGTTCTTGTAACTCTGGGTTAAATGGTGAGCGTGCCAGACGAGTGAATTTCTGAATGATCACATGATTCACGTGCTAAAATCACACGTGCGCTTTTCCTGTTTCACGTGTCACGTTACATTTTCATGTTGTCATTTTTCAGTGTGATTTTCTCACACAGAGCAACTTTTTACTTTTTACCATCTATTCCTTTTCACATGTTAATGCTTAACACGTGTAGGGCATAACGTTTGACCCCCCCCCCCCCCCCCCCCAACATGTGATTTCTGTCTTACATGTACTGCATGTGATTTCATTTTTTTTTTTTAGATGTGATTTTCT
>CM040994.1:6727831-6749905 GCA_022985145.1 Pangasius djambal
TTTTTTTTTTTTTTTTTTTTTTTTTTTTTTTTTTTTAGCTGTGAGAGAGTCTTTGCACTTTCTTAAGAGAAAAACAGAGAGACTAGCGAGGGAATACTTGTTTATAGCTACTATAACTTAAAGGATAACAGGAACTACCTCGTCTCATTGATAACAGCATTTAAATGTAACTGAAAATGGATAAAAGGCGTAACATGTTCATTAATAAATTCAAAATTGCAATTGGTATTTGAGAAATTAAACACTTCAGGATGTGCTCTTACTGGAAAATAATCCACTCCACGGTGGTAATAGTGACAGTACCCCACCCGGTTCTGGATTATTTTTTTCCATAATAGCACAGACACCATTGTGTTTTATTCATATTTATTAGTTACTGGTTTCTGAAGTTCCTGGCTTCTCCTTGAACTAAACCCTGTGCTGATTTCTATCCGATCTTAAGTGCTCTTAGCATTTTGAAGAGAGAGAGAAAAAAAAAGAAATATTACTTTCTTTAAAAAATATTTTTGTGTTTTGTTCTGTGAGAAGAAATGTCAATGCACTGAGCGTCATCTCTAATTCTGTTCCAGGCCAACGGTGTTTTTGAGAAAGCCTCTATAAAATGGCAGCCTTTCAAATCCTGGCTGCTTTTCCCTTCTCTGTTTTCCTGTCACCTTAACAGAACACAGATGTGTCACAGGGTAGCATTTCCACCTCTATTTGTTTTAGCGCTGATCGAGTTATTTAAAATGTTTGCAGTCCCGTGTAGGACGAGGGAGGTGGGGGAAAAGATGGGCTGGGAAGGTATAGGTTGTGTGTGTGTGTGTGTGTGTGTGTGTGTGTGTGTGTGTGTGTGTGTGTGTGTGTGTGTGTGTGTGTGGTTTTGGACACTGGCAGTACCAGGTGGAGCCAGTGACAGAGTTATGTAAACACTTCGGAGAAAAGGTAGACACATGCTCCGAAAATAAAGTAGGTAGATTTTTTTTAAAAAAATGTTTGGTTTGGGACGTGTCCCAAAAACAGCTGGCCTGCAACCTAATTTTTTCGACCAAAGCAATACTTAACACCTGGACATCCTGACGTGGAATCGAAACACAATGCCGGAGTTGTTGTTAAAGGCTCGTTGTGTCGTCCCTACTAGCGCTGTACTTGCTGTCAAATGAAAAGCATCTTAAAATTAATTAATGGTTCTTATTAAATTCCTCGTCAAATGTTTACTTAGCTTCACCTCAGCTCTGTGACTCCAGAAACAGGCCAGTTATAAATTACACAGTATCCTGGGCCGTGTGTGTGCGTGCGCGTGTGCCGCACACACACACAGGGATTGAGACACTCTCTATCTCTCAGGCACTACACAAACATCCAACTGTAACCTTCAGAGAATGAAAGAGAAAAGGCTGAGGCTCGGGTGAAATCGGAGACAGCTTTAGCTGCAGCTGCCAGATTCTCTGCCCCTCTGCTGAACCCTGACCCATGACCTTGTCTGGGTCACTAGACCTTGCATGTGTTAAAGACAGCATACGTCTCATCTTTTTCTAGAGCTTTCCTGATTTTTTTCCCTGTCTTTCTGTAGCCTGATAGGACTAGCACGAGAGAGAGAGAGAGAGAGAAGGAAGGGATTGGGACCCGGCTGATGGTAGAAATGTCAGCGAGACATTAAACAGTGAAGGACTTTCAGCCCAACCTTTCTGTTTTCTCTGCTTGTTTTTGCCAGACTCATTTTCTTCCCCTCGGTCTCTAAATGCACTTTCGTTTTTTTTCTCCACTATCTTTTAAAGCTGCGTGTTTAAACTTCTTCAGTCTAATCTATCATCTTTATATGATCAGATTTGATGTCTGATTGTATCTTGATTTCCTGTATTGCTTTTTTGGGATTCTGATTATACTTCATGTAGGACCCTTGAGCCTTGGAAAAAGTACTTAAATTAAACATATTAATGCTATTACTGTACCATCTGGATTTAAAACCCATAGACGTTGGCTGTGTTCGTCTGCCACACCGAGAGACATTTCAGCTTTGATTCGAGCTCTTTATATACCTGCTTTTTTGCATTCAGAGACCCTTTTCAGTGTAGGAAAAAACGTTTCACAGATCCCCTTACGATCACTGATCAGATTTGTTTTATGTATATGATCTTCATAACGTTTCAAATATTAGACAAATAGTCATTCATTCATTCATTTATTAATCTTCAGTAACAGCTTTATCCTGGTCAGGGCTACACCTGGCGTGAAGTGGGAGTATGGTATGGGTTTATCGAAGGAACAATGCACACACAATTTCATATCTAGGGCCAATTTTGTGCAGCCAGTTCACTTAGTGTTTTTGTTTTTGGTAAGAAGGAACCAGAGAACCTGCAGGAAACCCACACAGTCATGGGCAGAGCATATGAAACATGCAAGACAGTAACCCAAGTTCAGGATTCAACCAGGATGGAGCTGATTTATTTACAGGAACCATTATTATTATTATTATTATTATTATTATTATTATTATTATTATTATTATTATTATTATTATTTCCACATGACTTTCACTCAGAGAACCCAAACTAATTACATTCTGTAAAGTCCTAGTAACAGTTCTTTCTATGCATTTTATTAAAATTATATAAAATAAATTATTATTATTATTATTATTAGTTACAATTCACATTGTTTATACTTGTTTTTATGTTATTAAGCTTTAGATTTTAATGCAGAAACAAGTACAAACAATGTGAATTGTAACTAATGTCATAAAACTTAATCTAATTTTATTAAACTGTATAAAAGGACTGTCACTATGATTTTGCAGAATGTAATTAGTAGCTCGTTCAATTCTAGTGATCAGTCCACTGGGCTTATAACTATTACTACATGATAGTAGCCAGTGATAGTAGTTGATGATCTCCATCACAGGAACATCATTAAAAAAAATAATAAAATCCCAGACACTCTGGTTTACATCATGGACACCATGGCTTTGCATGACTTCACAGGTCATTTATTAATGATACGGGGTCTTCATTTAAAACTCTATGTAAAATCTACGGAGTGTACAATGTGGTAAAGGTACTTTTTTTTTTTTTTTTTTTTTCCCCACTTTTTCTCCATGTGTCTCAGTGTGCTGCTGCTCTCTGCCTTAACTCTGACTCTGTTTAAGGCATTATTTAACATGAACAAACTACAGCATTAATACTCTAGAAGGAACATTAAACTTGTGTTGTTTAATTATAAACCTGTGTTTATGTGTATATATATATTATAAAATAATAAAACCAATAATGCACACAATATATGCACACTACTTTTATAATTGCATTGTATATATGTATACAATATTATATTTATATGCTATATATATATATATATATATATATATATATATGAGAGAGAGAGAGAGAGAGAGAGAGAGAGAGCTTTATTTATTTATTTATTTATTTATTTATTTTTTAATAGTTTGGTGGGGAACTGCACCATTGTACCATTACAATGAGATCTAAGGTATTCATATTCATATATTCATATTTGTAAACATTGAAACCTTGTAAACACGTTGTAATTTCACTTCTGCTAATTTATCTGGATTTATTTTCAGTCACGGATTCTGTAAACACCAATCACTGGAGTATTTTGTTAACGTTTCAACAAATGTCAGTTAATACACATGTAAACTCACTGTGTCACTTACAGCATTACTTTTTTTTTTTTTTTTTTTAAACATTTGTTAATGCTAATTAATGCAGTAAACAACTGTAGCTAAAAACTGAACCTAACAGTTTTTAATTGCATCATTTACAAACGACGGCCCCATAGATCATGAACTGCGTTAAAATGATTCACGCATATCTGATCCAAGATTGATGTGCTGAAAATATTTCCGTCCTTGCTTTGCGTCGTCTGTCAGCTGTGTTATTGGAGGCAAATCTACATTTATGTTGTGAGTGATTGAGATTGGATATGATTAGGAGCTGTGTTACTTACCTGGCATCAGTTATTGGCAGCGTGCTGATGCCCAGCGGGTGGTCCTGGCACGAGTCTGCGTTGTTAGGATAGACACAGCCATTATGCCAGGAAGTGCACTTTGGGAGGCTACTTTGCCAAACACGTAGTCTCTAGGGAGGCTTTTTTTTACAGACCAGATACAATAAATAACCGGGACAAATACACACAGCACTGAGGCACATAGCGTACCTGCGAGAGCTATTCCTGTCACTGTTTTTCTTCTCATTCAACTACATCCTCTCTTTAATTGAATGTGATTTTTTTTTTATTTCCTTTCCCTTCTACAACTGAGTACTTTTGTATATTCTTTAGTAGTAGGGCCAAAGGTGCTTCAGGGCCCTTGAGTCATTTCTTATTGGTGCTGTAACATCATAGCTCTAAGTGTGAGAATGTGCGTGTGTGTGTGTGTGTGTGTGTGTGTCTGTGAGTGTTTGTGTGTAAGCACTTTGAGCCTCATCTTTGAAGCTCATCTACAACCAAGTCCTCCAGCAGCACGTGAGAGGGAAAGACAGCTAGGTTACATGACCCAGTGCAAATGAGACGCAGCCCCTTCCACAAGGTAAAGCCGCCTTTCTACCCTGGGCCATACACAAGTGCCCCCGTGTTTATTTTATTGAATGTTTATTTCATTTTTAGTCACTCAAGGCTCCAAGGAGGCGTTTGTGTACCTTGACTCCCCCCATGTAAACACAGCTCGTTTTGGCGCCCCTTTCCCCCCAGTAAAAAGTTTATATCTGTAATCTGTTAAGTCAGATATTTTAAACAACATCTCGCCATGTTTATAAATACTGCCGGGCCCCTGTAATGAATTTATGGCAATGCATTTTTTTTTTTTCTCCTGCCCCCTCTCTTTGCTATCACTTCAAACACGGGCTGCCCGGGAGAAAATTCGGTAAGAATGTTTAGCTCTTCTAGTAAAAAGGAAAGGAAGGCAATCTGTAGAGTGAAACTGTCCTGATAAATATAACATTCAATAAGAACAAGCTGAGCCTAAACACTTCTGTGGGGAAAAGGACAAGTGGTCAGATTTATCATTCCTGCAGAATGCATGTGACTCGCGAGTGAGGACTGATAAAAATGACCACGCCGTTATAGCACGAAAGAAAGAAAAGCAAACAAACAAACAAAACATCATAAAAGAGCACTCATTTCTCACATCATCTATCCTACAGCTGTCCGGTTTTAGGAGCCCGTTATGGAAATTCCACTCACTGACATATTTATTACACCTAATCAAGTTTTTTTTTAAGAAAGAAAATAATATTTTAGCCCAAATTTACATTCCATTAACCATTAATTCATATTCTTATTGCTCCAGGGTCCCTGGTTCTTGAGCTCGGGTTACTCTCTGTGTGGAGTTTCACATGTTCTCCTCATGTCTGTTTGGGTTCTCCTGTTTCATCCCAAATGCCAGTAGGTGAATTGGGTACCCTAAATTGCCCCTAGGTGTCGATGTATGTGCATGAAGCCCTGCCATTGAATGCCATATATTCCGATTCTTTTGGTGCTGTCACAAAATTTCTCGGTATGTTTTTGACAGAGTGAGTGAAAAAGCAATGATTTAAAAAAAAAAAAAAAAAACACTTCCATACAATTTCCTATTATGGTTCGAACAATTTGCTATTTCATTAGTAAAAAAGAACTCTCATATTCCTTCAAATGCATGAGGAAGTGCACAGAGACAGTCAAATTGTAGTGTACGGTGATTGGAGGTGAGCGACCGCGGACGGGGAAGATTGCTGTCGAGAGTAGCCGCACATTTAGCTTGTCAGTGGCAGGAAAGCTGTAATTATGCTTCCTTCATCCACAAGTGCTTCTCCGTCATATTTAAATGAGGCGTGAATGATCGCCATCAGTTTGATCCAAACGTATATGGCAAAGTTGTGTAAGTGTGTTTGCATTGTTTGAGACAAATAGCACATCGGGGCGAACTCGTTACTCTTTTACAGTCACGCTGTGTGAACCTGAAAGCACACAGGTGCATATTGTGCGTACTCCTCCTAGGCCTTTTTTTTTTTTTTTTTTTTTTAAATTTATGCTGTAAAAACATACCCCACATACATAATATGTGTGAGACAAAAGGGGAAGCATTGATTTGTGGCCGAAATAATGGAGCAATTTCTTTCTCGAAATGTTCACGGCAACGTCAAAGGAGAGCGGTTTCAATTTCTCAGAGGCATAAATACAGGCGAAGTATTGAAGCTCCTCACATAAATCTCAGAATGGTGAAATATTAGCTTTCCCATCACATGTCCGGTGAGGCTTGCTTAAATAGGATGTTAAACTGCCAATTTATTTTATTTATTAATTTATTCATGCAGACAAGAGCACAAGCACAAGACAGACAGTGGGAAAGAAGTTACATTTCCAGTCCAGCACACTGCCTTAAACAAGCTGCTTGAGCTGTCTTCAGGCAGACCTGCGCTGCTTCGTCCAACCAAGAGTCATAAAGTAAAAGGAACTGACACTGCGGCTATAAATTTCCTCTATTTATTTGTTGGCCAGGGAAGAATATTGCATAGAACTTGTGTGTGTGTGTGTGTGTGTGTGTGTGTGTGGAAGAAATTAAAAAAAAAAAAAACGAGGGGGACCCTGAAGTGAGGGGTAAAGAGACAGAGAAAGATTGGTATCTTTCTGGAGCTGCCACCGAAAATATGCCGTGTTAGGTTTCGGCTGGAACACAGTGCTTTTTTTGTCTCTGTGTCTCCGTGGCCAGCAAACAGCTCAGAGGCTGAAGAATTCAGTGTGACCCGCTCTCTTTCCAACCTCTCTCCTCTCCCACTAATCTCTCCATATTACCTTCCAGGATAGCCGCGCTGTTTTAATATCTGTCACAGCCTTCCTGGATTTTATGAGCACGCTTCCTCCCCTTTCATTTGTCCTCTTTTTGTTTGACTAGCCTGTCTCAGTCTTTTGTATAATTCTTTGTCTGTGTTTGATAGAAGAAATAAGAGTGATTTTGGACCTGTGGTGTGTCTCTGCTCTGTCTCTCTCTCTCTCCCTCTCTCTCTCTCTCTCTCTCTGCATCTTCTCTGTGTATGTGTGTGTGTGTGTGTGTGTGAGAGAGAGAGAGGTAGAGAGAGTGAGTGAGGCCCATTTCGCTCAGGCAAAGTGTCAGTATCCTGCAGACAGTTGGTGTAAACATTCTGATTACAGGCCGAGCTGTGCTCTTGCCGAACACACACCTGTGTTTCATTGGTAACGGTACAGTAACTGGTCCATCATCACAAAGGAGGAGATCTATTAGGTATAATGAGGCCTGGCGGAGAGAAACATCGATTTTTACTTCAGTGGTATGACGGCTTGGGATTTGCTTTTCACTCAGTGCGCGAGCTTAATGATTCGCTCTAACAGCTCACTATTAAACTAACAGTATCAAACTAGATGAAGTTAGCTTACACTTGGAAAAATTCTTCCTTGTCCTTTTTGGAAAAAATGGAGGTTACTATGTCTACAGTTCTCCATTATTAGTATATTGCATGGCATACACACCTCTTTGGCTCTGGTACAGGGTTCTGCATGGAACCTTTGAGGCAGTGGGCATTGAATTTTTTTGGGAGGGCAGGTGTTATATGTCATATTTTCTTTTTTTTTGGTTGGCAACAGATTTTCATTTTCCAATGGATTTTTAGATACACTGATATTTCAGTAGATAATTGAATTAGATATAGATAATTAGAACAGATAATTCAGTAGATAGATAATAGATAGAATAGATCATTCAATTCTTGATTCTGATTAGTCCGAAGGTGATGATTCATTTTCTGTAACAGCAGCTCTGGAGCGTATCACAGGTTTATATCAACGTGATCGCTCCAATATGGTATTGTGATTTATAGTATTAATTTGCACAACCGCTTGTATAATATGGTGAAATCTTCGGTGAGGAGAGATTTATTTAGCATCTTTTATTTACTCCGATGTGTTTTCTGACATATTAACCTTAAGAAGAAGAAAAATCCATGATGACTATTTAGAGCTGTCATGACATTAGTGATAACGAGAACTCAATTCTTTCGCAGATGTATTAAACTACATTAAACTATGAACAGATAAAAAAAAATTAATATTTGTCATTCTTTAATAAGTAAAAACTGTTAGCATTAGCAATTGGCATATTTCTTCGGTATAAGAGGAATAAACACTACGGGACCTGCTGTTATTGGAAAACAATCAACTCCAGGGTGTTAACAGCATCACCTTGTTGTTGATTAATTTCTTATAACAGCACACCCCATCATGTGTAAATGCCTAATAAGAATTGGCGCATAAATTTGATATATTTTACATGTAAGTTCACAATTATTATCAAATAGTATCAAATAAGAGTTTTCCCTAATGGCCATGCCAAAGAACCATTTATAGTGCTAGATGGAGCCTTTTTTTTTTCTTTTTTCCTAAAACCGTTACCTACAAATACCTCGGTCCTTCAGTACTTTCTGACTCACTTATTTCATGAAGGCCCTTACTTGTTTTTAGCCCTGTTTTTCATTCTTTCTTTCTTTTTTTTTTTTGGTTTAAAGCTTCACCTTGTTATTATTATAAAAGCTGAAAGGCCAGCGCAGAACTAATTCGATATGCCCTTGTTAGCGAAGACCTTCAGATTGAGTGTATGTACCTTCGAAAAGCTCCATGGAATTGTGTTCCACTGTTTAAGCTGAGCTCTTGTCATTCTGATGTTTGCTTTTATGTCCTAGACATGTTATTTTGTTATTATCGACTGAAGAAGAAGGAAAAAAAAAACGCAAAAGCTTCCTGTCTCGAGCCACTCACAAATTGAATATTGTATTTAAAAGTCAATTTCATTGAAGAGATTAGGCAAATCAGCCACTCTCCGTTTCCTGCTGGCAGCCTCCACCTTGATGCATCTCTTAATTTAGTGCGGTTTACTCTATTCATTTGCCAATACTCCACCAGATATCTTTTCATGCTCCGTTGCTCGCTTATGTCCTTTCCTTTGCATTGTTACGGCATTTTCGTTCGTTCTTTCTGATCTCGCCGCTGTCAAAGTCAAAACCTAAAAGCAATTATCCCCTTGACATTTAATGCGCTCAACCAGGGTGAATTTTATTTTACCACCTTTATAAAAAAAAAAAAAAAAAAAAAACTTTAAACACAGCCATCGCTCAGGGTGTAGTTCAACTGTAACCAGGTCCTTGGGAGTGTCCCTTCTCTTCACCGGCCCTTTTAATAATGTATCGACGCTCTTTGTCCTCAACCGCAAACCCTTATGTGGAGGTCAGCCAAAGATCTGCTGTGAGACGCTGAACCTATCAAAGCTGAGGCCTGGACCGTTGGGGTTCCTGTGTAACAGCACTCCTGACCGGGGGGAAGGCGAGACTTCTGATTGCCCCATTTCTTTACAGCACACGTGTTTGTCATTAACACGTCCTACAACGGTAGTTACAGATGTGATTAAAACAAGTTGGGGGACAGGTGGGTCCTGAAAGCCCGTTTGCAAGCTCTTTGTTCTACAAAGGTTCTCGTTAGCTGGTTGAAGGAGATTTTGAGGTTGGTGGGCTGAAGCGCGCATTCTTCCCCTTAAAGTAACCTTCTTTACTACCATCTGAGCCTTGACCTTTTATTATTTATCTTTCTCTCGTTACGTTGTTTTCCTCCTTTCCCCTCCTCTTTTTTTTTTATCTGTAATGTCATTTTTACACGTCCAAAGGTGCTCTGTTCTCCGAATGCTGCACAAGAAGTCATCGAATGCTTTATAAGTTACATTTTAAAGTACTGATTTCCTTCGCAGACGCAGTGCCACTCTCTTCATAATGCCGTGTTGTGCTGGTAACCTGATAGGTCGGCTAACACCCTGCAGGCTAAACAAGACGTTAGCAAAACCAGCCACAGAATGGAGGCCTTTTAGCCATCACTTCCTTTCTTTCTACATCCTGTACAATATTATTTTTCCTCTTAAAGCTGATGAAAGCGTGTTCGTTCAACCACTCCAAACTTCAGAAATGTGCACCTTGGTGTGGGAAATGAATGGGTGTTTTGGGAAAAGAGGGAGAAATGGTTAGTGTTAGCAGTCAGGTAGGATTCAAAGTGGCATCTGAGAGCAGTGTGAAGCATGACCGAGCAAGAGGGCCACGCTCACTTTCACAGTGCTGCGTTTATAGTAAGCAGCATCCGCGGAGAATCGTTTTTGCCCTTTTATGGGCATTCTCTATTCCTCTACAAATATTCGCTAATGCCATGGCATCTCCTTACCTCTCATTTTTTATTTCTCTCCCTCTCTCTCTCTCTCTCTTTCTGGTGGTGGGGTATAAGCGAGGGCTGACAGTGTCAGGACAGTCTGTTCAACCGTCACCTTCCTGTGATTCATCCACTTGAAATGTCCCGTAAAAGTGCCTTTTAAAGTGTGTATGTGTGTGTGTTTTTTTTCCTTTTTTTTTTTTTTTTTTTACTTTGTGCACATAAAAAGCTTTACTCAAAGTGGCAGTGTTTAGGTTGTTCTCCTTAGCCCATTGTCTGTTTATGCTGCATGCCATCAACACTCCATCTCAGGGTGTGTGTGTGTGTGTGTGTGTGTGTGTGTAGAATATTAAGGCGAATATTCAGGACATAATATGACTGAGAAAGTAAAACTCCATCATGACGCATAAAAAGTCCAAATATTTCAGAAAACAATAGCTTTGAAACTAGATTCTGTCTGTTTATGGTTCATAAATCTGCTAATATAGGAATAATATTTTTATATTTAAAACGGAGTGGAAAAGGTAGTGTGTATATCGGGGGGAAATACATTGCAGTGTTAAAAAAAAAAAAAAAAAATTCAACAATTAAAAAATGTATGCAATTTTTGCTTCAAAATGATTACATCATGTCATAGCCTTGATACAAAAGCGGAACTATCTAAGAAGAAATATCCTAGAGGAGTAGTGAGTATATGACTAAACACAAAGCTTCACAAATTCCAGCAAAGTGCTGAAGGACAAAATATCACATTTAGAAGCTATTAATATGTACATGGTACAGTGGGAAATGCTTTAAGTCCTGTTCCTTATTAAATCTCATTAATGCCATATTATGCAGTGTGTCATCAATTAAAATCAATCACCACTGTTGCAGTGCTGTAAAGATAAAGATGGCTCTGGATTTGACCGGGACGTACCGCTTTGTTCTTGGCTACATAAATGCATTTGGCATGCTTTATGACTACAGCTCATTTGATGCCTCCTGACAAAGTTTTTTCCCCCTCCCTCCATAAATGCTTTTCTTTTCTGTCCCTGTAATTATATGCACGAAAATGGTCAAAGATTATCCTTATGTTAAACCCAAGTGTACAAATGACCAGGGATGTAAAAAGTCCAAAAAAATTATACTTAAACATTTAAAAAAAAATCATACTCAATTAAAAGTGGAAGCAGCTAGCCAGAAATGTACCTGAGTGAAAATTAAAAGTTGCCCACCATGAAAAAGTGTCAAACTAAAAAGTAAAGAATTTTTACTGAAATTAAAAGTCACATGACATTAGAAGGACATGTCTTTCTTCATCGATGTATGAACATTTACAAAGGTTAAGGTTAGTGTTCATATTTTTTTTTTCTTAAGACTTTTTCATGAAATTAAAGAAAGAAGTTTAACCATGGCAAACCTTATTTGTTCGAATTCACGCTAAAGGTTTGTTCGTGCAAAGGTAATTACGGCATCCATACAAATTGGTATTTGATTGTATGGTTTTAAATATGTACACTCCTGGGCAAAAAAATGGGCCAAGCCCAAAATGGCAAAAATATTAAGCTTTTAATGGTCTTAATAAGAAATCACTGGTCAGGGAATTAGCAAGAATTAAACAAATAGATAAAGGAAGTTAGTATGGGATAACTTTTCTCTTTGATTTCTTGAAATGTTTAAGCCTTGTGGCCCTCGATGGGCTGCATCAGGTGTGGCAGATAACCAATCAATGACTAACCTTTTAAGAAAAAAAAATCCCAAAGATATTTTTGGAAAATTTCATACACCCAGACATAGTTTGAATTTTATATCATTATCATTATTAGTACAAGAAGACTATATAAGTGAATTTCCCTGTGTCTAGCTTTTCCCCAAACAGATCACTGCAGCAAAAGTAAACGAGCTCTCAGGAGTGCTAATGTGAGTGCTAATTCTTGCTAATTTTCTGACCAATGATTTGTTGGTAAGACCATTAAAAGCTTTGCCATATTTGCCATATGTGGCAATACCACCTTGACTGTCAACAGTATATAAGGAAAGGTAATGTCAACTGGCTAGCTAACTTAGCCAAATGATGTTAGCATTTCAGTAGCTTGCTAGGTTTGTTAGCTAGCTAACTGTTCATTCATATATGTTTCTAGCTACATAGTTAACTATCTAGCAAACATGCCTCTTACACATTCCCCTGAGCATTACCTATAGGCTGTAGCAGCACTTATATATTTATATATTTAACACAACAGGCAATCGCTAACGAACATCGAAGTGATATCTTAAGTTACAGAACTTTCATGCTGTAAAACATCAACTATATCTGGCTAGATAGTATAGCTCAGTCAGCTAGCGCATGGCTTACATGTACATGTTTCCGCAGGCCATGTGTTGAACTGTGAAATGCGGATATCTCCACGGATTTTGGCTTTGGATCTTTACCATGCTAAATTGGGCCAGGGATGCTCATCTTGTCTCCACTGTCTCAGACATTGCTACTGCTGACTAAACCCTATGGTGGCTGAAATGTAGAGTTTCAGCAGGAAACTGCTTTATTTTGATTGAGTCTCAAAACTGAATTATCAAATATTTGCGCATATTGTTTTTTTTTTTTTTTTTTATAATTGGCTTACAGTCTACTGGGGTTAAATGCATTATTATTTTTCATTTGTGATGAAAAATAAAAGTAGCTTAGCTGAACAAAAAAGTACTGTTACAGTGAACCATGTACTCAAGCACCGTAAAGTGACTACAGGTAGTTCATTACTTTCCACCTCTGGTAGTTGGGCAAAAGAAAAAAGTATTAAAACCAAGTCAAGATTTGTAATGATTGCACAAGGTGTAAATGAAAAAAACAATACAAAGTACGGATTTGACATGGTGGTGTAACTGAGTAAGTGTATTTGCTTTCATATAAGGTCGGGTAACACAAAAATCCCCTAAAATACTTAAGTACAAGTAAAGTATATACACTTATGTACTTTCCACATGAATAAATTCAAGCCACCTTTTTGCTTGCATTTTGCTGTCAAACAAATAAAGACCAGACCATTACACTAAACACAGTCCTAACCTGTGTTTTGCCGGTGCCTTTCACGCAGGTCTGTGTGAGTGTATGTGGCTTTGATTAGACACACCCGGTGAGGCCCCTGTTCGGCCATTTCATCTACGCAGGAATTTCTCAGTTTCAGAGGGGCCTCTGAGAAAAATCTCAGCGCAAACAAACAAAATATCAACTTACTCCTGCCGTGCAATCCGCCTCTCCAATCTGGGGATGCTCGAGCAATGCACTGTTTATTGTTTTAACGTAAACCTCACTGTTGCCATCACTCACAACCTAATTAGATTTTACCTTCCTTGTTTTGCTTTGGCCGCCCTTCCTCTTCTTTGGCTTTTTATTCTTCCATGTTTTTCAGAGCCATATGAAGCAAAGTGCTGTATGTTTTGGGCCTTTGAATTCATGATGTGGTTCTCAGATGGAAATGACACCTAAAGTACAAGAAAGGCGTAGTTCTGGAGCAGACTTGCTGTGGTAGGCACTTAAATAATGAAAATGCACTTTGGATCTGTCAGTTGAGAACTTTAAATATTAAGAAGGAAATGTTGATATGTTTTGCTGGAGTTCCTCATCTGTGAACCTTTGGGAGCTCCTTTTTTAAAAGACACACACAGTGACAGTGTAAAGCGTGTGGTTTATCACCAGGGATGGCATAGTGATGGCACGCCTCAGTGTGGTGAGATTTGCCCCAGTGTGGCCCAGCCAAAGCAGGTATCAACCACTCTCCCCTGGCATCGCCAACAGGCAGTGGCACACCTTAGAGGGCTGTCACCTTTTCCGAGGGGGATGTGACGCACCTCTGCTTTTCTGCCTCTCCAGGGCATGTGTTGTGTCACCAGGGGGAACCCTTCTGGTTCCCAAATGAAAGGCTCCTTCGTCTCAACGTTTGCCTTTTAAACAGGGATTTTGGCATCTCTTGACTGATGACTGGTTGCGTTTGATTGTCAAGGGAAATTTTATGATCTCATTTGTTGTGTTGTCTTTCATCAATTTTCCAGCTCACACCCACAGAACTCCATTGGTGTGAAGTGTTGGAGAAAAGTCTTCAGAGTTGCTTTGCTACTTTATACCATCTTTTTTTTTCTGCATGCATAAACAGGCTGACTCGAAAACTCTTTTTTTTTTTTTTTTTTTTCCCAGAAGTTCCTTCACCCTCAAGGGCATGTGCACGATTTTACTTGCACCTGTAAAACAACATTCATTTACAAGCATACACTATAGTACATCATTCACTGGGGAAAAAATTGCTGTATTTTCCTATGTATACAAACTACAGGAAAACAAAATGGCAGACAGTTATGGGCAAATGATTACACAGCAT
Organism: Pangasius djambal; assembly: GCA_022985145.1. Lineage (NCBI taxonomy): Eukaryota > Metazoa > Chordata > Actinopteri > Siluriformes > Pangasiidae > Pangasius > Pangasius djambal. The sequence continues at coordinate 6,742,348 of CM040994.1, forward strand.
CCTAGTATCTGCAATAATCAACAAGAGTAAATATTGAGGTTGCCTAACATTTACCAATAAGTTACTTTGCATAGTTACTAAGATAACATCACTAGTAGCAATTCACAGCATCACAATTTACGTAGCTGTAATGTGACTAGTACAAATTCACAACGTCACGAAGCTATGTAGCTGTATCATGAGTAGTACCAATTCACAGCGTCACAAAGTTACGTAGCTATAATGTGAGTAGTACAAATTCACAATATATATCATGAGTACACCTCCAGATTTACATAACTATAACTTAAATAGTAACAGTGTCACGAAGTCACCTAGCTATAATGTGTCTAGTACCGATCACAATGTCTTAAATTTGCATAGTTATAAAGTGGCTTGTACAGATTCATAGCTTCTTGAAGTTATGTACCTATAATGTGACTAGCACAGAGTCAAACTATCACAATGTTACATAGCTATAACATGACCAGTACAGATTCAGACCGTCACAAGTTACGGACCTATAACATGACTACTACCAATTCACAACATCACAAACTTACATAGCTATAATGTGACTAGTACCAACTTACACCTCAAAATTTACATAGTTATAATGTAACAAGTACCAATTCACGAAGTCACGAAATTATGTATATATACGGTGAGTAGTACTGATTTACGCCATCACAAACTTACATAGCTATAATGTGACTAGTACCAACTTACACCTCAAAATTTACATAGTTATAATGTAACAAGTACCAATTCACGAAGTCATGAAATTATGTATATATACGGTGAGTAGTACTGATTTACGCCATCACAAACTTACATAGCTATAATGTGACTAGTACCAATTTACGCCTTCAAGATTTACGTAGTTATAACGTAACTAGTACCAATTCACAATGTCATGAAATTATGTAGCTATAAGGTGACTAGTATTGATTTACTCCATCACAAACTTACGTAGCTATAAAGTGACCAGTACTAATTCACAATGTCATGAAATTATGTAGCTATAAGGTGACTAGTATTGATTTACACCATCCCAAACTTACGTAGCTATAAAGTGACCAGTACTAATTCACAATGTCATGAAATTATGTAGCTATAAGGTGATTAGTATTGATTTACACCATCCCAAACTTACGTAGCTATAAAGTGACCAGTACTAATTCACAATGTCATGAAATTATGTAGCTATAAGGTGATTAGTATTGATTTACACCATCCTAAACTTACGTAGCTATAAAGTGACCAGTACTAATTCACAATGTCATGAAATTATGTAGCTTTAAGGTGACTAGTATTGATTTACACCATCCCAAACTTACGTAGCTATAAAGTGACCAGTACTAATTCATAATGTCAAGAAATTATGTAGCTATAAGGTGACTAGTATTGATTTACACCATCCCAAATTTACATAGCTATAAAGCGACTGGTACAAATTCACAATGTCATGAAATTATGTAGCTATAAGGTGACTAGAACTGAGTTACTCCATCACAAACTTATGTAGCTATAAAGTGACTAGTACTAATTCCCAATGTTATGAACTTACATAGTTGTAACATGACTAGTACCCACTCAAAATATTTTGAATGACGTAGCTACAAGGTGACTAGTACCGACTGACACGTTCGAAAAGTTATGTAGCTATAATATGAATAGTACCAGTTCACACCGTTGTGGAGTTATAGTATATTGCCATAATATGACGAAGACTGATTCACGACATCACGACGGTACATTGCTATGATGTACCCAGGATTTTTTTTTTTTACTTTTCTTCTTGTCACAAAGTAAGCAGTTAGATAAGTGGCTATGATGATGCTCTGGTAATCAGGAAGTGTTGTAGCTATGTAATAACAACATAATTTGGTGAGCTGGGTGGTGTGTGTATGATTTTCATTATGTTGGGTATCTCTTTTTATCTATCATTTTTTTACTCTGTTTTGGAAGTTCTAAAAGTAGAGGCCTTGTCAGGAGGTTTACTGACCTAACCCTGTCACCCATAAAGTCCTCTTATGGTATTGTATACACAAGCAATGGCATGTTGTTTTCTTTCATAGTCTTAATACCTTACATGGAGACAAACAGAGAGCGCAGCCAGCATAATGTATCGAAGGGGCACTTTTTCGTTTCATGGCAGACAGAGTAAACCTGGGCAAGCAAACAAAGGTTAGAGCTTCCATATCAAAAGCCTGGGATGTTTTGGATTGGATGTCACTCCTCATTTAAACACGGCATGTCCGTGTTTAGAAATGAAAATCTAATGTGAAAACAAAAGCAGGAAACCTAAGATGCGGTGCTCCAATGCACATCTTTGCACTTCAAAGTGCACTTGTCACTAGCAAGCCAAGCATTCATTTTGCCCTTCTTTCTCTTCCTCACTGTCCATAGTCTCACTGACGTTCTCTGGGTAGCTCCAGAGCACACACCCAATATACACCATTTAATAGAGGATAGAAAATGGATCTTTTTTTTTTTTTTCACTCCCCTCCCTCCCTCCCTCCCTCGTGCCCCCTGAGCTCTGAGCCCTGGCTCCCCCATAGTGTTTGAGAAGAATGTTTGGAGGCCCTGTTCATATTTTGTTTGCACAATGCATTCCTGAAGACTCTTTATTTATGTCAATCTTTCTTTTGATCAGAGTCCGGTTACCCCACTTTGTTCCCCGTGAGTGAAAGAAGCCACCTGTGAGGCAGCAGCCAGGGGTCCGGAATTCTTGGGCAAGTTTACCGTCAATTAATATGACAAAATTATTTCTTCACATGGTAAACTACTTATGTAAGGCGATCCTGGCCAGTGCCTGATTCCTTGACATCTGGGTTGGATATTTTAGACAGATGGCTCTACCTGCTCTGGGAGTCTCTTTTCATCCCCCCACTGCTATTCACTCAGCCTTTCTTTTTTGTGGGTGAGAGGTAGGGGTTACGGTTGGATGCTTGGGAGAGTAATACCACGGCTGGGGAAGTGTGTGGGGGTTGTTTTTTCACCTTTTACTGTTTAGCAGTGGCTGTGTGCACGGATTCATGCGTACACAATGTTCACTACAGTAAAACCAGTCCTAGGATTTTCACTCACACTGTCATGTGAAATTTAACACTAAATAGTGTAAACCTACAGTATGTATCATACTTGAGTGTGTTTGCCTTTTCAGAAAAGTTTCTAGTCCGCTCTTAAATGGGGCAAAAATGTAAAACTTTTTCTTTTTAAATAGCTTCGGTATCTTGAGAGGCGGGTTACTTTTTTTTTTTTTATAGATTTTTAAAAAAATTTATCTTTTTTTTTTTTTTATAGAAACCCCCATCTCAAAGCTGATTAACCTCTCTAATCAAGAAACGTCTTTTTTCCCCCCCTCTCACTGGTCAGGCATTTTCGTTAGTGATTATCAGAGTTTTTGAGCACACTTTTAAATAGCTCAGCCAGCTAGGGCCTGTCCTGCTATCAGTGCCTGGACTGAGACGCTAACCGTGGACACGTTCTCATCCATTCCTCCGTCTCTCCCTCCCTCCTTCCCTCCGCTATCCCAGAACCCCCTCAGGAGCGGCACACTCGCGAGCGCTCCATATCCAAATAATTAATCCAAAGCAATTACTCACTGCCTTCATCCATCTCTCAGCCTGCTAACAAAACATTTCTACATATGTCCTCATCTGTTAACTTTAATTATGCCTGGCTACAATTTATCAGTACCACATTAATGAAATAGGCTCTTTTCCCCTAGTTTTCTCTCCTTTTTTGAACTAGAGAAAAATAATAAGTAAAAAAAAAAATCCCCAACAGTGAGGAGTCTGACAGAGAGAGACAGCGAGCGTTGTGAGATATTGCATTTTTCTTCTCCCGGCTTTGTTCTAATCAGGGAGCAGAGTTACCTTAACAAATTTTCTTTCAGCAGAACGTAAAATAAAAAAAAAAAAAAAAAAACAAGCACATGACTCTTCATTTTCTTCCACGATTTAAAGAACTTGTTTCACAATGCTTCCTGTTTCCTCACCTGGAACTTGCAGATAATGTGCACGCTTAATGTTAATTGAATTCCTGCCATTCACCACAATGAACAATGAGCTTTTGTTGCATCTTATTGTTTGTTGTGCAGTGTGAGGCACTAAGTTGAGATGTATTTATTATGCAGAATATAGAATTTGAATAGACCACAGTCTGAAAGAAATAGCTTTTTGTATGAGTGGTGGAACTGCTACCTTCTGTCGAGACCAGCCATGCAGCAAGCAGCCATGTTCACCATTTTGCATGTATTACTTGTCTGTATCTGCATTCGGATTTAAATCCAAAGTTGAGCTCTGACAGTTCCTCAACCTCAGCTACATCACTCCAGTTCATAATTGGGCTGAACTAGAGATGCATGCAGAACTTTTCTTTTTTTTAAGTCCCGCTCAAGCAGTTATTATTTTGTTTGTACCTGCCTGTGTTTTTTTTTTTTTAAAACAAATTTAGTCGGTTCTGTTTCCCAAAGCATAAACAAACTAGTAGCCTAATTTAAACCAGTGCGACCTGACACTAGGCCTAATAAAGATGCTGTATGTAAATGCATTGCACAGTGATGTCCCACTAATTTCATATCTGACTGCTCACTCACACCGGGATAAAAATGAAAAACCTCCCACTTGTGCAACTTTTTTTTGTTGTATCCCATGGGATCCCAGTCCTTATGGAGACCTTTAGCCTCAACAGGACGCCCTGTGAACTTTCATGGCAAGCTTTCTAAATCCTCCTATTCATATCTGTATTTGTATCCGTTCAGAACACATGTCCGGTTTATACTGAATAATGTCTTTGTATCTGATTCCATTCCCATTGTATACTGTATCTTTAAGCATGGATAACAACAAAGTTTCGATTACACACTCCTGCTTGCTCCAGTGTATTTCAGCGTTCCAAATAGTCCAAATAGGAATGAAGCAGGAAATGGAAGATTCCTGCACTGGATTGTGGTAGTGTACTGGACATTGGAAGGTGCTAGTGCTCCACAAGGGCTCATCCTTGCCTCCATGAAGGGCAGCCTGGAAGCAATTTGGCAGTGTAAATTGTTGCCACACATGGGGCCGGTTGCTGGCAGGGTCAGAAGCCCCCCGTGTCATACCCTGCCATTTCAAATTAAGTTATGCAAAGCGAGGTGGCCACTTAATTTCCTTGTAAGTCGCACTGTGGGGCCCCTAGGGCATAATGAGCAGGAAGTTATAATTGGGCAGAGCTGTTGATTGCGATAATTGCTACTGTCTGCACAAGGTAGCTGGACCTACCCACATCAGCCAGTTACCAAGATATGACAGCGCACTGAACACAGCAAGCCCATGACATAAGGACGATTGGGTGGGTGGGGGGCATGGAAGTGCATGAAGGGATTGGGTGGGATGTGCATAAATAATAGCAGTGGGGGATTTTGGTTGAGCGCCATGGTCCACCCTAATTTATATTTTCTTGTTCCAACAACAATGCACTTAGTCCTTCCCTGCTGACCTGTTGACCATCCCTGCCCACTTGTTGACCTTAATTCCACGCTTTGTCTGGGAGGAAACTCACCACGGTTCCTTCTCTTTGTTCTCAGCTAAGAGTGAGGAAAGGGTCATTACTGTGGTCAGGACCTCTGACGTAACTCATGTCTCTTCCATGCTGAGCAGAACGACTGCAGAGTCTTTGAGCCAGGAAAACGCAAAAACTGCATAAACCAAAGGAACTTCAAAATCATTCTCTTGGTTGGTCGTTCTGTCAGTTCTCTGACTCAGTTTGGTTGTAATTATATCCATAATTAGGAAAACAGCACTGGGGCTGATGAAGTGCTGGGCTTCTCGCCCTCACAACATGCTTCCTCTCTGGCGTTTGCTGAGACGCAGCAATCTGAAAGAAACTCTCATTATTTCTCTTTACTGGTAAACATTGTTAGTCATTCTAGGTCATTAGACTTGAAAGCCAAAGGGACAGAGTGTTTACTAAACTTCTGAGATCACATGGCGTGGATGCTTCCTCGTTCCAGACAAGCCTCTAATGAGATAAACACTAATTCGATCTGGGCAAAATAGGAGAGTCTTAAATATTTACTGTTCCTGTCTACGAAACACGATTAATCCGCAGAACATTATTAAAAGGCTTGTTATTTGATTTAATGGTAACAGGATTTGCTGTCTTTGTGATTTAGTCTGGTACTGATGTCTGACTTGAGCACATTATTCTCATTTTGGTAACATGTCAGAACGGAATATTGATAGATCTAGGGGGGAAAAAATTACAGAACGCAACAAGATCATGCAATTTTGACTTGTAGATATGAGATCTACTTGATGACTACTAGCTACAGTACAATTAGCCCAGCATATTTCATTAAGGTTGAGGGTTACAGACTCTCTAAGGCTCTCTGACAGTAACACTCAACCCCACCTTCTCATATCTCGTATCTCGTATCTACTCCTTGTTCCTCCTCACCATGTCTGAGGCTGCTGGGTCATGGGGGTTAATGAGAGGCTCCTTTTTTTTTATTTTATCTCAATTAACAGATGCTTTATTAATATTCCAGCTTCACTGAAAATACACTGCTTCTAACCGTGCATCACTCTTATCTCCACCAGATGCTTTAACACCAAGGAGGCCAAAAACAAAGTTCGAGAATTGTGTGTTTTCCAAGTCTTTTAAAACAAATTCTAATAAGCACACGCAGGCTTGTGTCACCAAGAAGAAACCCAATGATCCGGCAAAAAAGTAAAAAAAAAATAAATAAATAAAAAATCTAATATTAATATTTCCTATTATGGGATTATTGTAAAACAAATAATGAGATTATTAAGTCAATTTCTAGACACATTTACAAATTTCAAGTTTTAAAATTTCTTATTCATAGAATTTATTATTATTATTATTATTATTATTATTATTATTATTATTATTATTAAATGAATCTCATTTTTTGTGTTTCGTTTTGGTGTAATTTCATTTTGAGAAATATGAGATAATATTAGATCATGAGAAATATTAGCTACTTTCACGTGCTAAATTATTATTTTTTTTGCAGTGTAGCAAATCTTCACACATATAGACCGAGTGTGCCCCGTTTCTTTCTTTCACTTTCCTCTTTTATGTATTTTGGATTGTTCCTCTCGTGATGTTAAACAAGTACACTCTCAGAGATCTAATTGCCAACTTTTGTCAGTTTTTGCCTTCGAGATGCGGTTGCGCGGTGGCTAACGATGCACAGCTACAAAGGCAGCGCAGCGCTGGGGTTAACATGTCTCGGCACACTCCCTGGAAGCGGGATTTTTGGGGTTTAGACACCCACTGAGACAGAATAATGAGTATATGTTTCTAATCTGGGCCCCTAGGAGATTGCAGCTCCCTTGTCTTTTTCACACTGGTTGAAATCGCCAGGCTTCTCTCTCTTCTTTTTTTTAACAGGCTAATTTAGAGATGTCTTTGATGCTTTCTCTGCAGAACTTCTATTTCAAATATCCAAATTCAAGGATTAGTGGGGTTTTGTGCCACGAACCCCAATTTATCTTGTTTTCTTCTCCTTTATTTTGGCATTCTTCTGACCTGCAAACACTGCCAAGCTAAGAACGAGCAC
>CM040994.1:6750005-6763449 GCA_022985145.1 Pangasius djambal
TTTTTTTTTTTTTTTTTTTTTTTTTTTTTTTTTTTTTTTTTTTTTTTTTTTTTTTTTTTTTTTTTTTTTTTTTTTTTTTTTTTTTTTTTTTTTTTTTTTTTTTTTTTTTTTTTTTTTTTTTTTTTTTTTTTTTTTTTTTTTTTTTTTTTTTTTTTTTTTTTTTTTTTTTTTTTTTTTTTTTTTTTTTTTTTTTTTTTACGTGTGAGGATGTGTATGTGTCGTTATAAGCATTGATATCCAGATCAGATCACATGTGTGTATTCCACAAGGGCCTAGCGGAGCTATTTAGGCGCCGTATCTTGTTTTAAGATTCATTAGTGGGAATGATGTGAAATAATAAGGACTGAAGTATATTCTCCTGGTGTACTTACAAATCCCTTTGTCGGGTGCAGCACTGTCACTTCTAAGTCAGAGTGTGATGAAAGAGGGGAACGACGAGGAGACACATTCAGCAAGCACCCGTCATCTATTAACTTAACTCAGTGACTTTCAGGATCCCTCCACAGATCCTCAGCTGAGGCGCTCAGTGGATCTGGCAGCTTATACACAATTTCACTCAAGCCTGCATCCCCCTGCGTACTTTTTGTGTTGTCAGACATTATGCATTTAAATCTCTTTTGTGTTGGTTTGCCGCCACACTCCACACTCTGTCATTCTCAATGTCACCGGGGGAGCTAAACTGCAAAAAAAAAAAAGGGAAGAGCAAAGAAGCAACACAGATCAATCACAAAATCCAGCATCAGTTATTCAAATAAAAATCTTTTTTTTTTTATTTAATATAAAACATGAAAGATGTTAGGTTACACAATCAAAACAGCCTACACACAGCTTCATGTTTTGCTTTTCGAGTCCCTGTCCTTGTCACTTATCACCCTTCCATCGTAATAACCTCCTTACTTTGTCCTCACCGCGATTTGGCCTGACCTCGGACCCTGCCGCTGGCTCTGTGAAATTCTGTACATGGTACGTCCGTGGCCTTGCTTGACCTCATTGTGCTCGGTGCTCCTATTAGCCATGATGCTGGGAAACAGAGATGAATCAGGAGGGTCAGAGAGTCGTCCATGGTTAAACGAGAAGATAGAGTGCCTGCAGCCTTTTAGCAGTGTGTCCACAATGTGGGCTTTCACATACTACAGAAGGGCCGACACACACCTGTAGAGGAGTCGGGAGTGCAACGTCTATTACACAAAACATGCGTGAGGGAGAACTCTGGGTCCGCTTTCCTCTAAAACAGGGTTCGTCATCCGGTACAAATGCGGATCCAAATCAAGCAAACAAATAATACTGCAGCAGAACTGATTAGTCTTTGAAAAAATCTTGGTCTTAGTTCTTTAGTTTTTTTCTTTTATTTATTTATTTATTTATTTATTTTTCTTAGCCAATCACATGCATTTATGTAAATTAAAAAGAGCTTTCACAGACCTTTATAGATTAAAAAAAATAAAATCATGTAATTTACCCTCTCAGGCTAAAGTTAGCAAACCTAGGTTGTTAAAAAAAATGCAAAAACACAAGGTTTTTGAATGGAGATGATTCGACATTCCTCTATATAATTTGTATACATTGAATACACAGAACATGGGCTGTAAAACTGTAAAATTCAGTTCAATTTTATTTGTATAGCACTTTTAACAATGGCCATTGTCACAAAGCAGCTTTACAGAAATATATAAATTCAGGATATAAATTTTAAACTTATAATTTTATAGATTTATCCCTAATGAGCAAGCCAGAGGTCACAGTGGCCAAGGAAAAACTCCCTGAGACTGCATGAGGAAGAAACCGTGAGAGGAACCAGACTCAAAAGGGAACCCGTCCTCATCTGGGTGACAACGAATAGTGCAATTCTAAATAATTCCCTTCTATAACTGTGTACTACATGGACAACAAGTGCAATTGTGTAAACAGGAAATTCATTATAGTTTTCACATGAAGTCTATGTTGTGGAAGTTATCAACTGGCCACGTATGGAGACTTGACTGCAAAACTGTTCATGGCAATTACAGTCCTAAAGCTATCATAGCAAAACTGTACAAAATATTTGGTATTGTAGCAATAATAAGTATAGCAGCAATATTGGGAGCAAAAACTGCTTAGCTGCATAATAAAAAGTGACTGATGCAGCATTGTAAATTGCAGGTGTGCAATATTTTTGAGTCATACTGAAAAAAAAAAAAAAAAACCACTGCACACCTGCACTCTACAAAGCTGCATCAGTCACTTTTTACTCTGAAAAACATAACCAAAAACGTAACCACTTATTTATAGTCACAAACTAATCACTACTGGTTAAGCATTAAAATATAGCTGTTGTCACCATTTCATCATGTTAGTGTCTTATCTGGATCATCACAAACTTTCCTTGAATAGTCCTGCAGTGGAAGAATAAAGCGCTAAAACATGAGAGGGTGGTACAATGATTTTCTCACAGATGTCCTTGAGTGCCTTATTGCTTTTACAAAACAGCAACAAAAATGATACGATATAATAAATCCACTGTATAATATAATATTTAATTTATTATCAATAATATTCCCTGTACAGTTCTGCTATACAACGGAGTCTGTTAACAGTAAACATTGGTTGCTAAGCAACATAATGGACAAAGATTAGGCTATTCTATGGACAGAACAATGGCTTAAGTGTAACAGTTGATTGATTTAAATCCTGGTGGATTAATGCAGAATCGTGATGCAGTCACTGGTGTTTGTACATTGAGGATTTTGGACCAGTGGCTTTGAACATGGCTCGGCCAATCAGATTTCAGAGCCGAAACTATCCGTAAGTTTTGCGAGTTCTACTTTCAGTGTCACATCTTTCCGGATAGAGCTCTTGCATGGTCTTTGGAATGTCAGTGGATGACAATTCACAGTGTTTTGGCCTGATTGATCAAGGCCCTCTCTCTGGCGGCTTACAAGTAGCTCTCCTGTAGCTGCCAGACCATGTCACATCAGCATGGCATGCTGACAGGTGGGTAAGATCAGGTTGATTAAAAAAAGAGAAGAAAAAGAAATCCTCCTAGGTTGGCAGGCTACGTTGGCAGGTTACACAGGAAGAAGGAGGCTAGTCTAGATCCGAAAGTAAACCAAGCCAACACAACAACACAAACCCACTCCTTCAATCTCTTCTGACCTTCTCCACTTGCTCCCTTGTTTCCTCCCAACAAACTCTGCGATTGTGTTTGTTGTTGCCTTGCTCCCAGGATTAATTTTAAAGGCAGAGGAAAGGGGCAGAAAAAAATAACTGTCATGTGAGTCGACAGGCAGTGATTAAGGTTTTAACTGATCATCCTTTCCCTGACAGCTAACCAGCTATTATCTTAAAAAGAATCAAACGAATGTTCAAAGCCCTCGCCGGGCATGGAACATGAAAGGAGATGTCAGCCCCTGGCAGCTGACAAGCCAGGGGGAGAACTGGAGAGTGCAAGGGAAAGACAGAGACAGAAAGAGAGGGAGGGTGGGAGAAACATTGAGTCAAGAGGAACGAGAGAGAGAGAGAGAGAGAGTGAAAGAAAAAGATGGACAGCGACAGAAAAGGGGAAGAGATCTTCATTTTCATTCTACTGCAGGGAGTTTTGACGTCCTGTTCTCCGAGCCCAGATGCTCATGTGTTACAACAGCATGACACAATGGAGGTCTCTGTTTGTTTACGTGGGAACTGGGGCGGAAATATGGAAGGAAGAAAAAAAAGATGCGCAACTAAAGGCGACCATAAAGGTCACAGCTTCTCGGCATTGCATCTGCTTCTTTTCGTGAAGCAGCCTGACCTTTTTTGCTCCTGCCTGCATGTATTTGTGTGTGTGTGTGTGTGTGTGTGTGTGTGTGTGTGTGTATGTGCATAGTGTAGTGCAGAAACTTTAGTCCACTATGAAAGACTGTTTTTATTTCACGTCAAGCAATAATTTTTTTTAAAAACTTTTTTGGTTGTAAATAATGTATTATTGAATGATAAGTCTTCACAGTGATTCGTTTCTCAGTCCAGGACTGAAACATCTGCTATGAAACAATTCAGCTGTCCAGTTTTATGGCATGTTTCACTGATATGCCGAGATGTCAGGGATCAGATTTTATATCCCTGGATTTTTGTGTTGAGCCGCTTTGTGAAAGAAGCACTGGATACTTCACTCTGAGCTTTTTTTTTTTCCCCATTCATTCTGGCAAAACTATAATTTTTGTACATCATACTTTGACAAACTTGATCTTTCAAAAACAAAAACAAAACAAAAAAAAAAACATAGCCACAAAACCCCGGCTTTACCAGCAGACCCTACCATTCAATTAGAGGTGCCTGAAATATCACCATTTTCTTCCTCATACCTGTTACACGTGCTTGCAAATGAATTCTGCCAACATGTACATGTAAACCTTATACACTTTGAGAACAATATTGCTATTGTTGTTCACATTAACATGTAAAGCATGTGCAAATTGAGCAGTAGAGATGTACTGTACAGACACTCAGCAGCCACTTTAATAGGAACACCTGTACAGCTGCTCATTCATGGAATTATCTTATCAGCCAATCATGTGGCAGCAGTTGCAAGGCATAGAACCATGCAGATACAGGTCGAGAGCTTGGCACAACTGCTTGTGAAGTAAAAAAACGGATGCCCTAAAGTATTGCCAAAGAAACAAAACAGTCTAGCACACAGAGAATGATTGTGTATTGTGCATTTACTACTAGTCAGTAAAAGTCACAACACTTCCTGACCCAAACAAAAACTAAAATGCAGCCAATCACCTGATTTGTTGTTAACTCCTTTCCTTAATCTTATCAAAATATGTAACTTGTGTACCGTGCTAGTTAGGTAGCTAGTTATAACTGTTACCAGCTAACCCTATTTAAAACTGTGCTTTTCTCTAAGCTGAAAAGCAATTGTGAGGAGACAAAAGCCAAGTGCACAGTGCTCTAAATGCTACTAGTGTATGCTCAGAGTTATTATGCCACCATGCTTGAACTACAAGGGCATACGAAACTAAAAGTTCTGTTTGTATATGCACTAATTTGTTTCTAACCTAATTGACATAGATGTACGAAGTTTCCTCCATTTTTAGAAGTGGCTAATGATGTACTGAGAGTTATAACGCCAAACCTGAGGGAAATGAGCCCTTCTTGTGAGCAATGGTCCACTGATACCAATGCAATTTACAGAGGGAATCAGAAAGAGACCAGTGTGCTATTTGTAGGAGGGACCAATCTAGAGAGCGTTAAATGTGGAAAATAGATCATTAGAAGTTGTGAAAAGAGGAGGGGAATTGTTAGTGGCCTTTTGTTCCTCAAAACCCAGTTTGTAAACTTTCAAAAACTTCCTTTTCATTTTGGAACTTACAGATCCGTGTATTGCTTATGGGGGATCATTGTTTAGCATGTAGCATTGCTCCTATTTTAACCTCTATATAACAAGCATTATAAGGGACACTCCAGCTTTTACTAATGCGATTTTAGCTAACGTTTACGTACAGAACTTGTCCCTCAGTTGAGGTTTTTAAAAAAAAATAATTTCTGTAATTGGTTCCTTCTCCTTCTAGTCATTCTTGCAAGCATAATTGTATAGTTCATTCAAGAGAGTATAGACAGGCAATCTACTTGCCAGCTGTATGTGAAGAGGTTATTAAGTGATTGTCAGCATCCCTATCTACCACTATAATGATTGCTTGTCAAGTTTAAATTCAATGTAAAAATGATTGGCCCCCCTAAAGATTCTTATGCAACCCAGCACAATACATCCCCGTATCTTTGAGCATAATCAGATCTAACTGTTATCACTTTTATCGCAGTTTTTTTGAAATGCTTTGTCATTACTCAAAAGCCATTTAGAGTGAGAGACTTCAGTGTAAAAATACTGGCCTCTAATGTAGGTGCCATTAAGACCGCAATGAAAAGACATGAGATACTGTGTGTTCTGTAATGGTCTAGTTAAGTACTTTGCTGTGCTACACGTTGAATGCTCCGTGTCCTTTGCTTCTGAGTTTAACCTTGTTGAAAGACAGCCATTATGAGTCACCTGTACAGAAGCACACGATTTTTCTTGCCTTCGTCCTATTCGTTTCTTTGAAGACATTCGATTGGTTCACTTTATATATATATATATATACACTCTATTTTACTCACTCCATAATCTCACTGGAACATAAGAATGCAGTGACCATTCCCCTGGTGAGCAATTTTTAATGTTTCTTGGTGCTAGGAGACCTGCTACTGTTCCTGTACCCATGCCGTCAAGATTAAAGGCTAATAATGGAGACTAGTCCACCAGACTCCTTAGAGTCAAGCAATCTGAGAGTCAGTGACCCACTTAGACACTAAACACCCACAAACCCTATTAGCCCCATTCACTGGAAAACTGCACTGTATCTTAGGCAATAACCCCAGCACTGTTGTACAGGATTAAAAGATTATTTATTGCCCTTTTAATTATACTGTTGTGGTCAAAATGAGCAGGACACAAATTATGGTGCCATAATCATATTGTATACTGTGCCATCAGAGACGTTGACCATGTCGCACCACAGGGCTTATTTGATCACCGTGCGCGCAAGCTGATTGGCCACATTACCGTAGGCTGTATCTGAGTTTGAATTTCTCATCTCCCGAATTTGCATTTTAATTGCATCAGTGTTTGGTCCAATTTTAATTTTGACATGTCTCGGCGCATGTCATGCTTTTGAACAAACACCGGCGGTATTCATATGCAGGGTGCAGGCCGAATGATGCATCACGTATTGTCACTAATGCCGAGCACTTAGAAGAACTGAGGCAATGCTGATTGCATGTTAATGATAACTGATCAGACATTCTTTGATTATGTGGGCTGACTGTTTGCAATGCATTACGTAGGATTTAAAAGCATTTTATGACCCTAGGGGTATCACAGGTTTCAGAGTTTGACTGAAAATACACTATAACCAGTGATGGAAAACGTACAAAACAGACTGAATAAAAGTCCTGCTACTGTAGTAATAATTTGAGTAAAATATGCTATCAAGAAAATTGCTCATGAAAGAATGAATGTCATCTAGTGAAATTACTTGAGTAATTATGTTTTTTGTTTTTTTTTAAAAATATATCTACAATTGACTCAACTAATTGGAAAAATTTCTATATCTGAGCAATGCATTTTCGAACAATTCTGTTCACCAAGTGAGTTACGCTGAAGTGAACACTACCTCAATTATCAACAGTATATAAAGAAAGGTAACCTTAACCAGGTAGCTAGCTAGCTCATGTTAATGTTTCTAGCTACGTAGCTCAAGGCTGTAGCAGCACACAACAGGCGATCACAACCGAACATCAAAGTGATATCTTAAGTTCAATACAAAGCTTTCATACTCTAGCTAGTCTAGCTCACTCGGCTAGCTAATAGCCTACCCATAAATGTTTCTGCAGGTGGTAGGTTGAGCTATGAAATGCCGATAACTCCATGGGTTATGGCTTGGAAAATTCGTTATTGCCATTTTCACCATTATTGGTGATTCGTTATCACCATTATTATTACTATTCGTTATAATCATCATCACAGTTTCCTTTGTAGCATTTCAAACTGAAGATACCTGATAATTTGGGACAGGGATGTTCATCTGTCTCCACTGTCTCAGACATCGCTGCTACTGACTAGCATTTGATGCTTGACGTGTAGACTTTCAGCAGGACACTGCTTTATTCTGATTGGGTCTTGAATCAGATTTCAAATATGCCCATACTGTATCTTTTAGTTGGTTTACAGTTTTCTATGGTTTAAATGCATTATTTTTTTTTACTCTGTGATAAAAAATAGAAAATGTGAATGATTTTATTTTTTAAATAACTGAATTATAAGTAAAACTACTATGATTTTAATTATACTCAAAAAAAAAAAAAGTACTGTTACACTGACTGATGGTATTCGAGTACTTTGGGACTTTCCACCTTTGAAAATAACTTAATGACAATAAAAATCAAACTACCAGTGCGTAGTATTAATACTCAGTTGCCGTAATGTGGCTCACAATTAAATAGCTATAATCGAATGCTCAGGGAGAAAAAAGAGCCTTAAGCACCTCAAACAAGAACAACACCCCCCCTCATTCATCACCATTTGTTTTCCTCCATTGCTTCCTCCAATTGATTGACAAGTGCACTGTCGGGGTAAAGGCTACGAATGACTTTGCGTACATGTTACGGATTATAAATTATGCTACAGGCTAATCCCCCATAGGGAAACTCTACCTCTTCATTCAGCTCTATTATTCGGTAATGGATGTCTGATTTGAGAGTTAGACACTCTGCCCGTCAGGCTGAAGGTGATATAGAGCTTTGCCGCAGGACAAGGAGTGGGAGGAGGGGAAGTCTCCGGCCATAACTCAGCTGCAATTTGATCAACGGTATATAAATCTTGCTTCCTGTAAGATGTGCTGCAGCCCCTCAGCCTGTCCATGCTTGCCTACTAGACACAGGTACAAGAGGAAAGCGGATACCGTGTCCTTCCACGATCTCAAACTTCCTGACACTGTTTGATGTATGGATATTGTATGGTTACTGTCACTGCTGTGAATTGTATAGTCTTATTCAGATAACCCCAGGGAGGAGGGGTTCAGGTCTGGAGAAAGCACTCAGTTGTACAGTGGAATTTCAGATTCATTTTGATCTATTGAGAAACTGCCGCATTTATAAAATTAATAGTTTTTTGGCTGTAATCAGATTTATTTTTTTTTTTTTTAAAGAAAAAACACATTTGTGTTCAACTACTACCACGCTGAACAGTCCACAGTGTTTGTGTGTGTGTGTATGTGTGTGTGTGGGGTGTCATCTTTTTCTCTTCACAGCCAAATAATGCAAATCGAGCTATTTGATGGAGCATTGCTGTGTAAAAATGTCTCGCAAAGCTGTTTTCAAGAAAAACATCATCATTTGTGTACTGCAGTTTTATAGCCTGGGCAGCTCAAGGACAATCTCTCTGACCTCGAAAAGACAACATATCCTGTTTAATTCTCCTTCATCTGAATAATGAAAAATGAACTTCTAAATAGCTTGATGGGAAATAATGTACTTAAGAAATCAATCCAAACTTCTTAATGCTTAGATTATAATAAAATATTTCATGATTGGCCTTCTTTCAAGTATTATTCTTCCCCAGTTATTTGCTTTTTTGCTCAAGTTTGTTCAGAAATGTGTATGGAACAATCCAAATGTGTGATGTAAGATAGAGGAAACTCATTTTCTAATTTAAAAAAAAAAAGAAAAGAGCTATCAGGGGGCAGTGAACCACTGTCATCCAAGAGAAAGCTACAAACCCTGATGTACACACGGTGTCAGAGGCCTCATATACAAACACTGAGGAGCTGCAATACAGTTTCAAAAGTATAATCAATATTACTAATGCTCTAGCCTTTCTTTTCAATTCAATCAATGTGATAAACTGTTATTTTCTTAACAGTGTACTAAATTAAATTTAAATTTCTTCTGTCCAACCCAAAGGAAGCAGTCTTACTTGTAAACTGACAAGCCGGTCAAGCTTCAGCATCATATCATGCTCCACAGGCAGGTAGCATTTTGCCTGTTGATCTTGGCTACGTGTTACATGTTGCTGTTTGAATGGCATTAATGTTATTGACTGTCAAACCTCTGTGTCTCTAAAAAGAAATGATAAAAGCTGTTTTTCCATTTATATGTATGTGTCAACAAAAATATCGATTTTTTCCCCCTCATGCTTAGTTTACTTCATTTTTTTAAAGGCACTTTTATCCATGTATCCTATTTGATAAGAAAATTACCCTCTTTCAATGGACTAAAATGGCACTCATTTAATTTTCACTGCAAAAATATTTTAGCAAGTGGAAATATCTAGAATAAACCCATTTCAAGCTTGCAATCAGTAAATAAGGGTTTGATTCTCACCTCAAGTAACTGCATTTTCTACCTGTGTTCACGTGGGGTTCCTCCAGGTTCTCCAGTTTCCTCCTACCCCACAAAAAAACATGCTGGCAAGTTTAATAGCTACACTAGGTGAATAGATGTGTAAATGCTAACCCCTAGCAGCCCATCCAGGGTGTATTTCGACCTCATGCCCAGTGATTCCAAGGATAGGCTCCAGATTCACTGCCACACTGGCCAGAAAAGCACTTACTGAACATGAATGAATGATGCTTAGAAATAGGCTTAGTATTCTTATTTTTGTTTCACAGTAATCTCATAATGAGAAATCTTAGATAAATCTGCCTATGTTTGACTTATTTGCCCTTGGTAAGATGATATTTTTTTTGCACTGTGACTGTAAATGTGACTGAATTCTGGCAACAGAATAAGTTTTGGAGGCTTACAGTCTTCCACATGAAGAAGAGCTGTGACACAGATCGTCTCCATTCCTAATCACCTCATATGTTTCCTTAATGATGCATGTAGGAGCAATCCCCATTTTCCCAAGCAGCCGAGCTCTGCCAACACTAGCTTGTGCATGACATTTAAAGTCAGTTGCAAATCGAAGTCTGCAATTGGTTTCCCTCTGTTTCCCCCAATAAGCAGGCGAACGTGCATGCCTCCAAACCCTGAAATTAATTGCTTTTCAGTTGTGTGCATGATATCTTCTTTAAGCAGCTCTACACACTGTAATCAATCAGAAGGCAAATTGACTTTGAAAGGCATGATTATGTTGTTCTGAGTGCACAGATTCTAGGTTTTGAGTTGCCAGTGTGAATTAATGCTAGGTTTTTTTTTTTCTCCGTTTCTTTATTTACTCAATTTGTTTTGATTCATTTGTTTAAAGGAGAATTTCAGAGTCCTGTGCTGTTTTGTGTTTGATTTGCTGGGCAAGTCAAACACAAATAAATCAACCATATGTATGGGGGCATGGTGGCTTAGTGGTTAGCACATTTGCCTTGCACCTCCAGGGTTGGGGGCTCCTGTCTCTGCCCCCGGGGGTGCATGTAGCTTGCATGTCCTCCCTGTACTATGGGGGTTTCCTCTGGGTACTCCAGTTTCCTCCTCCAGTCCAAAGACATGTGTCGTAGGCTGATTGGCATCTCTGACTTGTCTGTAGTGTGTGAATGGGTGTGTGAGTGTGTGTGCGATTGTGCCCTGTGATGGGTTGGCACCCTGTCCAGGGTGTCCCCTGCCTTGTGCCTTGATTATATGTATATATATATATGTGTGTGTGTGTGTGTGTGTGTGTGTGTGTGTGTGTGTGTGTGTGTGTTTGTGAGAGGGGGTCATCTTTTTCTCTTCACAGCCAAATAATGCAAATCGAGCTATTTGATGGAGCATTGCTGTGTAAAAATGTCTCGCAAAGCTGTTTTCAAGATGAGGAACACATCATTATTTGTGTACTGCAGTTTTATAGCCTGGGCAGCTCAAGGACAATCTCTCTGACCTCGAAAAGACAACATATCCTGTTTTATTCTCCTTCATTTGAACGATGAAAAATGAATTTTAAATAGCTTGATGAAAAAAAAAAAGTTTACTTAAGAAATCAATCCAAACTTCTTAATGCTTAGATTATAATAAAATATTTCATGATTGGCCTTCTTTCAAGTATTATTCTTCCCCAGTTATTTGCTTTTTTGCTCAAGTTTGTTCAGAAATGTTTATGGAAAAATCCAATTGTGTGATGTAAGATAAAGGAAACTCATTTTCTAATTTAAAAAAAAGAGCTATCAGGGGGCAGTGAACCACTGTCATCCAAGAGAAAGCCACAAACCCTGATGTACACACGGTGTCAGAGGCCTCATATACAAACACTGAGGAGCTGCAATACAGTTTCAAAAGTATAATCAATATTACTAATGCTCTAGCCTTTCTTTTCAATTCAATCAATGTGATAAACTGTTATTTTTTTTTTTACAGTGTACACACATTTTCCAATTACTTTTAGAATTTTATGACTGCTAGCCATACACTGTGGACAAACCGGTTCAGATCACCAGCAACCTGTCAGACTCCAACTGTAATTATTTCCTGTTTGGCCCTTCATTTTATATATATATATATATATACATATATATACATACATATACATACATATATATATATATATATATATATATATATATATATATATATATATATATATATATATATATATATATATATATATATATATTAACTTAAAATGAATAACGCATGATATTTTCTTGATTAAAAATAAATAAATAATACTCCAACACACTTTCCTTTAAATATCTTATTCTTGGGAGTGTCTTCACGGTAAAAGAACATTTCTAGTTTTATTAAGTATTTTTATTTTATTTTATTTTTAATGTGGGACAGGGGTTATGTGTATAGTACACAGGGGTTAGACAGACCAGGAAGAGGAAAAACAAAACAAAACAAAAAAAAAAGGAGAAAAGGAAGCATCAAGATAGGACACAATTTTATCAAGGGTTGCACATTCATCACTAAATTAACAAGAAAAAAATATATGTAATCAAGTTATATCTGGGGTATTAGCCTTTATTAAGTATGCACATTTATGCAAATTTAATTAGATAAATCATCATTTCCCTATTTTTTTTTTAAATGTTCCAGTACAAATAAGTAGCTGCAAGAATATCAGCAATCAGGGGTCTTCCAGAAAAGTGTTCACAAGCTTGAATCCCAACAATGCCACACCCATCCATGGCTGGGATCCAAAGGGAGCAAAATTAACCGCGCTCAGTTGTAGTGATACTAGCCAACCAGGGGTGTCTGTGAGCTCATGTATGTGGAAGAGGGGAGAAAGCACTTTCCTCTGAGTGTGACGTAGCGTGAGTGGAAAAAAGAAAAGAGGAAGCATGTTCGCCTTCTCCCTCCCTGATTAGCAGCTGTCGTGTGATGGGGAGAGCTGGCTGGTGGGTAGGAACTAGCAGGTGACCAACTTGGGGAGAAAATGAGGCGGGGAAAAAAAATATCAGCCGTCATCTGGTAGAGATGGTTGGTGATATCTACTGTTTTCAAAAATGATCCGATTCACGATCCAAGGCACATCAATTTTAAATTGTTAGCGCCAGTTCAAACTGTATAACACAATAGTCGATAGTAAATGGTGAAAAACAAACAAACAAACAAACAACAACAAAAAAAAAAACCAATGGTTAGCTTCAACCAACCCCTGATCACCCTGACTAACATGTGTTCCCAATCCGGACACTGAAAAGAGCTAGATCATTTCAGCTATATTAACGTCACACTCACACCGCAGCTGAGGTGTACACCTATAAATACACCACTGTTTATTTCCTTAAATTAAAACGGGACTAAATGTTTAACCCAAATAGTTCCCAACTCTTAAGCCCTCACCTCTTTGTGTTGCTATTATTCTTTGGGACCTTAATAAGGGCCAGATGGCTAATATTAGATACAATCTGGTGAAATAGTAGTGTTTATGTAATTCTGTGTTCCTAGGCAGTTGTTTCCAATTACGATGTTTAAAAGTTTTAATTGAATTAAATAGGTGATCTCAACATGCGATGGGGTGGTGCAGAAAAACAAGACGAGC
>CM040994.1:6763549-6781347 GCA_022985145.1 Pangasius djambal
CATCTTTGGGCAATCCTCCAGGAGGCTTGGAGTAATATATCAAGTCAATGTTTGAATAAACTGACTGCTCGGATGCCTAGTGTTGTCCCTTATTATCAATGCAAAATGGTCACTAACTAAAGAGGATTTATGCTGATATTGCCCAAAAACCCTATTTTGTTCAGGCGTTTCCAAACTTTTGGAGGGCAGTGTATTAAAAAAGTGAAAGTTTGATTTATGATTATTATTCTGTCCCATTACTTTTGGTCCCTTAACAAGTGGGAGGCACATATGCAAACTGTTGTAATTCCTACACCGTTCACCTGATTTGGATCAAATTAAAGCTGACAGTCTGCAGTTAAAGCACATCTTGTTCGTTTCATTTGAAATCCATTGTGATGGTGTATAGAGCCAAAAATGTTAGAATTGTGTCGATGTCCCAATATTTATGGACCTGACTGTATATACACAGTGGGGTCCAACAGTCTGAGACCACTAGTGAAAATGCTTCTATTTTGCATTCTTTTCTAATTTAATGCAACAGTTTTCATTAGGAATTATATTACTGACCTGAATTTTAGAGCTCCTTTGTATTTGGTATAGCCCTTTTTTTGAAATTTTTTTTGAAATTTTATTTAATGACAGTGTGCACTCAAGCTGGCATGGACTCCACAAGTTTTTACAAAACCTTATGATCCATTTTAGATCAAATCTGTCAGAATGTCGTCTGAACACAGGCTTCAATAGAAGAGATTAGGCGTGAGGAAAATCTAACCTTTTTTTTTTTTTTTTTTTTTTGGCAAAGCAGTTAACATGCTCAGTATCACACATTTGCTTACATTTAAACAGGGACCTAGAAACAGTGCATAATCTTGAATATTAAATATTGAAGAACATGCGCTTCACTACATCATCTTATCTTTTGATAGATTGTGTAAAAGTTTTTGCCTGGTACAAGTATGCTTGCTAGGCTATCCTGTTAAAAAATATTTTAGCACATTTCAAGGAACATACTGATATACTGATCATAGTGTTTTTGTGATGTCATTATCTATGCAAGTAATAAAACATGACAGTGCATTTTATTTTTAGAGGAAAATTATAAAAGAGGGGTGGCGTGAAGCAGAGTTACTGTTAATACCCCCGATTATCTTCTTGCCATGCACCCCGAAGTGCTTTATTCCTTGCAATTTGGCGATGATTACAATTTTTATTGATGAAAGAAAGAGCGTTGTACTTTTTTTTATCCATTTCTAGTTACTTTTCCACAAAACAAGTTAGCTCCTTACGAGATAGCAGCTATAAATAGTCGTTCTCTAACCAGCCTTTAATTTTTTCTCTCTCTTCAAGTTAATAAATGCAGCTTGTCATGTCTTGTCTTGTTACAGAGGAATCATAAAGCACAGAATTCTCTGTCCCGAAGACTCTCCCGTGGTGGAAAACGTAGCGGAGCGGCTTTACCTCAAAGCTCTGACACCGACTCTCTTCTTTTATAAATTGTTAAAAGTCAACATCACTCTGATATAAATGTGGGCACACAATGTTAATGACATAACTATTAGAGATTTCCAGAACTATTAGAGTGCTCATATACATGTAGAAGATATATCCTATATTTTATCATTTTGAATTTTATCACTTAAATTCTCTGTAAAACAACTGAAATAACTGACTATTCTTTTACGACTAAATATTTGACACTGATCTACTCATTTCCATCAAAATGTTTCCTGACCTTTACCATCATTTCTAAATCTTAGTATATTCTAAGGTTGATATTACTATTGTCATGTATTATAAGTAATGTTTGTCCACTGGAGGGACAGATTTGCAAATCCTAGCACACATGCATTCTTGGAAGCAGTCTAAAAATTTTTAAAAGTTCATTTTTATTTTAGCATACATAATGTAGTTAAAAAAAGATTACCCTCTGAAATTGGTTCTGATTGTAATTTCCTGGTTCCCTAGCGTTCTTCTTTTGTAGTTTGTACAGTCTTTTTAATCGAGTATGAACTATGTTGTTGTCCGCTGCTTATTTGCACAATAAAGGATTTGACAGTAAAAAGGAGGGGGACGGGGGGGGGGGGGGGACAGAGGGCCTCTGACCGATGTAGGGCTGAGGCCAGTGTTTTGTGCCGACACAAGCTGTGTGTATATTGAAAAGAAACTTTGTTGGGAATGTTCATCCTTGTTTGGTTTGGGCTTCACACAGAAAGTGAGAAATTCACAGTGAGTTGCCAGGTGCTGCAGTGGAGAGTGGAATGCAGTGTCAGGCACAGATTTGAACTGGACAGGAGCTTTCAAAATAGTAAGTGTAAACAAATATTCAAACGAATGTTTCAGCAATTTGGTCTGCATTCCAAAAAGAAAGCATAATGCATGACTTGTGTGTGTACAATACCAAAAAAAAGTGCATGTGCTACAGAACATTGTGCAACAATTTGCTTGCACTGTTAACTTCAATACGGGTGACTTAACGCTTAAATGCAATCAGTGTTATGGTGTTCCATAAAAACCTCACACAGCCATAACAAGTTTGGAAGCTGTTTGTAGAGACAGGCACGATGCGGAAGACAGATGTGGAAAACTTGCACCCACCAGACAAGGGCCTCCTTCAGCTCGCGTCTGTGCACGTTTTCAAAACGCAGGGCTTGGGTTACAGAGCTAACTTCCTGGATTACATCAAACAGAAGCAAAGTATGGCCCTCCACTTTCAAGATCAGTGTCCTTTCTTTATCTTTTTTTTGTTGCTTTCTCTCATCTCTCTGTTGCCAGCATCTTCATTTGCTCTCTCATTTGTCCATCTCTCCATCAGATAGCTGCACGAGCACCTTTGGATCTGGCCTCGTCGATTTTACACCGTTATGAGTCTTTTTTTTCTGTGCTCTCTGCCAACTGTTTCTTTTTTTCCCCACAACCTCATGCATGCGAACCACATGTGTTCAGGGCACACGACCATGTGCTGCTGCACGTTTGTGCGGAAAAGCGAAAAAGAAGTTGCAAATAGAGAGAGTGGAGAAGAGAGAAAGAGAGAGAGAACATCAGCACAAAGGGAGCTGCTAAAGCAACCAGGCCCCCTTTGCTTTCCCCAACTTCCATCTCCCTCCACTGTGCCCTCCCACAGGATAGAGAGAGAAAGAGAGAGGGAGAGAGAGGGGAGGGTGCAAGGGCATTCAGGAAGGGCATGGGGCAAGACTGTGAAAGTCAAAACGTTGCTATGCCCTGCTCAAGCATGAAAAGTGTTGATCCAGACCTAAGAGCATGGAGCGGGGAAGAGTGCGGAGGGGTTGAGGGTGCGTTATCTGGCCAAATGTATGCAGCTGTATTTACTGCCTCTGTTTGTTGTTCCCTTGGAAGCTCCAGGATGGGAATTTTCTGTGTCACTGCCTCAAAGGATTTTGGCCAGGGGGAGGCTTTTGTTGATCCTGTGTTGTTGTAAAAAGGGGAATAAGATTTAAGCATTAGCCATGTCAGACAGGATTTAACACTCCAGTCCCCGGACCTCTCACCATTTAAGCGTTCTTCTCTCCCTGTGCTCAGTCTGCCCATCAGCTCATGAGGTTGGAGAAAGAGACTTGCTCTGTCTTTCTCTGTAGTCCCCACCATCACTGTACCCCTGCTTAAGTACAGCATCCATCCGTCAGAAAAAATAAGGTTCAGGCTACGTGATTTTCCTTCATGCTTCCCGGAGCACACCAATTTTCAATTACGCCGTCTCCGGTCCACCTTACACTTTTGGCCGTTGCTATCTGACAGCTCCTGTCCATTTGTTTGTGGCCTCTGGCCAAACCAATTCCAGCCACATTCTGTTTCTTTGACCAACTGAGAGATAGTTGGTTGTTTTCCACTAGGCCATAAGTTTTCGCCAGTCAGATAGGGCAGTCTAACATGGGTAGACAGCTGGCTTTCAGCGGGCCAGGATAAACAGCTGTACAGTGCTTCTCACACATGTATGTGACTTCACCATCAAAAATGAGGGCTCGTGCTTTGTTCTGAAGTTTTCTAAGTTCGTGTATGCACCCCGTCTCCCATTTTTCTTCATTGTGAGATGAGATCTGAATAGAGAAAAGTGTAGGTGCAGGTGGGAGTTCTTCTCATGGCCTCCTGTTTTCCACACTTCCAGTGACTATGCTCATGCTATGTGTGATGGAGAACTGGTGCTGTGGTGTTAAGGTGTCAGATTAAGGCTTGATTAGGGGCTGGGTTTATTACTATACAGCGCCCGTGTCTCTCACACCTACCAGAAGTGAGGAAACGGCAATCATATGTCACTATCCAAAAATACTTCTAATATTAGGTCACAGAGGACATCTCAGGAAAACTTTGATCAGAATGAATTTTCTCTCTACATTCAAGATTGTTATGAGACATTTCATGTAAAATATACTATGTTTATTGTTTTGGGCTCGCTCTACCTTAATTTCTTTGCGTGTCCTGTTACTGAGAAACCACAAAGAACTCCGATGTGAAGACATTCCTGTGTCACAGCTTTTCCTCGGAATGTTACTAAGCGCCGACATTGGAGACTCCTTCCAAAAATGCTGAATAAACATCTCACAGAAAACATCACCATATGAACAATCAAGCGTCTGAAATACAAGTTGCTGTGTAAGCTGTTACTATAGAAATGATAATGTATGTAAATACATTAATATCAACCCTGCTATTGTCAGAGCCATGGTTTTATAGAACATTAATCAACAGTTTCTGCACAATCAGAATCAAGCGTTCAACAAAGCGGTAATATAAATAAACAAAAGTCAGTATTACTACTCGTTAATAATTTTATAGTGTGTTTCTAGTGTAGTTTCTGAGTTTTTATTTAACTATATGTAATGTCAGTCTCATCTGTTCACCCACTTTCCTCAGTAGTGTTCAATGTATCAATGTAGACTCATATTTATTTAGAATAAAGGTTGTGAGTGCCTTGCAAGGTTCTCGTTAAGTGAAAGTGCTTCTGTTGGCCATTAAGCTCCGCAAAGCATCTGAGCATTCATGTAGTTTCCTCTGACTCCAAGCTAGCAGAACCTGATAAGCATGATGGTACCCACGACATAGCTTCCTTTTGCTATGTTTCTCATACCTGATGCACAACCTAAGACTAGTACACCTACTGCAATTTAAAATTAACAGGATGGAGGAGGTGCAAACAGGAAGTACAAGCTGATCTCACCTGCTATGCTGACTACCTAACCATAGGCCAGACTTTCTCACTCCCAAAGTTATGGGAGAAGTGAACTTAGCACAGGCAAAAACTTACCTCGTGGCATTAGTGTCACTAATGCTACCCCACCTGCAATTTTCACAATTCCACTATCCTACTCAGACTGGCAGCATAAAAACAATACTACGACCAGAAATCCAAAACCATTTTCCGTTATTGTATATGACAAGAAAATGGTGGATAAAGTATGCCAATCTATAATAATTAATTTAACATGTTTAATTTAATTACATGCAGTTTGTTTAAAATGGCTTTAAGATTATGAAAAAAAAGTATATTCATTATGCTGTACATACAGGATTTTGTCTGACCGAAGGCCAAAGGCTTTTGTGAATATTGGTTCTCCAAGGCTAGATATCTTAATGGCCAGTTCTTTATTATTATCTGTGGCAAGTGAATTTTTTTTTGAATGGAGAGAGATAAAACCTGCCTGCGAAAGCCAGAGTGATTAGATGATTCATGTGCAGTATACTGTATGTGTCTGTTACGTGAAAAGAGTAATTCTCCGAGCCAAACTATAAGTGAAAATGGTTGCTATAGTCACTTTATGTTCAGGTATTGAAAGAATTAAAAGCTTAAGCTGGTGGACAGAGAAAGGAGAGGGTCCTGAATTCAGAAGTGTATGTCTGCATTTCCTCCTGTCCTCTTTTTATCCGGTTCTGCCCAGGCAGCACTGGTGGGTCCCGATCACCTGCAAAGGATTAGGCTACATCATTCAGACTTTTTGTTTTCTTCATTTTTTCAACTTTAGTCTTTAGTCTTTTAACTTTAGGCAAAGGACGAAGAAAAAAGAGGAGGAGAGCTTGCTAGTTAAATGGAAGAAGGAAGGCTTTTCCTCCAGATGCACCATTAAATGACACAAAGCCAAAGAGTGGAGGGCCATACTGGACCAGTGGGAAAACACTGAATAATCAGCCACACCCAGCGGTTAACCCATTGGGCTAGGAATTGGAGGAGTTGTGGAGCTGCGATTGTGAAACATTATACTTGGTACACAGGAAACAAAAAGCCCCTTCTCTAAGCATGTGCCAGAAGTCTCTAGAGAAGATCGGAGCCTGAATATAGCTTTGTGTCTCTGTAGAGGAGAGATACATACACACACAACAGACAAAGCCTGCAGAGACGGCTGTATCTTCACACCCACCTCTTCGAGGGACATCAGTAATGACAAGGCAGCATTCATTGATATTCTCATGGTAAAATAATGTGTTAATAAGCACCCTCTCAGAAGATTACCCAACCTCACCCCTCTAATCAGCCTCTTTGTAAAGGTCCATAAATCACTGAACTAATAGCGCGGCAGATATTAATAACTCAAATCATGATTTATATCTTTGTTGTAGTCTCTGAAAGGATCCCTCGCTTCCGTGCATTTGCAATCAATATAATCAAAAATGGTAATGAGGGAATGGCTGTAATTATTTTAGAGCAGGACAACACTAATTTACAGCTTGCTATTTTCTTGTTAGGCAGCATCCTCACACCAGTTGCACAAATAAAGGACATGTAATGCATTAGATTTTACAGATCTGGCAGATATTGGCTAAAAGCAGTTGTCAGACTCTGTAATTTTAAGCTATGCATTCTCTGGCATTTTAAGCACTATATTAGAAAAGCCACCCATTCTGCAAATGTATCTGTTGAAAATAAAAGTGAAAAAAAAAAAACATGACTAGAAAACATGTCTTATTTTACAGATGTGTTTTGTTGATGGTAATATTGCCTTTCTCCTAATGTTTCGTAGATTGAAGCAGAAAAAAAGACCATATATATAAAGTACAGCATCTTGAGAAATGCTCATCTAATAGTGTGGATGAGATAAATAACTCAAATATTGTTTCATTGTTGTGGTTTCTGATCATATCCATCACATATATGGATTTGCAAATAATAGTAATTCAATACAATTCAATACAATTCAATAAACATGTGAGATTCCTTGACACCTGTATACACACATACCTTTTACATGTCGTGTTTTTTATTGAATGCTGTTAATGTATGATTGACAGCCATATAAGAATGTTCTGTTTCACCTCTCCTAACCAGTGGAGGTGGGGAGAATCACCTAGTTTCCTTCTTGTCCACATGTGCATCCATATCAAGACCTTCCACCAAAGTTATATAGTGATGTCTGATGCAATAGTAAATACCCCAGGCATGCAGCCATTTCTTTTTCTTCTTGCCTCTACGCTTAGAGCTTGTGACCCCAGTTGGACATGATCCTG
Organism: Pangasius djambal; assembly: GCA_022985145.1. Taxonomy (NCBI): domain Eukaryota; kingdom Metazoa; phylum Chordata; class Actinopteri; order Siluriformes; family Pangasiidae; genus Pangasius; species Pangasius djambal. Next base: position 6,770,981 of record CM040994.1, read on the forward strand.
TCATCCAAAGCTGGAGATAGCCTCTCTCATCTCTTCTACCTCAGTGAGTGTATTTTTATGAATATAATTTTTTTCATATAATGCCACACAGCTCTGTGGCAGCCCTTAGCTTCAAGTCATCCTTCCCTGGTCAGAAATGCTAGCCTTATTAGCTATTACCCACTTTGCTGTTTGCCACAATATCTCTAGAAACTCAGACAGTATTTTTTCTCTCACCTCCCATTCTCACTTAGTACCACCTCCCTCTTAGTATTCCACATCTGACCACTGGGCCTGTGGCTATGTGACCTCTGGCTGTTAGTGTGGTTGAGTGGTTTTCCCTCACCAATAACAAAGTTCAAAGTTCTGCCCTTCAGCCTCTCTCTCTAGTGCCACAAGTGTTTTTGAGATGTATGCAATTGGCTTTGTTTCCCCTTATGTCAATAGCATCAGGATACTGCCGTACCTGCACAACTGGCTCCATTGAGCTCAAACCACAACCAGGAGCAAGATATCTAGGACATATCAGTGATCTTTACACACATTATAATGGGGTCCACTTGGGAGCTGTTCCCCATCAGATAGTGAAATTTACCATGGAAGCTTTCCAGGGGCATGGGAACACGTCTTCCAGCTGGAATGAAGTGCGGTCCATCTGGCCCTTCTTGTTACTGGTTCTGACACCTCACCACATGTTTGTTTGCTCAGATGTACTTCAACTATGAAGGAGGCACGAGGTTAAGAGGCTTTCTTTGCCATGCACTCTATCTCTTCAGGCATATTTATGGTTGGCCTTACTAAGAGTAACTCATCTGCCAAGGCTGTACAACAGTGTGCAGTGGACATACCGTCAAGACAATCCATGCTTTCAGGGCAGTAGCATCTGCATCTGGATATTCTAGCTCAGATCTGGATAAGGTTTGCCCAGGTCTATGCTTTTTGTTTTCTCTACTGCTGATTCTTCTCACATTGCACAGACTTCAACAGCTAGGCCACTGTGTCGTGTCTGAGTTGACCAGTAAGACCTTGGTCTCCACTACTACTTTTTTATTATTTGGAATACTCTGGTAACTTCCAGGTAATCATTTATTTAGAATGAAATAAATTCTGCAAAAAATTCTCCTTAAAAAGAGATATTTTTTTAAAATAGAATCTTTCACATGCAGGGCTTTATACCGCGGCTGTAGATGTAGATTAATCAGCCTAAGGATGACACTCTTTGGTTTACTTTCTTTTTCTATCTAACAGCCTCCTAGTGAGGACACAATTTTAGACATACAAAGCATCCATCATTCTATGAAAGTAATTAAAAATCTAGCGTAGACTAAAATGCAAGTGTCTCTTCCATGAGATGCAATTAATTCCAATGAGAAAAATGAAGCAACTTGGCCTGCTTTCTAATTGTGATTTACTATTTGGCATATCTTTTTTTTCAAAACAGTTACTCAGTGATGACTAGTCTAACAACCTTACCTATCCTATAACAAAAAAAAACAAAAAAAAAAAACTATTCTCCTCTCATCTGTCTCCCATTGTTCCTGTTACTGATATTTAATTGAAGGCTACTTAGCCTCTTTGTAATGCTCTTCAGAAATGTTTTACAAAATCATAAATAGACAATTATGAAGCATACCACTCATGAAGTCAGGATGCAAGTATGTAAACTCAGCATGGTATTTATTAAGGACAAGCCAATAATTGTAATCAATGTCCATATCATGGCGCAACAAGCAGGCAGACAGGATTAAATAAGGATTATCCATAATCCAAATTCATAACACATTCAAGAGTTGGAAAATTGGAAAATAGAACAAGCGAACAAGCTCAGAAATGCATCTGACCAGCTTTGCACACTATTTGGGAGTGATTTTTGCCCATTCCTCCTGGCAGACAGGCTCTTCAGTTTGGTTGGATGTTGCATGTTTAATGTAATTTTCAAACAGTACCACAGATTCTCAATGGGATTCAGATCTGGACTTTGACTTTGCCACTGAAGAACATTTACCCTTTTGTTTTTAACCACTCTTACATTGCTTAGGCCTTGGGTTTGGGACCATTTTCCTGCTGAAATTTGAAGTATTTTGCTCCATCCATTCTCCCTTCTACTTTGAAGAGAAGCCCAGATTCTGAGGATGAAAAGCATCCCGACAGCATAATTCTTCCACCACCATATTTCACTGTAGGAATGGTGTTAACTGAGGTATGGGCTGCATTAGGTTTGTGCCAAATATAGCACTTTGAAACCCGTCTTGTACAAATATCTTGATCTTGGTCTTATCACACACACACAAAAAAAAAAACACAACTTCACTGAACCACTTCACTTGGCTCTTCTTGAGAAATGGTTTCTCTCTAGCCACAACCCCATACAGTCAACAATTATGCAGAGCTCTTGAAATGGTTGTCTGGTGCACCTTCACTCCACTCTCAGCCACTGTACTCTACACCTCCTTCAGAGTGACTGTTGGCCTCACTGTGGCTTCCCTCACCAGTCTCCATCTCTGCTGAGTTTTGAGGGATGACCTTCTCTAAGGTAGTGCTTGGGTGGTGTGATGCAGCTTCCACTTCTTCACTACTGATCCAAGAGTGTTTACTGGGATGTCCATCCCTTTAGATATAATTTTACACACAGGTTATGAAATTCATTTACCTTAGCTTTAACTTCCTTCGAAGCTTTTCAGTCCTTTCCTTCAGACTGACAGTCTCTTCAATGACAGTTCAACACAGGTGGTTTTTGTCCAGAAAATGGGAACTGTTTTAATATTTCACAGGTGAAGGCCAATTAAAAGTCAACTGTGTCCCCGTTAAGACAATATCTTAAAACTGGCGCTTGCAATAAAAATTCTGACAGGAAGAATATGTGTATGAACTGGGAAAATAAACAAACAAGAAAATTATTTAAAAGTTTAAAAAAATTCCTAATATGTTACTATACAAGTATTTAGTGTATACACTGCTTATACACTTTGAAACTTGTATTATATAAAAATAATTAACTTGACATTAATCTGTTTATTTTTCAATGGTGGAAAAATCACTGTGTCCATTTCTCCATCTATACACACAAACACACACACACACACATATATATATATATATGCAGCGTCTTTTTGTTATTCCCACCCCTTCTTTCTATTAATAAATTGGTTGCTTAACGAAAGCCACTGCATAATTAAAAAAAAAACAGTGCAAGACTTAGCACCGGTTTAATGAAAACTTTCTCTTTTGAGGGATTATGAGTCTCTTTCGGAGGCGACTGAGGTTATCTGCTTTGTTTTTACCACTGTGTGCTTTGGAGGAAAAAGCAATCACACAAACAAATTAATTAGGCTCTCTCAACAATAGGGTCTTGATAAATTGAGTCGCTTGCACATCACATAGACTGTCGCTGCGAGGCCTCCTTTTTTTTCCCCACTCTGTACTTTCAGTGTAGCCTTGCCTGTTTACATTTAGTCTTTGTAATGAGACATTGCACATCCGTCTGCAGTAAACATCTAATTATTATAACTCAGAAAACGGCTTAATTATATTTGCATAAAACTTTCTTTGTCTTGCCTTTTTTCAGCGGCACATGAGTTTTCTTGCCTTTAAATGAAATCCTTTTTAATGTTTACACTGCAGAAATATGCTCGACTTTTCACCAGATTGTTTTTTTTTTTTCTTGCCTTAGGTTGGTCCATTAACCTACGTGAAGGTCTGTTAACATTACTGTCGTAATTATTCTTGTATAACTGACTTAGAGATTTTCACCAAACTGCTGTTTCCTCTTCTGCTTCTTAGGTATATAATTCTAGATTATTTAAATATATTATAATAATTTTAAATAACACATATTTAATTAAATTACAATTTAAGGTTGCACTTCATTTGGATAGTCCAATGTAGACACTCAGTACACCATCTATAGACAGTCAGGTGACCCATTTACCAGCCTATCAACTAATTCTAAACAATATGTTAACAGTTCAAGGTAGGTGATGTTTAGTAGCTACTTTACACATCCTCTACACTATTAACCTATCCATTCTTTCCTATATTTTATCTAGATGTTGTCAAAGTTTACTAAATGATCTATAGCAGGGGATGTCAACTGGTGGACCATAGGGATGCATACCCTGGATGTGTACCCAGCAAAATATTACAGTAACCTGAACCAAGCACTGTACCAGAGCTCATAAATATATGAAATCAAATCAAATACAGAATATAAGCTCACAGTGCAGACTTTCATCTTTAATTTGGGGGTGAACATTGTAGGAATTACAACACTTTTTATATGTGATCCCTCCTTTTTAGGGACCAAAATTGGACAATTAGCTTCTCAGCTGTTCCATGACCATGTGTGTTTTATTCCCTTATTATTACAGATAAATAGTCTAGAGTTAATTTCAAATGTGGCATTTGCATTTGGAATCTGTTGCTGTTAACTCTCAATATGATGTCCAAAGAGCTGTCACTGCCAGTGAAGCAAGCCATCATTAGGCTTAAAAATCAAAACAAACCGATCAGAGAGATAGCAAAAACATTAGGCGTACATGGCCAAATGAACTATTTAGCACATTATTTGGCCTGAAGACCATGGAAAACAACTTTGATGGATGACAGAGTAATTCTTTCCCTGGTGAAGAAAAATCCCTTCACGACAGTTGGCCAGATCAAGAACATCCTTCAGAAGATCTGTGCTAAAGTCAACAATCAAGAGAAGAATTCACCAATAGTAAATAGAGAAGCTCCAAAAACAGGATGACCAGATTAGGGTTTGCCAAAAACAGCTAAAGAAGCCTGTACAGTTCTGGAAAAACAAGATGAGACAAAGACCAATTTGTACCAGAATGATGGGAAGAGAGGAGTATGGAGAAGGGAAGAAACTGAGGTGAGCACCTCATTTTATGGTGTGGATGTGTATGGCTGCCAGTGGATTCTCTATTATGTACTGATGATGTGACTGCTGACAAAAGCAGTTGGACAAATTCTGCTCAGTTTCAGCCAAATGCTTAAAAACCATTGGACGGTGCTTAGCAGTGCAGATGGACAATGACCTGAAGCATACTTTGAAAGCAGCCCAAGACAATTTAAGGCAAAAAAGTGGAATGTTCTCCAGTGGCCAAGTCAGTCAACTGACCTGAATCCAATTGACCTGAAGGCAAAACACCCCAAGAACAAACAGGAATTGAAGACAGCTGCAGTACAGGCCTGGTAGAGCATCACCAGGGAAGAAACCCAAAGGCTGTCATTGACTTTACAACCAAGTATTAAAAATTACTATTTACTTTATGATTATTTTAGTTTGTCTAAGTACCTTTGGTCCCTTAAAAGGCAAAGAAAGTGCTGTAATTCATACAATATTTACCTGATTTGAATGAATACCTTTAAATTAAAGCTGAAAGTCTGCACTTTCATATTCATTATTTAATTTCAACCACAATATACTGTGGTAGACAGCTAAATGAACTAATTTTTCAAATAATTCAAAATAGATTTCTCATCTGTTCAGAATCCAGGGTACTATTCAAAAGTCCTGAAGTGAAATGACAGTGTAAAAGAAAATATCATCTTTGAAATTTTATATAACTGACCTATAGTCTCTCAAAGATGTTATTTTTGATTTCACTTTATTTGGAAGGTCCAATTAATTCTGTCTTGAGGTTTAGTAGATGATCTGTAGACTATCACCCAGTCCCCTTTTTTTAAAAAATAATCTCATGTAGTACCATGTCCAGTTTTATAGATACTGGCTTATATAAGAGGTAGCATGTATCTCAGTAATATCGTATTCATTCCATAGTGCTTCATATTTCCTCGATAATTTCTAAAACTGTCGGCATTTGGTCAATATACAGTCAGGTCCGGAAGTATTTGGACAACGACAGAGTTTTTGTGATTTTGCCTCTATACACCAGATGTGATCGAAGTGTAGACTTTCAGCTTTATTTTAAGAGGTTCCACAAAAATAAGGCATTTGCCATTTAGGAATTACAGCCATTTTCAACAAAGTACCTTTCAGGGGCTACGCTTCGATCACATCTTGATTGTTTTTATTTCAAATCCATTGTGGTGGTGTATAAAGGCAAAATCACAAAAACTCTGTCATTGTCCAAATACTTCCGGACCTGACTGTACTTACAGCACTACAATGGCAGTTTACATCAACATGAGCTAGACATAATTTATTAGCTGTGTTTGAATTGCATAGGAGTCTAATAAATAGCATCTGCACTCTAATTAATAGCATCTTGTGGTGATATATGAATTGGTCAAATAGACAAATAATAGACAGAGAAGCAAATAAGAAATATGCAAAGGAAATGCATTTATGAATCAATTCCTTTATGCCGATGCACAAAGCAGTGGGTGGCCATGTGCTTTCATTCAATTATCAACTTTAAAGCAGTGTGCAGTCAATAAAGAGTGTTCATTACTACACAAGCAGGGGTGCTGCCTGACTGCAGGGCACATTACAGGTGATTGTGTGTGTGTGTGTGTGTGTGCGTGCTTGCATGCTACTCTCCAACTCCTCCAACTCAAAGTGCATAGAATCTAGAAACAAACCCACTTCTCTATTACCGGAAGCCAGTTCTCTCAGAGCAATACTCAATTCAGTAATTCTCACATTTTCTCTTTATTTGTGATCGGTCTGAATGAAAGAATGTCATATTCGTCATTATTCATATGCTTTACACCATTTGAGAGCTCTATAAAGGACACACAGTTTTCCCCCATACCAAGGTCCTTTAAGTTTCCTATTTTGCAACATTAATTATCCTTTTAGCCTACTTTGAAGAAATTTTGCATAATCGACAGTTTAAAAAGCCCAATCACACCTTTCGTCTCCCACACAGAAAAAGGGCAAATGTATTGTCATGGACAGGCTTTCATTTTCTCTCCAAAACCTTCCTTTAATAGTTTCCCTGAGTGACATTGACACAAAATGGACCTTAGCCATTCACCTCTTGTATTATTTAAGCTGAAGGGTTTGCTGCTGAAAAATGGATCGAGCAGTGAAAACCATTGACTTCTCAACCCAATCTGATTTCATGCAAAAGTTGTAAGGAGTGGGGGTAATTTTGTTGTATTTAATACAAATTAAGCTGTACAAAAACGGTATGAGCTAACCTTGTTCGTTGTCCTAACCGCACCTGTCTTTAGCTTTAATGAGTGGACCATGAGTTAAAATGAGTTGTATTTCTAGGCATCATGTCACAGATAGTAGCTGTCCATTTCTATTACGGTTTCCTCTTCCAAAATTCCAGCCTTAAGTTTGGAAGAGGAACGGGCTCCTGAGTGCTGCAACAGAAACGTGCTCTTACCCTATTGTCAGGAGACTGTGAGTTCAAATCCCAGAGATGCCACAGCCATCTGTGTCTGGGAATCAGAGAGCAAACTTTCCTATGCTCTCTGTGTGAGAAGGATGCCATACTCCCTCCATTGTCAATCATTGTGACAATATCCAATCATGGGTATATGTGGAAGAGGGCAGACAGCGCTTTCCTCCAAGTGTGTTATGTTTGTGATGCAGCATGAGCAGCGGTTTGAAAAGATGCGCGTGGCTGGCTTCATGTTTCTCAGAGAAAGTATATACTTTCACCCTCTGGATGTTGTATGATAGGGAGAGGTAGTGGTAGTGGTCTTGCTAGTGGTAGGAACTGGCACTTGACCAAATTGGGAAAACAAATTTATAAGAGGAATTGCAAATTGGACAAGACTGAAGATTGTGCCTCAAGATAATCGCATAATTTACTTGAGATATTGTGGAGTCACTGTAATAAATAAAATTTCCAATATCCAAAATATAAAAACATTTCCAATATCCAAAAGGTATACAATATAGTATATAAAACATCAAGGTTCAGTAATAAATCACTGTAATATTCAAAAAAACATTGCAGTTCATGCATGCTATAGCACAGCTGAGAAATCATCGTAAATTCTGCAATGCTTTAGCCACTGATGCACCAAAGATACTCTGGTTCTAAACACTTTGGGCATTTATCATGTCTCTTACATACTAGAATTACTGTTGCCAAAGGTGATCTTTATCCTGGTCAGTGATGCAGTGGATCCAGCGCCTAACCTGGTAGCACCGGGCATGATCTGACGCCAGTCCGTCACAGGACCCCATACACAAATATACTTACTAACTCCTAGGGACAATCTAGAGTCTATCTGCATGTCTTCTGACAAAGGGTGGAAACTGGAGAACCAGGAAGAAACCCTCACAACCCCAGGGAGAACATGTGAAACTCAGTAACCCCAAAGGACACTAACCCAAGCTCAGGATCAAACCAGGGACCCTGGAGCTGTGAGGCAGCAGCGCTACCTGCTACACCACCATGCACCTTCTGAAGGTGCAGAATGAAAAATAATAAGATTAAGCTTATTAGCAGGGAAGGATTAGACCCCTATACTCAGTGTCTATGAATCTACTTCCTCAACCCCTCGACAAGAATGGGAAAAGAAGATGAGCGTGGAAGAAGAGAGGGTGTGTACGAACGTAGTGACGCTACCCCGCATGGGATCATGGTCACATGATGATGACTTTGAGCTTGCAACTCAGCAACGAAATGAGATAATAGGGATCCTCAACGAGTTCTTAAGGAAACCACCCTGCAGTCTGTGACAAAAGGAAATAGAACAATATTTCTAAGGTTTTTTTTCTCTCTCCTGAATAGACGTGTATATACAGTTCATTGGATCTTACGGGCCTCGCTGCTAACAAAAAGCTCATCTGTTGCTGCTGTAGCTCCATTTCAGTAAAAGCAGAACGATTTACCACAACAGTAAACAAAGCTCTGGAGGCAACTGCAGTCATGTAGAAAATAAATGAAGAAGAAGAGCAAACAAAACCACGCATTAACATGAGACGTTAACGTGTGTTTGTGGAAGCTCCCTACCCGTGACCAGATTTGACTCCACGGCAAATTCAGCGCAGGTCTGCTATTCGTCTCCCGAAAAAAAAGACTGATCTGCAACATCTCTTTCTCTTTCTCTTCCTCTCTGCATCTCTGGATCATATTCCCCTTGTCTCTACCTCCCTCAGTCTTTCCTCTGCCTCTCTCTTTTATGCCATCTCTCTTTCGACTCTCTCTCATATTCCTCTGTTTGTCTCATACTCCCTATTTCTTCACCAATTCAACCCACTGCTGCATTCCCTCTCTTTTTATATTCGGTCTCATTCCTCTCTTTCGTTTTTAATAGCTTCTCTCTTTATCTTTCATAGTCAGCATCTCTTTTCCTCTCTCCACCTCTCTGTCTCTGTGTTTCTATCTCATATTCCACGGTGTCTCGCTCTTTTTGAGATCTTTTTATCTCTTCATTTTATAGCTTCTCTCATTCCCTCTCATATTCCCCATCTCTCGCTCACTCCTCCTCTGCTTCTCTGTCCTTTTCCATTACTTTCATATTCACCTGTCTCCCCTTTTCTCGGTTTTACATGCTCTGGCTTTCCCACTCTCTCATATTTCCTTGGCTATTTCTCTGTGCCTCTCTTTTTCTCTCTTATATCCCTGTTTTTGGATAATGCATTACTTTAAAACTTCCTATATATTTCTCCATGTTTAAGCGAATTCTGGTCTCTTTCCTTTTCCCGTTATTGTACTCTTGTTTCGCTGCTGCATTTTTTTTTTTTTGGCTCTCCCTTACTTATTAAAAAAAGACCAAAAGCTTTGTATAGTACTTTTGCATTACACTCATTAAGGCCAACATTGTTTGCAATACAAAACTGGAAAAAAATGACCAAGAGCATCTGGCAAAGAATATCAATGGATCAACAATGAAGGGGCAAAAAAAAAAAAAAAAAAAAAGAAATGGAAAAGAAAACGGGTCTATAGACGGCTGAAATAGATTTTATTCATCATATCTATTCTGTCCAGAAAAAAAAGAGAAGAAATCCATTTGTCTTTACCATACAACCCCGTAAGATTGGTCTTAGTGACCTATTTTTCCAGGTCCACATCCCCCTCCATGGTGAAAAGCCTTTGACTCCACCGTGCGGCTTCATTGTCTTTCTGGAATGGACCTCTTTTCACTGCACTCTAGGTGAAGAAAAACCAATCGGCACTTCCCGACATCGTCTGCATAGAAGTCATCAGCGAGAAAATATAGTTTAATTCCACATGGGGAAGAATCCTCTTTTATGGAGACATAATGGCTTAAAGTTTAATCTCTTCCACACTCGGCTTTATGAAAGGAGCACAATGTTCAATTTGAGGGAAGTTAAATTACACATTAAAATGAAGATGTGTAATATACTTAGTTAAAGTGGGTTTGACCATGGCAGTTAATCAGCAGATGCCCTGTTAAAATTAGACCTGGGCCCACATTCTGGTACCTGAAGCCCACTTTTAGCAGCTGGATAGTTGTCTGTGTGCACATAGAGAAACAGAGAGCTG
>CM040994.1:6781447-6870601 GCA_022985145.1 Pangasius djambal
CCTTTCCTTTCCTTTCCTTTCCTTTCCTTTCCTTTCCACTTATATCACCTTTCCTTTCCGTTTCCGTTCTGTTCCGTTCCGTTCCTTTCCTTTCCTTAAGACTTATATCACATTTCCTTCCCTTCCCTTCCCTTCCAACTCTTCCTCACCCTAAGGTGCTATTTCAGCACCTTGTCATTTTCTCGAAAAAAAAAAAAAAAGCCATTCCCCTCCTTTTTTCACTTTGTCTTACTGGAGAGAATATTAATTTCATACTTATTTCTCCAACTCAATTAGAGGCTTGTTGAGAAGCCGCCCCTCCTGTCCTGTAATCCGGTTTTAATTTTGGTGGGCTTGGTTACATTACATTAGACAGACAGTGAGGCAGGTGAAGTCAGCTAATTATTATCTCAGTCTTAAAAATTGAAACAAAATTGGCAATATTCTCTGTAATAGAGGAGAGAGCATGTGTCACACTTTGCAGGCCCTGAAGATTGAGCTTCTTCTGGAGACTTTTAAAGCCATACATCTGACACAAGGGACAATTTGTTGAAAATGTATATAAATCATTACTTGCAAAAAGCCAGATCATATGCTTTATCCCTCTTCCCATGCAAGGCAGCTTTTCCATAACAATGTTATATATCACGGTACACTTTACTGATCTAAATCCAGAACTATCCATACCCTGGTGGAGTACCACCATATAGCAGTAGCCACGGAAGTAGGAGGAGGGGTGGGGACATCTTTCCCCACACACCACTAGTCTTAAAGAAGAACTCCGTCCTGAAACACATTAAATATGTTTATATTGATAGATTTGTTCTGCACTTCACTAATCTGGCGATTGGCACTATATTTTCATTATTCTGTTAACCAAATACTGAAATTCGAACAGCATGTTGATTACAGTATAAATCGTGGGTGCGATTGAAGCTCACTTGTTAATTAGAATGAAAAACAGCTATCCCGATCATTGCACAGCGTTTTGTTTTTCATTTATAGGAAGAAGAGGAAGTTCAGGACAGGTGTGGATCAGTCCCAGAAAATGAGCTATGTTCAATCCTCTATCAAGAACTACCATTTGCCTGAATAAGGGGCACCCCGCTGTCCTTCCTATTCCCTTCTTTTCACACCTCCCTCTCATCCTTTCACTGATTTTAAGTAATAAGATCAGTGTTAATATGATATCAGTCATACGTGGCAGTGGTGCTCAGTCTGAGTCTCGGTAAGACCTGTTTCTCGCGTTCAGTCAGTTCAATTCAATTTTATTTGTGTAGTGCTTTTGCAATAGAAATGGTCACAAAGCAGTTTTTCAGAAATCCAGATGTAGAATTAGATCACTAATGAATAAGCCAGAGGTGAGCATGGCAAGGAAAAGCATGAGGGATAAACCTTGAGAGGAACCAGACTGAAAAGGGGTGACCATACGCTCTTCTGGGATTAGAAATGATTATAGTGTACAGGTAGAGATGATTTCAGGTAAACAGTATTCATTCATTTAATCTATAAATACGTGGTATAATCTATAAATATGTGTTCCATTTAGGATCTTTCTTTCCTTCTTTGGGACTGATTTCCTGATATGTTAAAAAAAAATATTTAGAACATCTTTCAGAGTTTATTATTATTATTATTATTATTATTATTATTATTATTATTATTATTATTATTATATGAATCTGTTTGAAACCATTTAACATCATACATAGCACACATCCTGGCTCATAACCTGAAGATGCCTGCTGTTTAGCTAACTTACATCTTTATCTCTCCCTCTCTCTCTCTCACACACACACACACACACACACACACACACACACACACACACACACACTATAGTGATTGTGTGTAACTGACCTCTCTAGTCTCTCTCCCCTCCTGTAACAAGAACTGTGACTCAGAGCTTTTGAAGTCAGGAAGTATTTTAGGGGTCTCTCAGTCTTCCCACTCATCAGTTATTCTCTCTCTCTCTCTCTCTCTCTCTGTCTCTCTCTCTCGATCAGAGCACTGAACTGACAACGTCATATCACTAATCAGCTTACATATAGGCATGTGTTGCTCTTTCATGATAAAAAAAAGATGAAACAAATAAGGCCTTATTTTTTTTTATTAAAAAATGGAAGGCATGTATCTACTCCCACTATCTCAGAGCAGCAAAGTGGCTCTACATTACATGGCTATATAATCGCCATGTGTAAGCACATACACTCAGTCACGCTCCGTTGCCTTTGACAGTCTGTGTTACATATAAGAGCCGCAGAGAAGAATTAGTGACATGAGAGCTCACTGACAATGATGTTACCCTGTTGTTGAAGCACGGACGCATGAACAGTCATGTGCTTCAAGCAGATTGACTTTCTAATAGCTCTTGGGTCTGGATTATAGTATATGTTCTTTAGTAACAGGGTCTGGATGCACCTTTTGTGTAGTTGAAAAAAAAAACGGACTGCTTCAGTATTTTACACAATTCCAAATGAAATATCAGTCGGCTTTAGTATAGATATTGGCATTGTTTTTTTTTTTTATTCCACTGTTAGATAAACACACCGTTCATTTGTGCACGAGCAACAAAATTGGAATTAATTAAGTAATAATTATATATTTGGAATATACCACAGTGCTGTTGACTTCTCAAATCTGATTGGTCAGATGGCGTTGAGTAATTTCTATAACTATTTATATATTTATGCACTTGTTCTAATATGCTATTGCTTCTATAGTAACAACTGAGTCACGTGGAATTGTATGGTGCACGTCATATAATTCAAACATTAAGTTATTTCTTAAATTCTATAAAGAGATATGTACTTAACATTTATGAAAGACGACTTCAGCCAGTGTCTGTGCTTTGAGGTAAAGCTTTTCCTTTACGTTTTCTGCTATAGGGAAACTTTTCAGGAAAGAGGAGTGGTTCCTCAGCTAAGTGACAAACTGCATTTTTTTCTTATTTGCTTCAAGAGAGAGAAAATAAAGAATAGCTGGTGAGGGAATGACTGTTTATAGCTGCTCTAGCATAAGTGATAACTTTTGTTAATGTTCCACAACATTAAATGCAACTCTAAACAGATCAAAAGAATGACATTTTGTCACAAATTGCTGTGGTACAAGAGGAATAAAACACTCTGGGATGTGCTTTATAGGGAAATAATAAACTTTGCATGTGTGTGTGTGTGTCTGTGTGTAGGATTTACACCACAATTTCATGTCTATCACTTATTCAGGGGCTGAGACTTTAGCATGCCAATGATCGGCATGCTGCTTTGAGCCTTTCAGTAGTCGTTTCAGGCCATAATGATGCCAGGTTGTGTTTCAGCAAAAGGGGGAAATTAGGGTGTTAACGAAGGAGCGGCAGCCACAAGTGAAGAGGTCCTGAGTGGCATTGCCGCTATCACCACCATCACACACGGCTGCCTGTGTTAATGGATAATGCCCTCGCACTGCCAGTGTCTTTGTTTGCGGGACCACGGACATAAATATTCATGAGCGCCGCTGGGGCGTGTGTCATGCATGTGTGTATGTGTATGGGATGGGGGTGTTCACTAATTACTAGATTCCTATCATGAATATGTATGGACGCATCTTTTATTATGGGATGGGCTTCGACATATCACAGGACGAGGAGGCAGGTCTGCACGTGGCATCTGTAATTCGGGTCTTTTAGAGTGTTTGACTTTGATGACAGAGTGAGAAAGAGAGAAAAACAGAGCACTCAGTGTAAGTCATTTTATGTTCTGAGTGTGTCAAGAAGAAAACTGGATTACCACATATCAGCGGTAAGAAAAAAAAAAAAAATCAGACACACACATATATACGTCAAGGCCTCGATTTGGAGTCCACTCTTTTCTCTTAGAAATATGTGAAGTAAAGTAAAAGAAGGTCATCAATTCCAAGCGAGAATCTCATCCATCTAGGTGTCGACATACCCCATATCTCTCATTTCCCTGGAAATAAAGGCCTCTTGCCATTGTGCCGACACTCGTATGCCCCCGCTCGTGTCTGACACCCCTCTGTACAGACACTTTCTCCATCAGGCAGATAAATCTTTTTTTTTTTTGCCATTTTCCTTTGTCTTGTGCACATCCGTTTGCCATGTCCCACACTCGAAAGTTATTACAAACCTCAGAAAAAGAGCTCGGTGCAATCTAGCCAAAAAAAAAAAAAAAAAAAAAAATCCTTATCTGTGATGAAGTATGTGTGTGTCTGTGAGCGAATGAGATCCATAAGGTCATTTGACCAAATCACATCCAAACTAAAACCTATAGCAAGTCAGCTTTACTCGATTCCACTGGTCATTTCCACACACCAACATGCTGTCACTTCATGGTGATGGATCTGCTTTCTTTGTGAAGAGGGAACATTAACATACTACCAGTTGCACAAAGAAACATTCTTTGTGTGAGCCTTGATTTTCTAGTCATCAAATAAAGCCCAGTGAATCTGCTCCAGGTTTGATAGTTTCCCTGCTTTTTATGTAGCAGTCTGCTGAAGATGTGAACTGGAAGGTGTTATCGCAGGTTTCCATCTTTGGAGTCTCGTGCATGACAGCTGGCTGATAGCTCGATTGTGTCCAGTGCTGGGCTGCGATGCTAAAGTCAATGTGATTTCTCCTGCGGCCGCGATCATATCACATACACACACAACTCAATAACACAACACATGGCCACCGGGACATATACATGATGAGACACAGTGACATTTGAGACTATCTTAGGTTTACTGAGGCATCAACTTGAGATACAGGATGTACAAATACATTATTTGAAATAAACAGATAATGTGTTCTATTTTTATCCATTACTCTCTGGCTCCAGTTAATATAAGAAGTTAAAATTTGTATTAGAAGGTTTAGGGAAATTGAATTGAATAAATGGCATGAACTAACGTAAATGGAAAGTAAGGATATAATGCAGTCAACCTCTCATTTTGTTTCTTCCTTCCAGGTGCTAATTCTGCAATGACCTTTGACCACTGAATTCTTTGTCATTCATTTTCATTACAGAGAATCGCACACTTGCTTTACACCGTTCACTATATGACATCTCTTACTTGTGATCTGTAATTTTGCACCTACTACACTTGAGAGTAGACAAGGATCTTAGAAAGACATTGGATTGTCTGAACCCAAAACCACATGAAAATGAGCACAAGAACTGTTTACTTGAACCTTGAACTAGAGTTTTTCCGTATATTTTCCACAAAATTAAATGTAAGTATAAGCAGATAAATAGTATGCATAATTTTCTAATAAATAAAACATTTAATCATCGGCAAATTGCTATGGTATACTTTGGGGTGTGATGTTACAGGAAAATCATCAACTTCAGGATGGTAGCATGGTGGTAGTTCCTGTTATCACTTACGTCATAAATAGTCGTTCCTTCACCAGCCTTTCTTTTTTGAGAAAAATCTTCCATCCTGAAGACTTTACCATGGCAGGAAATGCACCCAAAGCAATATCCTTTATTAGCCTCAGACTCTATCAGCCTCAAAACAAGGGCATGGACATAGGAAATGGACCAAATTTGGACCAAATGGATGATCCAGTATTCCAAACTTTAATGACACTGAAGCTCTGCGTTTTATTTGATGCTGGTCTGCTCTTTTTTCAATCCAGATTATTAACTGCTTATGACTTCCAGCGGGCAATGTTGGCTCAAAGGGTTTAGGTCACTGTTCAGAAGGTTGGGGGTTCAAGCCCCTAGCAAGCTTGAGCAAGGCCCTTAACCCTATCTGCTCCAAAGGCACTGTATCATGGCCGACCCTGTGCTCTGACCAGAACTTCCTAAAAAAAAAAAAGAATTTCACTGTGCTGTAATGTATATGAGACAAATAAATGCTTCTTCACATAACTAACATATAAAATATTATTCCCTCATGAAGTCATTTCAGCCTCTTCTACCTTCATCAGTTAGACTGTCTCCACTGATAACTGGTTCAAGAGAACATATGGCCAGAACATCTTTTTACAGCCCCATTGTTTCTTAGTTAGATAAATACGAACAGACAGCGATGCTCTGCCTGCTATCATGTTCTTTTTATTGAAATACAAGAGTGAACCGTCTTACTCTTTAGCCTCTTCTAAGAGCTCAGTAAATCTCAGGGCAATTTTATTGAAGGACATTCATCAGCTGTCCAATTCAGTTCTTTCTTATGGGATAAATCACTTGTCAGAAATTACAATTCTCCTGACATATGCTTATTGCAAATTGAATTCACTTCTCTACTAGAATGTCAGGCTAAGAGGTTTTAATGTAGGTCGGTGAATTAATGATGCAATAAGTAGCATTTTTACTTTTGTCTTGTCAGTCACATGGTATGGGGTCACATCACTTGTCAAAACATTGGAGTAGGAACTGACCTTTATGGGTGAAAGTCTTTGTTCAGCCTATAGACCATGGAGGAAATCACCACTTAATGGTCTGTCCTTGCTTCTCTTAGATAGATAGATTGTTCTTTGGCCATTTTCTCTACAGAAGGTTCTATTTCATTTTCTGCTAATATTTGGTCCTCAATGGGCTCAGACTTATCAAAATTGGACAGTTGACGATTGGAAAAACAACCTGTTTGTTGTTTGATTGTTTTTTTCCAATCTTCAACTGCCAACTGTTGGTGAGCCTATGCCCGCTGTAGCTTGACGGATGTGAAAGCTGATGTGGGCTTCTGCACTGGAGAAAAAAAGCTCATTGAATTAACTTAATTCAAATGCGTACATCGTTTCCATGTGAATGAATTGAGGTGCATTAACACAACATGTTCTCGTACATCCAACATGATTTGATCATGTATTTTCAAAGGCCTGAATTAAAAAAATCAAAACTTGCACTCTCGCCCAAACTAAGGATCGACCCCAGGTCACTAGCGCTGTGAAGTGGGAACATTACCTGCTTCACTATAGCACCACATGTAAGTCTTATTCGTGATCCAATTTTATAACGGAATTGGATCATGTTAATATTACATGAATTGATCACACTCACGCTACATAGTTCAAACTAGTAATTAGAATCTTGTTTAAATTAAATTTAGTATAAAGCAATGCAGTCATGTTTTGATGAGAAACTAAATATTTTTATGTAAACTATACATAACATTTTCTCATGAATCTGACTGACGACATATTCTTGTATTTTCAGTGCATTGTTGTAGCCCATCTGCCTCAAGTTTCAACATGTTGTGCATTCCGAGATGCTTTTCTGCTCGCCATGGTTGTAAAGAGTTAGTTGAGTTATTTAAAAATTACTGCATCCTTTCTGTCAGCTCAAACCATTCTGGTCATTCTGCTCTGACCTTTTTCATTTCTTCCTGTAGAACTGCTGCTTACTAGATGTTTTTTTAAGCACCATTCTGTGTAAACTCGAGAGATTGTTGTGCGTGAAAATCCCAGGAGATCAGCAGTTTCAGAAATACTCAAACCAGCATGTCTGCTACCAACAACCATGCCAAATGAGATCACGTTTTCCCCATTCGGATGTGTGATATGAACATTAACTTAAGCTCTTGACCTGTAGCTGCGTGATCGTATGTACTGTGCTTCTGCCACATGATTGGCTGATTGGATAATTGCAGGAATGAGCAGGTGTACAGGCGTTCCTATTACATTCTGAGGGACATGAGGTGAAGTTTAGCTAGACAATCAGAAATTGAAAGAAAAAAAAAAAAACAACACAATAAAACAGGAATGCCAAAATCAATTTGGTGATTAATGGATGCTGGGTGATGTTTTTGATAGAATTATACTCAAAGGAGCTCAGTAATAGTGAGTGCTCAAACACCATTAAGCTTCATTTTGTAAAAGAAAAACACCGGGTACAGCACATGCATTGATCTATATGATTTATTAGGGTGAGAGGCGGAAGATGTATGGGTAATCCTCAGCAATTGTTCCTCAGATACAGGCCCAGCAGGTATTAGAGAAGGCTATGCCTTTGCCTGTCAACTCTAACCTTGATAAGAAACAAGGGTTAAAACACACGCACACACAGAGAGCTCTAAAGAAAACACGGCGAGTGTGACAACACTAATGCTGACCGATAAAAGAGGATGCTGCTGTCAGTAGCAGAAAGCTCAGATTCAATACTGCCTCAATGCTCCCTACCTCATAGTGCCTTCGCTTTCTGTTCAGTAATCAGAGATATGACGGTGTACCGGAAAAGTGTGTATGCCACGCTACCCCTCCCTCCGTCCTGCCCTCCTTCCTCCCCTCTTCTTTCTTCTGACAATTGAGCGAAAGGTATTGGGACGGACTATGAAAAGAGAGAGAATGTCAACTGTCAGTCTCCCTCTGATGTCAAAATCAGTGGGAACCATCAAACTCCCGTGTCCTGAGAGAGAGACAGACGGAGATAGTGAGAGAGAGACTGAGAACAATGAGAGAAAAAGTCTTGCTACATGTCTAAGCTCAGTCGGGGCCGAATGATATTCAGAGAAAACTGTCACTAGCTCTTTTTCTCTCCTTATCCCGATCTCTCTGTGTAGTTTTCTTGGTAGAACCTCACATATACAACTTGGCAAGAATTCTCTCGAGACAAATCCTATGGAACATTACAAATGATTAAAGTTAGAGTGGTGTGTTTAGCTGCCACAGCTTTTCTTATGACTTTATTCAACAAGAACACTCTCTGTGGATGACAGTGAAAATGTAATTGGACATAAATCAGGTGTTCAGACAAGCTTGCATTTAAAAGATCTTTAACAACGAGCCTTTTATCATGAGCTGGAATTTCTTATATGACAGTGCTCTTGAATTCCTGAATCTGATTGGTCAGAAGGTGTTTGCAGGTTACTTCTATGGTGGACTATCCACGCAAAAAAGTATGTAATAGTTGATTTGATTACACTTTCTGCGAGATTTATTTAGAATTTATGGAAGGAGTCTTCATTGTCAGTGCTTTGTAACAGTCATAGGTAAAGTTGTCACTTTAGGTTTTCCTACATAGGAAAGTAAAAAAAAAGAAAAAAAAAAGCTTGTTTATAGCTGTTATAACTAGTTTTGTGGATGTTTCACAGTGTTAAACGTAACCATAAACCTATAAAAGGTACAGCATTTTTAGCATTGTCAAATTGCTGCAGTAAAATATATAAATATATTAAAAATATATAAAATCAGCTGTTAGGGAACGTCTCAAAACAAGTAGAATGACATGAGTTTAAATGAATTAAATGAATCAATTACGGGATGGCGTATAATATATTTTTTTTAATTTAAGAGTTTATTTATTATAGAGCAATGTGAACAATAGGTTTTTATCCATTTATAATTAAATGTAATATTATGGAACATCTGCAAAACAAGCGTGACATCAAGTTAAGTAATGAAACATGAAATGAAACATGCTGTTACAGGAAAATTAATCAGCAATGAAATGGTGTGATGTGGCCTGTTGCAAAATACAATCTTTTATTTATTAAAGAATGCATTTATTATAGAATAGCAAGTTGTACATTTTATCCATTTATAGTTACATTTAATGCCGTTCTATAGTTTCTTGAAGTGTAAAGCATCCGATTCTCCAAAATAAAACCTCTAAAAAAGCTCTGACACTGATAGATTTACCTCTAAAAAGCTCTGACACTGGAGACTCCTTCCACAAAGGCTAAATAAACATCATCTTACAGAAGACTTCATTATATCAGTGATTATAATTAGTTAAGTAACAGCACATTTTTTATTTCGATTATGCGGAGTGTCTGCTATACAAGTCCCTCTGTATGATACTGTTACTATACGAATGATAATGCATTAGAACAAATGCATTAATATACACGTGTGATTTGTGTTATAGACAGAACTACTGTCAGTGCTGCTGTTATAGAAAATTAACCAACAATCAGATTTGAAAATTCAACCGCACTGTGATATTTCAGAATGGTTACATTTGCCATTTTATTACTTGTAAACACCAGTGCCTTACTGGCTCCTTTACAGAATTCCATTAGGAATGCTTACGCATTATCAAGACACTATTTTGAAACCGAATCGCTGTTTTGTAATCATTGTTGGCGTTATTATTAGGCCATCATCATAAACATGTTGTGCAGATGGATTAGCCTGCTTGCTTTTAAGAACAACCTGTTCCTCTGTGAGAGATTAACAGGAGTTTGCACAGAGGAGGCGGACTTCTCATTGCCGAGACAAAAAGAGAACTTGGCGCGTGGAGCTTCATGAATCATGGGCAGTCAGCTGGAAGTGTGTGTCAGAGTACCTGAGGTGAGGAAACAGCACCCTCTATCCCGAGCTTATGTGACGGCTTCCTGTGCAGAGTAATGCATCTACACTGGAGCCCTCGAGCCAAGCAGGGTCTCCCTGATTCCTGATACTACCAAATCTGTCTCCACATCCCTGTCTTCCACATCCTGTTTTATCTCTTTGTCTCTGTTAGTTTCTTTGGTTAGTCTCTCTCTCTCTCTCTCTCTCTTTCTCTCTTTCTCGAGTAAATTCCAGAATTATGAATTATTGGCACCTTTTAGAAATGATGACACGCAATGATTTCAGTTTTCCACAACTGGAGAACCTAATAACTTTCTGTTTGCAAAATAATTTACACACACGCACACACTGTATGTATGTATATATATATATATACACACACACACACACACACACACACACACACACACACACACACCGATGAGCCATAACATTAAAACCACTGACAGGTGAAGTGAATAACATTGATTCGCTCCTTACAGTGACATCATGGCGTCATGGTGTGGGATATATTAGGCAGCAAGTGAACAGTCAGTTCTCGAAATTGATGTGTTAGAAGCAGGAAAAATGGGCAAGTGTAAGCATCTGAGCAACTTTGACAAGGGCCAAATTCTGATGGCTGATAGGTGCCCATGCTGACCCCGTCCACCACTGAAAGACCTGGACCAGGGAGCAATGGAGGAAGGTGGCCTGGTCTGATGAATCATGTTTTCTTTTTCATGTGAGTGGCCGGGTGCGAGTGCGTCACTTACCTGGGGAAGAGATGGCACCAAGATGCACTGTGAGAAGAAGGCAAGCCGGCGGAGGTGTGTTATGCTCTGGGCAACGTTCTGCTGGGAAACCTTGTGTCCTGGCATTTATATGGATGTTACTTTGACACGTAACACCTACCTAAACATTGTTGCAGACCAAGTACACCCCTTCATAGCAACAGTATTCCCTAACGGCAGTGGCCTCTTTCAGCAGGATAATGCGCCCTGCCACACTGCAAAAATTGTTCAGGAATGGTTTGAGGAATATGACAAAGTTCAAGGTGTTGTCTTGGCCTCAAAATTCCCCAGATCTCAATGCGATCGAGCATCTGTGGGATGTGCTGGACAAAGAAGTCTGATCCATGGAGGGCCCCACCTCACACTGCCCTGACAGGTCAGAGCTGTTTTGGCAGCAACACAATATTAGGCAGGTGTGTTAATGTTTTGTTAATGTTAAGGCTGATTAATGTGTGTGTGTGTGTGTGTGTGTGTGTGTGTGTGTGTGTGTGTGTGTGTGTGTGTGTGTGTGTGTGTGTGTGTGTGTGTGTGTAGCAGCAATAGTCGCAGGAACGCCCAATCAGTGTTTTGCAGTGGCTGCCTCAGTAAAGTTAATTATATCAAGATTATTTTGAACATCCTTATAAGGGAACATAGATGGAGCAGAAAATAAAAAATACATTTAAAAAAATACATTGAATACAAACAAACAATAAATAAATAAATAAAGCACATGGAACTAAGAGTGCGTGCTTTTGTGGGTCTCTCTTGTTCTCTCTCACACACACACACACACACACTTCTTCTGCTTCTATTTTTTTTCCTGTCTCCTTTTCTCTCTCTCTTTTTCTCCATGCTCCCACTCTCTGTCTCTCTCACACACACTTGACCTGACCCCCCTGTGAGCTTGGCTGGGTCAGTGACCTTTCGTAACCCAGGTGGTGAGTCAGTGCTCCCTTCAATGGGGCTTTCCAGGCTGCTACCCCACCATCACTAAGCCCTACACACCAGCTCACACTGATGTCTCTCACACACTACAGCCCTTCACTCCTGGCAAACATAATTACAACAAAATAACAGTAACAACACCAAAAATAGTAACACTGACACTGGCACTAATCTTAAACCCACACTAATATTACTAATACTAATTCTACTGTTGCTACACTATTAAAATTAACTATTAACTATTAAAATTTTTTAATAATAACAACTTTCAATCTAGAACCCTTTAGGGTTCTTCAATTGTGGGGAATTATATATAATTATTCTTGAAAAAAAAAGGAAATTATTTTTAAAAAAAGTATACACCATAATGCAAAAGGTGACTGATCAGCACCATCTTGGACCAATCAGTAAGCGTGCCTCCTCACATCTCGCACATTTCTCATTTGTTTATATGGAAATGTCTTTTATGTCCAGGATTTCTTACTTTTCTCAACTAAAATAGAGCAAACTCTAGATAAACGTATAGGCTGATCTTTTCAAGTATTTTCTGATTACTGCTTTAGCCTGACTTTCTCCTTAATCAAATTATGCACATCAGTGCAGTTGTAAGCTGTAACTACTTGAGCAGCAACACAATGTGATCGAATCACATGACCTCACTAGCCAATAGGATTTTAGCAAGCAGTGTTAGACACCTTCAGTAATGTTTTTTTTTTTTTTTTAAATAAGAGTGACTTTCACAGCAGATGTTATTGACTCTCCAGCTCACATCACAACATCACAGCCGCTGGTTACACGTATGAGTTTGAGAGCAGGTTCGGGCGACTCACCAGCAGCGTGTAAAGCCTGAAACTCTTTTTCATGTAACATGTTTTGATATGGAAATGATCATGGTGATTTAGGAACATGCAAATGAGCCTATGACATCATGTGGTGACTACTAGCGACTGTGCATTAGCTACTTTCCCGTGAAAAGAGCTAGCAACACTGTTGGAAATTAGACTTACCAATTTGAAAAATAAATATTTTCCCGATGTTGGTGCTTTGCCCAGAGCATTGCCCTCCAAAACTGCTTCTGACACTGAGCTGGGCACTGGAAAAAAAAACAGAGTTGTACAAACATGTTGCGTTACATGGCTTTATAAACTCGGAATCAATGCTGGTGTAAGGACGGCATTAAAGCTGGTCATTTTCAACACTCACACTTCCATCAGCATTCACACAGAGCCTGCGAAAACGTTTTTAGACGCATGTACCTCATCAACAGATTTTACATCTACACTCTTATTTTGTGTTCATGTCATATTTTGAGGTTTTTTTTTTTTTTCTCTTAAGGACTTGCTGGTGTAAGGCCTGGAAACTAGTAGGTTAATTAGTCATCTGTAAAACACCACTCAGTAATCAGTAGTGATGTAATGTTTCTACGAGTTTTTTGTAAATCAATAAAGAGAGAAAGAAGCGAGAAGCCTTTATTTGTCACGTATACAGTACAGCATAGTGAAATTCTTTTCTTAGCAAATCCCAGCTTGTCAGGACGTTGGGGTCAGAGAGAAGTGTAAAATACAATCGAGCAGTTTGCAATGGTTTAAATCTGATTGAGTCTGATTTGCTGAATCCTGCTACAGACAGAGGCACCTGCCTGAGGACTCTGGCTAATGGTTAATACTTAGCCTTTACGCTGCTAATTCAGCTTCAAACTTTCATGCTAATGACTCAGTGAATAGTGACAGAGGCTGTGGATATAACCAGTGTTATGAAATTGACAATATGGCCCTCCCTTGACCTTGGATAAATTCATTTTCAAAATAGCAGTAGACATTTTGACATGTAGTATAGTATTCTCTGAACAATGACAAGGGTGCATTTAGTTTCTCACAGGCAGAACCCTACAACTGAATGATACCTTCTGAGTAGAATCATTAATTGTCCCCAAAATCCCTTGAGGAACAAGTGAAGATGTATACGTTAAGATTTAGCAATCACAAATTAATCATTATGCTATAATTAATTTACTACGACAACAGCTAATAGTATTATTAAATTATTGTATATACAATATACGATATTAGTACAAAATGTTGTATATACAATATATTAGTAATACTATTAATCATTATGCTAGAATTAATTTACTACGACAACAGCTAATAGTATTACTAATATATTGTATATACAGCAGATGTTTTATATATAGTCATTGTTATGCATATTGTATATTATCAATCATAAAAGCATAAAATAATTTCTCCTCAAATAAGGAAACAACTCCCAATCAATCCCTGCTTATAGCTTATATACCATCAAGCTGTGCACATATAATCATCTAAATTGTTTGGGTGTCCTTTGATGAACACCCAAAATCTGGACCATGTCCAAGCTGTAGATCTGGAAGCAAGCGCTTTCATATCCTCTCCTCCACCTCCTCCTTCTTTAGGGGGTGCAAACTGTCTTGTCCCGCAATAACCACTCTAGTTTTATTATGTAGAATATATCGCCATTTTGGCTGGTTCTTCCCTCAGCTCCCTCAACTCGCACACAAAAAAAAGGGGGAAAATATATAAATATAGTGTGGCGTATATATAATAGCGCCGACGGTTGTCAAAGCGAAAAGATAAACCTGTTAATTTTTCATGAACATCCTTCCTAATCTGTGTCCACAGTGCCTTTAGTGTCAGAGAGAGAGAATGATGGGAATTAATTAAAAAGACCTTGAGGATTTCCCTATGCTGTTATAAAAAGCGGAAGAATTCAATATTACATAGGCATATTAGGCCATAATATCACTTCGAATTATGAACTGGCCATAAGTGCTCGCACACTCCAGATTATCTCCCTTGCAAGCAGTCATATGTCTTGTTTTAATGTAGTGAAGGTAGTGAAAGTTAATATTTAGACTTTTCCAAAATGCCCCCAAACCTTTTCCTATCATTAATTTTTAGATTGCCTGGATATCACTTCTCTATTTTCGTCTTTTCCAGTCCGTGTGTCTAAAGAGAGTGTAAGGAGCGTGTAAAGAGTGTGTAGTCTGCAGTCACGACCTGTGGCGCTGCTTGAAAACGCAATCTTGCTTAGAACCATTAGGACCTTTTTTTTTTTTTTTTTTTCGGAGTGATGTTTATACGTGGCATTTTATCTCGAAGACAAGAGTGCTAACATTGAACAGACTGCAATCATAAAGGTGCTCGGCGCCGAGGCCACAATCTCAATGATGAGCACGCGCAAACCGACACGCACATACAAATGTGTTTAAAAAGGTTAATAATGGTGGGAACTGCTTGTATTTATTTGCCACGTATAAAACACACCAACACCCAGCTTGTCCATGTAAGGTATTAAAAAAAAAAAAAAAAAAAACTGTCCTTGAGTTTCCGAATCATTGAGCCACAGCAAAGAAAAAAGAAAGAAGTCTGTCTTTTATTAATTCTACATCAGTAAGGCGAGCAGCTGGTCTGGATATATGATCTTTGCCACAAGAAATGCTTTGTCCTTTTTTTTTTTTGCATTTTTTTCTAATGACCCGCTCTGATCTGACAGTGTACTTTACACCGTCCGGTCTTTTCCTTAAACTTTTTTTATTTACGCTGGTTTTTTTTTTTTTTGTGCTAGAGAAAGCCCGAGCACCTGCAAGCTGCAAGCGTGATACAGCTTTAAGAAACGACTCGAAGTTAGATCCATGTTTTGAAATCGTAAAGCAGAAAGTGTCTTGTGCAAAAATACTTCCCCAGGGTCAATAGTGTCATGTCAGTCACAGGGAACATGACACTTGTTCAACCAAAGCACTTGCTTTTGCTTATTTGAATTTGGTCTAAGTTACCATGGAAAAAAAAAAAAAGAAAAAAAAGAAGTGAGGCAGAAAAACAACATTCGCTCTGCAAACAGCCTATAAACATCTTCGCTGCCTTTTAAGGGATTGTTTAGAGGGACAGATGGAGAAAATAAACATTCTCGAGAAGCGACGCTCCTTCTCTCTCTCTCTCTCTCTCTCTCTCTCTCTCTCTCTCTCTCTCGCTCCCTTTTTTTTTTATTAATAGAGCAAGCTGCTAGTCACTACCAACGGCGGCTAACAAGGACGTTGTAAATTGCCATCAGGTTGCACAAATCTTTTCCGGATCTCAGGGTTTACTTTCCTTTCCTAAAATAAAAAAGCCCTTCTTATGATGCTTGCTATTTTGTAAATATCCCAAAACTTTCACTTCCATACCCCGAAACACCCCCGCCACACACTCCCGTGTCTGCTCAGGAAGCACATTTCAGTTTCTCATGGCCTGCTATGTTGACAATGATCGTACACACAGACACACACACACACACACACACACGGCAGTGCTATCCATCCAGAGGAGACGCAGCATGTACACAGATATGATTTAGCACCATAGGGGAAAGATAAATCATAATGGGTGGCTGTCTGTTTATTTGAACCAGGAGCCATTACTTGAATCTATCAGCCATATTTATATTGGTAGCGGCCAAGGCTCAGCTGAACGATCACAGCTGGGTGAACGAACTAATTATTGGCGAGGATTCACCCGTAAATATTCTACACCGCAAAAACAAACAGGTGATTATTTTTGATTTGTTTTTGTTTGGGCTTCCCTCTCCGGCCCCTTTTTTTTTTTTCGCGCAGGCCAGATGGAGCCGCAAGCTGTTGCTAAGAAATGACGTGCTCCTTCTCCTCGCGCGGGTCCCTCGGTGCCAGCAGTCTTCGGTATCATTACAGAAGGGTTACCACTGCTTGTAAAAGGCTTGTTAACACAAAGCCCTGTTCAGATGTTAATTGTCTAATTGACTAATTAATTTTTTTTTTCTATAAAGGCATGTGAAGGGAAAAAAAAAGAGCATGCTAATTGAAACTGACTACTCGTTTAATTACGAGGCAAATGAGGAAGGCATACCGAATAAGGTCAGAAAAGAGAGAAATACGGTGGAACATTTTTTATGCCTCTCAAAATGATTCCCAGTATAATCTGCCTAAATTACGATCTCACCGAAAAATCACATTCGGCACGTGATTACGTGAACAACACGTGCTCACGTGCGAAAAGGAATTACGCGAGAAAACCGCGACTGAAAAACGAGACCACAGGCCCTACAAATTAGCACTGAAAAATTGACACGTGAGAATGAATCGTGTAAAAGGAAAAAGTAACGTGAAAATTAAATTAGCAAAGATCACATCTGAAAAATAAAAAAAAAAATGTTAAAAAAAATTTAAAAAAGAAACAAATCGTGTGTAAAAATCACATGTAAAAAAGACAAATTGATGTGTGAAAATGCACAAATTAAGTTTTTAAAAAAAAAATACATGTTAAATAAATTATGTGTAAAAATCATTTAAAAATGTGATAGAAATTAAAAAATGGTCGTAAACATCACGTGAAAAATAAAAACATGTACTACTGTGAAAAATTAATATGTGAAAATAAACGCATCGTGTGTAAAAAAAAAATCATGGGAAATGAAACAAATCATTTGGACAAAACATATAATATATTAAAAAAATCACATGAAAAAAATTCATTATGTAAAATAAAAACACTTACGCTACATATAAACAGTCCAGTACACGTGAAAAGTGTGTGAAACATACACAAGTGAAGTGTCTAAAAACCTTAAGCTAATTTAGAACATATTCTTTGGGAGGAACTTATGTTGTATGACGGCTATCAAATTTTAAAACAATATTTAAATATCCATACTTTGTTTTGGGCCTTTCGTGGTTACATTACCTTGCGTTTGAGTGAGAGGGAAAGAGAGAAGGAGAGATGGAGTGAAACACTAATAGAGACTGAGCGAGAGATGGAAGGCCCCCTATTTAATTACCTACCTTTAACTGTGTTTGTATTCTGTGTTGATTTATTGAGCGGGGCAAAAAAAGAAGGGGGAAAAAATGAAATGAGGGCTAGTTGACAACAGAGACATGTTACGTGTAGAGCGACGTCTGGAGATTCAATTTAGCTCGCGCCTGCGCTAAAAGACGACCACAAATTAAATCCTCCATCTAGGAAGAGCCTAATGAACCGAATTAACAATGATGCAACGCTTTATATTGGGACATGTGAATTCATGACATGTTTGCGAAGCGCTCTTGTGTTCCTTCTACGCGTGAGCGTGACAAATTTTTCAAAGGGCAAGTTTTAATCAAGAAATCCATTCCACTTTTCTCCGTCAGCCTCCTCACTCAGAGAAGGAAGTGGTGGAAAGTGAGAAGGAAGAATCCGCCTGGAAGCAGTCAAACAAAAACATCTTCTTCTGCTCCAAATTGCTTTGTATGCATGTTAATTAGGGAGAAATCCCTGCAGTATATTCCCAGCCCGGGACACACACTGGGCCCAATTTGAAGCCGATTACTTCAGTGTAGGAAGATTTTGAGGTTATCAGTTTATTTTTTTCCAAGTTAATTGTAAAACTGATAATATCAGTGTCACACGTGAGTGGGCATTTCAGGCAAATTAGACGCATAATCATGGATCTTTAAGTCTCTTGCTTATAGAGTGATGAATCTTAAGCCATGAAAGTTTTAGAATTAACAATGCTGATTTTGTTAAAGGTTCTCTCTTATGTTTTGCTTATCCCCTTATTGAGACAAGCTTAACTCTGGTCGTTATTGGATTGGGGGTTAGATTTTTTCCTGAGTTATATTTGTTCTCGATTTATTTGTTTTTAATTACTGCACTAATTAAGGAATAAAACATCGCGGGTCATGCTATCATAGGAAAAAAAATCAGTGGCGGATGGTGTGATGCCACTACTACCCTGAAAATCATAATTTTACAGTAACAGAATAAGGTAAGTGTTTTATTTCTCTTATTCTACAGCATTTTTGCCAACACTAACAATTTCATATATTTATTAAAGAAAGACACTCCAAGCATTTTCATCTGTTTATTGTTACTTCCTGAAGACTTTCCCATGTCCAAAAGCCTTACGCGCTGACTGATACTGATCCTTTTACAACGCGCTGACATGGGAGATTCTTTACCAGAATGTTAAATAAACATCTCCCCTCGCAGAAAACTTCATCACATTAACAATTACACATGATTTTTAATCCTTTTAGGTGGAGCTTCTGCTGAGGCTAGAGTCAAGACCACCGCTGCCAAGTTCCAAGAAAATTTTAAGAACAGAACTACACTCCTGGAAAAAAAATAATAAAAATGGGCCAAGCCGAAAATGGCAAATATTAAGCTTTTAATGATCTTAACAACAAATCATTGGTCAGAAAACTAGCAAGAATGAAACAAATGCGCTCCTGAGAGCTCCTGTGCCACCATTTGCTGGTTTACTTTTGCTGCAGTGAACTGTTTGTTTGGGGAAAAGCTAGAAACAGGGAAATTCACTTATATAGTCTTCCTGTACACAAAGGTAAAATCAAGATAATGATTAAAATCTTTTTAATGTAAAATTCAAACTAACACATGTCTGGGTGTATAGCATTTTCCAAAAATATCTTCTGGGATGTTTTTTCTTAAAAGATTAGTCATTATTTGGTTATCTGCCACACCTGATGCGGCCCATCAAGGGCCACAAGGCTTAAACATTTAAAGAAACCAAAGGGAAAAGTTATCCCATGCTAATTTCCTTTATCCAATTGTTTAATTCTTGCTAATTTCCTGACCAGTAATTTGTTGTTAAGACCATTAAAAGCTTCATATTTTGCCATTTTGGGCTTGGCCCATTTTTCTTTTGCCCAGGAGTGTAGTCAAAATCAAGTTAAGCCTGAATTTTAGGGGTCGAGGCCAAGTCAAGATCGAGTCCAAGTGAAAGCAAGACCAAGACTGAAAACCATTAAATCCTTTTCAAGGCCTTTAGTTCAAGTACTTGGCTTCACTCATGCATTGCACCATTGATTAGACTATGCTTTCTAACTCATATTTCTGACCATATTTAGTGAGACCAATGCCCAAGATCAAGACATGTCCCAGTCAATACAGAAAATATCTCAAGACTGGACTCACGTCCAGCCCTAGTGTCCACCTGTGTATGTTGTCACTATAGAAATGATAACATCTTAGAATGAGTGCATTAATATAAACCTTGCAGCCGAAGTACTGTACAGAGCAGCAGTATGACCAATCAGAATTGAGAATTCAAAAATGCTGCCATGAAATCAACGCAATTATTAATCAGGATAATAACCCTTCACATAGCTGTGTTGATTTATCAGTCAGAGGAACATCCTGATGCTCCAAGAAAATATAATCTTAGTCAATTTCTCAATCTTGACATTTAAACTTTGGATGCATGCATTGTAGGACTGTTTGCAAAGGAAAACATGATCCAGCATAAACACTAGAATTGTACTTTTAGCGCCGTTAAAACACAAATGTTTAATCCGCTGTGGGAGAAATACTTCACAAGGCATTCAGTTTCCAATTCAACATTCACATCTTTCTTGAGGAATTACCAATAATACTCATGTTCAACAATTTTTATCACTTTTCTATTGGTCATGGCTCATTGTGGCATGCCTGGTTTCAGTGTATCATATTTGTGTCTGCTTATTATAAGCAGATTAATTGCTTATTTACAGCGATGCTCTTTATCAGACTTCCCTCCACCCCCCAGGGTTCCGCCCGCATCGCTAACGCACACACACAAAAAAAGGAAAACAGGCGACAAATTAAAAGGCTTGCCCTATCTGATCAGACGCAGCTGTTCCCCCTGACAATCGTATTAAAGATGCAGACTTGTTTCGAGCTAAATAACAGCATCAGTCATGCAGACCAAGGTGATGTTATGGAGCGTGGAAGCTGACATAAGTGCTTGAAAATGAATTTCATATATTTGAATCATATACATGTCACATTAAAGAAAATTCTTTTTTTTTATGTGCTGTATTTAATAAAAGTACATTTTTGCCAATGATTTTTCTTTGTTTTGAACTAAGGGTAAGATTTGCCTTTAAACCCTAAATGCAAATCTAAAGAAAAATTCATAAAGTCTCAAGATTTCATGTCAAATAAGGGGGAGGTGAAGTATCTGGGATTCCCAGGGAAGAGTTGATATTTTCATAGTGGTCGAACTTTTAGCCAATCACAATTGTAATCATACTTGAGTCCATGACCATGAAGTAAAGTGATGTAGGGTAGAGTGATGTCAAAACAGAGGATTTGAACCATAATGAGCTGCGTGCATCTACGTTTTATGTTCTGCTGAAATCGCTAAACTCCTATTAAGCAGCTACCTTTAGCTAGCTGTTGACTGGCAGCAAGGTAACGTTAGCGTAGCCTAGCTAGATAGAACATAAATAGTTACCTAAATAGTTACTCTGGGTACTGAGTGTTTACCATCACTGTAGAAAACTAGCGATTTGAGTGGAACAGAAAGACGTTAAAAAATGAATTTGACCATTCTGAAAGCGTCTGCCTTTTCCTGGGAATCCCGGATGCTTCACCTTGGACTTAATTTACATAAAATCACCACAGAATTTTACTTAATGTGACATGCACTGTTTAGAAGTCACATCTATGAAGTTCATATAAAATCATATGAGTGCGTGTGTGATTTCAACATGTTCTTCATTTCTCAAAGGCATTCTTAAAGGCTATCTGAAAATATATATAATATATAATATTATATAATAAAAGTCTGAAAAATTTTGGAAGACATTTTGCTAAATATTTTCGCTATGTATGGAGACTACTGGGGAAAAAAACATATATATATGCAAAGTTATTAAAAAATCTGGTTTTGCTTTGTCAAATGGGGTATGGAGTGAAGATCGATGTGAAAAAAAAATTAGCACAAGGCTGCAACATAAAAAAATGTGAAAAAATGAAGGAGTCTGAATATTTTCTGAATGCACTGTATGCATACACACACACACACACACACACACACACACACACACACACACACACACACACACACACACACACACACACATATATATATATATATATATATATATATATATATATATATATATATATAGCCATGCTCAGGGACAGACTCTGCTTGAATGCCTGTTTGTGTTGTGTGAAACACTTGCGCTTTGTTGGCTTGATGACGCATGTTAACACTGTGGATTTACAGTGGTCTTAGGGGTCAGTTTCAGAGGTCATGACTTGCTGTTCTTCAGGAAGACTGATTCCCGCTTTATCGCTCTTACACGTATACTAAATATATAAAAGCCCCCTTTGATTGACATATTTTCATTTAGAAAAGGCATTTTCCACAAGATATCATGCCATGCTACTGTTAACACATGGTGTGTTTTTTTTTCAGATTTGGATGAAGTACATGTGGCCTGTGCTGCATCATACTGTATGATGGTGCACGCTGATGAGGTCACTGTCTAAGGATGTCTGGTCCGAGCGCTCTGCCTTCCATTCCCAGAGAACAGGTCATCTCAGTGGCAGTGCTGGGATTCCCCTGTCTCTCTCTCTCTCTCTCTCTCTCTCTCTCTCTCTCTGTTTCCCTCTTTCACTAAGACAGAGAAGGATTCAGAGGCCCCTGCTGCTTTTCCCTCAGCCAGAATCCTTTCCTACAGGAATGCAGGAGGCTTTGGCCCTAAGTTTCTTTCCAGTTGTTTTTTTTTTTCTGTGCTCTCTTTCTATCCTACTTTCCCCACTCTCACTCCCCTCACTCTTTCTGGTGGCTTCCCTAACGTTTGCTCCTGACCAGCGTCTCTCATTTGCTGCCATCTCTCTTAAAACCCTGGCAGCGTGCTTTCGTTGACATCCGAGAGGATGTGGCTTTGCATGCCCTGCTCTTGCTGCTGCTGCGAGCACAGAGTGTGTCTTGTGCTCTCCAACCGCAGGCCTGGACACCTGCCAACTCTCCTGAACACACTCAGAGTGCGAAGGAAAGGCAGAGAATGAGTGAAAGAGGGTGGACATGTTACTGTTGCTAGAGAAATATATAAAAAAAAAAAACGAAAGCGTTTCTTAAATATTTTTCCCAGTCTTGTTTTGATTTCGGAATTGCTGTCATTGAATACAATAGACCAGAGTTTAACAATTTAACATTTTAATCATTAATGCGTCTTGTTTCTGATTCGCATTCAGTTTTCATTCATTCCAAATTTGGTGCTGTAATCCCCCTTTTATGAGGGAACGAAAACAATTATATCACAGCCTTGAAACATGCAACTCTAAGGTTATTCAGCGACAAAAAAATCACAGAAATTATTCTGTCCTGCTTTCGGGGAAGGATGCAGTAATCCAAGAACTTCACATGACTGTATATAACATGATAAGCATGATAAGTATTGTTTTAGAAAAATACAACCTACCACCCTGTTGTGTAATACTTTAAAATAACAGCATGTCCCAAGGCGTTTTATTTCTCTTGTACTGCAGCAATTGCCACTATTACAAACGATTATTAATTAAAGGATGATAAGTTTTACTTTTTATCCATTAAGAGTTATATATAATATTGTCGATCATCCACTATATACGTAAGTTCCAATTATTGCTTCTGTTATAAACAGACATTCTCTCACCAGCCTTTTTTTTTCTCACAAGACAAGAAACTGGATAACGTAAAGTCCCCAAAGTGTAACTTGAAGTTACGGCTTTGCCTTTGACACTGGAGACTCCTTCCAAAAATGCTAAATGAACATCTCCTGAGAGAAAACATCACCATATCAACAATCACACACGTTAACGTTAATCCGCTTTTGTGGAGTGTCTGCCATACAAGTCCCCGTGTATATTGTTACTATAGAAATGATAACATATTAGAATGAGTGCATTAATATAAATCTTTGGAACTACTATCTGAGCTGCTGTTATAGAAAATTAATCAACACCTTCAACAGCACTGTGGTAAAATATAAAACATATTGCATCAGCAGTCCCTTTAATCGTTTCTTTTAATACAAACTACTCTATTCCATTGTAGTCTGACCAAATCTGGCCTAGGTTCATATCTACAATCAGCTAAAGTGCATCTTGTTTATACTCCATCCCGGGTTTGCGTCGTAAATATATTTATGCGTTTTAATAATCAGAGATGATCAGGGCTTGGCGTGGTCCAGTGACTGCTCCTGGTGAATACCAATAGAAGGGTCTATTCCTGCAGGAACATTAATTCCTGCCCATATTTCCATCTTATTAGTGTCCAGTTATACCCAGGACTAATTGAACATTAAATATAAAGAAAGTTAATGAAAATGTCCTTTATCCCTGTTAAACTGTGCCTGAGACTGCATTTATTAAAGGGAATTAATTGGCGACCACTCTCCATGTTGAAAGAGAGAGATGTATGCATGCGTCGCTCTTCACCCTTTTGCCGAAAATTAAGGCGTCTATTTTAGCAGGCGAGTAAATAACGAAGCCCTCATTGTTCCCTCATTCTCTGAATTCTTGCTTTCCATATCAATTTTATTTGGTTTCTGAATATATGCACGGTCAGCATCGATATCCGTGCCGACTTCAGCTGACCAGCGTGACACTGAAATAACTTTTAGCCTGTTAACTTTTGGAAGGTGCCTTCACCCTTCCAGTTTGAAACGAAACCTGAGCCACGTATTGGTCGAGGAATTGTCAGATATCACTCATGTTCCTGAATATTTCAACATAATGTGGCATGTATACCATTTTCAGTCTTTATTCTCTCCTCCAGAAACGATCACAATTCTATCAAAGTCATAATACAGAGGCGGAACTATTAGCTTCAGGAGGAACCGAGGAGACGAAGCGAAGCCGCAGGAGTCTTTCGCCTGTCTACAGATCACAGGTAATTCCTGGCTTCAATGCGCACACAAAAGGCCTTACCCAGACACCCCTGGTGCATTTGGCCTTCTGAGAACACCAGGCATGAGAACTTGGTGTTATGATAATAGAATAAAAGGGCAGAAAGGAAACAATAGGGGGGCAATTTCATTTAGATGAAAGGATGAGGAGGAAGAATGAAAAACGAGGATAAGAACTCATAAGAACGGTTCTCGCCCTCACACTTTCTCATTAATGTTGCGGGATTGAATGAGTGTAAGTAGGGTTAAAAAAGCCATTTAAGAGGCGGCCAAAGAAACAATACGCGGCCAAAAAGACAATAAATAAGATTTCGGGTGCATATTTGTAATTTAACATCAAAAGACCCTCCAATATAGACCTCTGTAGCTGCTATACTTTAATGAACAGCCCCCCACCCTCCCCCCTTAATCACATTCAAATTGGTTAGTGTTCAGAAAATAGAAATATGTATTAGATAGCAATAAATTTTCATCATTGGCTAAGCCTGCTGCTTAATTGTCCTGTCCCAGGGCTTTGAAATTTCATTGTTCGTTAGGTGCTTAAGTCCCCCATCTCATTTTGTCTCTGTGACATTAGAGCTGTGGGCTCTAATACTCTAATAATTTGAATGGGGATTTGCATGATAGAGCGGGGAGCATTAAAATATAGGGGGAAAATGGGAAAAAAAAAAAAGGGGGAAACAGCTCCCTTCACTTCAAAAGTCACTTTGTTCAAAGTCAAATTGCAGTATTTAAAAAATGCACTAGTCTTCATCAGAGTTTGCATGTCACAGCTTGTTAGTTTCTGTTTTTCCTTTTCTCTCGCTTTCTTTCTTTCTTTCTTTTTTTTTAACTCCCTTTTTTTTGTTGCTTTGGTATTGTATTGTATTCCAGCCTTCAGCTATGGAGAAATCTATTTCAAGTTAGTGATTGTTTTTTTTTTTTGAGAACGGACACAACCGTTACAATTTACATTTTTTTTTTCCATCACTCGCTCTGAAAGATGATGTGTTTATTCACCCTTTTTTTGATCCTCTACTGATCCAGCACCTTTTCAAACTAGTCAGATTGATGTGCTTAAGGTGCTGCACCAGCACAATGCTGTGAAAGCCGACGACTATGAAAGCATTCCACAGCGAGGAGCATCAGCGCAACGGAGAAGGCCATTAGTCAAGGAAAAAATGCAAGGAATTGTGTTGTGTGCATGTTTTATTTGTTTTTTTTTTTATGTTCGAGTGGTTTGGTCCCTGTATATTTTTTTGGAATGAGACATGCAACATGAGGCAGAAAAAACAACGAAGAAGAAGAAAAAAAGTGAAGCAGTCTATTGTCCATTGGCCCGTGTTGGCAGGATGCTCTGAATCATCGACCCTAGCTTGGTCGACACACAAGCAAACAGTCTGGAGAGGGAATTAGACCCTGGCGCTTGTCTCTGGCCTGAAAGTGCAGTCGTCCAACACGAGCCAAACTTCGCTCTCATATCCCAATTCAATAATTGTTCATAATTAGACGGTCTAAGAGACCATGACCTGTCCCATTATTTTCCAGTAAGGTTTTGGTAAATGGGAGTGAAGAATAAACACGGGAAAAGAAATACCAATAACTTCCTACCAGAAGGAATGTTTAAAATGCTAATTAAAAGATAAATGTATAATTAAGGTAATAAAATGAATATTGCCAAACGTAAGACAAAAGCACTTCCTCTTGTAAGCCTGGCTAGCAAAGATGGCCAAGCCTTTGTGGGCGAGATTTACTAAATGAATGTATTATCTTAATGCCCTTCAACTGCAAATTAAACAGCAATCCTGGCCATTGTGCAAGTGAAAAGTCATTCTGCAAACTGCTTGTGAAGCCGTCACTCAGCAATAATAGAGAGATGGTGAAAGATGGACAGAAAGAGAAGAGACACTCAGGGCGCTCTGAAAGGAAAGTTGACTTGTTGTGAGTTTGATAATCAGATAAAAGTATACACATCATGTTAAATGCCCATACTTCCTGAGTTTGGATTCGGTAATAAGGTGTAATACATGCAGGGATTCTAAGGTGTTCAAATAAATTCAAATGAAATATGAGTGACAACGGAAAAAAAGAAAATATTTCTTTTAAAAAAAGGCCTCATAATCGGCTTGTGATCAAAATGTATTATACCACAGTAATACTGAATTCTCTTGTCACGTCACTGCCTGACAAGAACTACATTACCCATCAGTCCTAGCACATCGCATGACCTAGTTCCAGTTTCTTAGTGTTTCACTGTCAAGCTTTTGTCGTGTTTTGCCACATCTCGTCTTGGTTATTCTTGCTCTCATGTCTATTCCTACTCTTGTTCTTGTTTGTGTGTTTGTGGATAATCCTGTTCTACACTTGGCTTGTGTCGTACGTGTTTTCTTCAATAAATACCTGCTTGCCCAATAAATACCCGACCTCCATCCGCCTCCCAGTCCCTGACATCTCTATTCTGATTGGTCAGAATGTTGATTAATTTTGTATAACAGCAGTTCTGACAGTAGTTCTAGTTGTAATTCAAATCACAGATTTACATGAACACGCTCATTCTAATTCATTATCGTTTCTATTGCAACAGCTTTTTCACAGGGACTTATATGGTGGATGTACCACATAATTTACAGCTGGTAATAAACAAACAAAAAAGTGTTTCTTATTTAACATGGAAAAGTGTAATCATAAATGTTGTGTACTGTTCTTTTAGGCGATGTTTATTTAACGTTTATAGAAGGAGTCTCCACTGTCAGCACAGTATCAGTCTCAGGAACGTGACTGAGATTTTTTTTTGTCTTCTTAATAAAAAAAAAGAAGTAAAAAGAGAGGCTAGTGAGGGAACAACTCAACTCAGCTGTAGCTGCTATCATGTAAATGATAACAGGAACTTGCCTCATGGACAGTAAATTATTTCAATGTCCTGACACCCAAACCCCGCCCCCCCCCCCAGGTCCTCCATGTTGCTTCAGAGGTGGGGTTTATCCATGGGGATGTAGAGTTTACTTTTCCAGCCACCAATGATAGATTTTAACTTTCAGCATGAGATCAAAAACATCCTCTGCGTTCACTCAGGATCCCTTCTCCAAACCCACCCTTTCTCTTATGCAAATCCAGGAAAGCCCTCAATGTATATACCAAATTTCCACTCTAACAAGTATTTACAAGTATTAACAACTGTTAAAGATTAAAAAAAATAATAATAATTAAATGTGAATGGACTAAGAAACTTAAGAGTGAATTATTGACTCTTCTACTCAAGGTTTCTTGAGTACCATGAACAGTAAAGATGATGGATCGATCAATGTTTCAGGTCCTCAGCAGCCTGAGCATGGTGGAGCATGATGGAGACCAATTCCCAGATTGTGTTTGGGGTCAGCCAACCCATCACCACTTCAAACTTTCCCTCCTTCATGCATATACTCTTGAGTACCAAGGCGAAACCTAGTAAAGGGACAGATGGTGAGAGGCCACTTTGTAACCTTGTAACCTTGACAATGCTGCCTTTACAGTGGCAGACATGCTCGTCCAGATTTGTGTGGTGGACTGGGAAAACACACTGGATGTCACTGTGGCTGAATTCTGACAAACAGCCAAAAAAAAAAAAAAAGGTTTTGGTGAAAATTGAGGTTTACATAAATTTATTTCACCAAAAGGATCTGGAAATGGTTTTGTTTACTTTTTAATCTTACCCTGTCTATCTTTCAGAAAAGATCAGGTTGGTTATGGAGACAAACGTGGCAGTCAGTCTGCCTAAAGATGTCTAAAACCTTGCTAGTCGCTAGTGAAAGTCACACTTTGATCAAGTTTTTGGATGGACATGTGACAGTGAAATGGCCAGTTTGTAATCATATATTGGTTGTCAAAATGCCGGTGATGTTCCTGCACCACAGATGGAAAGGCTTCTTTAAATGTCATTTTCTCCATTTTCACTTGTGGCGAACATTTAAAATGCTTGACCAGTGGTTGAGATGCATGCAAACGAGAAACATATTTCAGTTCTGGAAGGTTTTCAGAACTATATGCAATTTGAAAATGTCAAAAAATTTCACCATGTGAAGGGTTTTCCCAGGCCACCACACATTAACAGTAGATGATGATGATGTCACCAATATACTGTAAATAGATGTGTTTGAATGTATGTGCAATGAGCTGTAAGACAAAAGCAATGAGCTGTAAGACAACACAGTCCACTCCATTCTGGATGAATAAAAATGAATCTGTAAGCATTGGTATTCATCAGGGAGCACTTATGAATCTATTTTAGTCAATCCAAGCCTCGGAGGTAACTGTTCTTTTGGTTTCCACCATCCCAGAGGGCAATCCATCTAATGCTTGAATGATTAAAGTTGACCCGAGATGATCATTTGTAGTGATCATACCAAAGTGACATGATTCTGTTCAGTAGCCATGCTCTTCCAGCAGGGTGTCCAGTCAGATACATATGGAGATGAGATGGTCCAGGAGCAGCGAGTCATCTTTACAGACCAGTAGGGGTCTGCACTTCTTCACACAGCCCACATTAATACGTGTTGATGAGTGCTTGTGAGTCCAGTGACTACCAGCCTTTAGGGGACTGTTATATTTAAAGGCCAACCGTGTCTTCTGGGGAGCAGGTGATAATAAGCTCACTTCCCATAACAAAGTCAGGTTGGTAATATGGAAAGCAATCTGCTATTGATTCAGGAATTCTGTTGCACTGATGAGTTGCCGCATCTATTTTTTTTTTTTTCTGAATCTCTTACGGCCATTGAGGGATTTAAGATTAGCGTTGCTGTTGTTAGATTTGTTGGTGTTGATCCATAACTATCTTTTCATAGCTAGCCACGTGTCCGCATGAAACCTTGACATGCTCATTGGGGATCTAAATATAAATCTCCATATGGATTTCTTTAAAGCTGCTTTGTGACAGCCGTACAAATAAAACTGATTTGAACCGCGCACAACTCTGAGATATATGTGAATGTGCAGTACAAGGAAAACGAAGCGAATCCTGTGCCATGACACACATGTCTTTCACCTGTCATGTCCTGTCATATGCTGTCATAACAATCGATATAGTGTTATGTTAACTACTATTAACAGCATTTGCCATGATATAGTAGTTGTCATAATGGGCGATGGTATGATGCTTTTGCATTTTAATTAAAATTTTTGCAAAGTGTTTGTTAGCATATGGCTTAAGACACATGTTATTACATATTATTTACACACTTTATTGCAGTTGTCATGGCTCTGATGACATAATACCTTATGTCAGCTCATGGAAAGCATTCTAAGAAAATGTAAGCATTATGATGAATTGTTCATTGAATGTGTGCAACCGTTTCACGTTACCATCAACTAGTCTGAAATGCTGTACCGTATGAGTACATTTATGATGCGCAATGACATTACTCATTTGT
The DNA here is from genome assembly GCA_022985145.1 of Pangasius djambal. Lineage (NCBI taxonomy): Eukaryota > Metazoa > Chordata > Actinopteri > Siluriformes > Pangasiidae > Pangasius > Pangasius djambal. Next base: position 6,811,421 of record CM040994.1, read on the forward strand.
TGATTGGTTTTTGGATGGTTGCTTTTTTTTTTTGAATTTTTGCACCTTTTCTTAATATTCTACATCATAATCTACTGTATGTCCAACCCAGTCTCACAGGAAGAAAAAAAAAAGGTTTGAATGCAACTTATTTGCATCACCTTGTATATGTTGAACACCAACATTCTGGCACAAGCATAGGTTGCATAGCGACATATCAAATTTCAGTTGAATGCTCTGTAGATGTTCTGCATCAACTTTCCAAGCTTTCCAAGCTAACCTCTACCATTACATAATTTGAATAAGTTTGATAATAATTTTACTTCTTTTCCTAACATAATTCCTAACAATGCATAAGGTTTGTGCATTTCATAACATAGTATTAGACTTAGTTGCATGCAATTTTTTATTTTTTCCTCTGTGAGTCCTGGTTTGTTGTGTTGGTCATATGGTAGCATGGTAGTACAGTGGATAGCACTGCTGCTTCACAGTACCGGCGTATGTTGTTCCATCCTGAATTTGGATGGTTCCATCACTGTCTGTATGTAGCTTTGCGTGTTCTCCCTGGGTCCACATACATTTCCTCCAGTGTTCTGTGGTTTCCTCTCACCTCCCAAAAACATTACATTATGTGGATTGGCTATTCTAAGTTGCCCCATGTGTGAATGAGTGTGTGAATACATGTGTGAATGCATTCCATCCAGGGTGTATTCCTGCCTTACGCCCAGTGTTCCTGGAATAGGCTCCGGATCTACCACAACCCTGATCTTATGATAGCTGTTATTACACATATTGTGCGACAACTGTCATAACACTACGATACAATACAGTGTCACACAGTGAGATGAATTCTTATTCACACGAAGCCAGGCACCAAAAAAGGGAGTACACTTATAGTAAAGGGTTCCTTGAAATTAAGAATTCATAGCTTCCTAAATGATTCTATGTAGAACCCTCTATAATAAGGAATACCCTTATTATAGAACAAAATAAGAACCTTTAATGGTTCCCCTAGAGGGATAAACCAAAGAAAGCTTCAGTGTTCTAGGTTCAACCTTTTATTTCTAAGAATGTATAAATGTGTACATACACACACTAAGCTCTGGCTTACAGAACACAAGTGTCAGTTATCAGGAGAGGGTGAGTGCTATATACAGGCTTCAGGGACAGTTCCATCTTTTCTATTTTCTACCAGCTAAAGTGGTAATTTAGGGATAAACCTATCCTATAAATTGGCTGACTTGTTGACTGGGGCCACTTTTGCAACTGTATTTCTTCCTATTAGGTGTTGCAGGTTGCACCTTTTCCACTGTCAGTGAGTGTGGATGAAGTTATTTTCTTTTATTTATGTACATTTTTGAAGTCAGTATGGAGCTGGGCTTGGCCTTTGTGCACAGATGTTTTTTTTTCACATGTTTTTGGTGACAGGATTTCACATTTAAAAGCACACTTAAGGCATATTTGACGGAAAATTTAAAAAAGAGCAACATTTTGAACCTTAATGGGTTCATATCATTATTATTATTAAAGCTTTTATTTATTTCTCTGTTTTTATTATCAGCAATCTACCTCATTCATTTGTCTGTTGGGGTGAAGATAATTAGTTCAAATATAAACTTATTTGTATACATACACTATGTTGGCTATTTACATGCATTACTCGACGGTTGCAGTCAATACAAGTAGGACCTCTTCCTCCTCTCGACCTCTGTGCTGTCCTCAACGCTGTTGCTTAGCCTTATTTATTACTTTTAGGGCTTGTTATTTGTTGTTCAGCCCTCTCCCTTATTAGTGTACTTTACAGAATCAAAATGTCACATTCTGGCAAATAAAAACCGGGTCCTAATTTTTCTAGCTTTGAGGTTGCATTTGCTTTATTGCTGGGGTCTGGGATAATGAGCTTGCGCCGAATGACCCTGCTTGGTGCACAGCTCAAGAGCAGGGCTAAAACACTGCGAAAACTGCAATAACAACGAGCGCTTACATATGGCTCAGTGTGTGCTGTGACTTCACATGGTCATTTTATAAGATAAACACTTCTGTTAGGTGACCTCAGTAAGCATGTAATTAAAGCAAGGGTGACAGGGGGTTTAGGGAGGCTGATTTTCTGGTCTCACACACTGTTATCTCCTTTTCTGCCCTATTTTGGCCCATTTAGTAGTTAAATGACTACAGTGACACGTAAGTGCAAAGCATATTAACAGACCAAAAAATGCAACGGCGAAACCAAAAACACGACAGCAATTTCAGAAACGCGACAGCAAAAACCAAAAAGAAAGCAGCAATGATGGAAAAGCAGCGGCAAATCTAGAAACACTACAACAATTTCAGAAACACGACAGCGAAAAAAAAAAAAAACACGAAAGCTGTTACAGGAATGCAACAGCCCAAAAGCAAAATAGCAATTTAGGAAATGCAACGACAATACCAAAAACACAACAGCAAAAAACAAAACAAACCAAAACAAAAAAACATCAACATCAACAACCAACAACCAACAACACAAGAGCAATTTCAGAAGTGCAACGATATTAACTCGAAATAGAACATGGAGGTCCTAACTGGACGTCACATGCTTGTTGCTGATTGGACACAGGGTGTGAGTATCATGAAGAAAAAGATTTGCGCTTTTTCAGTGTGTTATCTAGTTAGCCTTGCAAAAACGATTTACAGTAATGTGAAGTTACTTTCAGTGTTCGGGTACTCCATGCAAATTGACATATCTAAAATATCCATTTAAAATAGCATCATATGAAAGCACTTGATAAAAAATAAAAGCATCAGCACATTCATTTAGGCAAATATTTCAGTCTTATTGTAATCGCTCTGTTTTCCGTGGTCTCTCAGATTGATGCAAACTGTAGCCAATCAGAAACGAGCATGTACTGTTCAATAAAGACCTACCCTTTCCATTTTGAGTGAATGTTGCTGTTCTGAGTTTGCAGTGCCATTTTTATTGCTGTTGTGTTTGTTTGTTTGTTTGTTTGTTTTTGCTGTTGTGTTTTTAGTTTTGCTGTTGTGTTTTTGGTTTTGCTTTTGTGGTTTAGATTTATTGTCATGCTTTTGCCTTTGTTGTTGTTGTTGTTGTTGTTGTATTTTTATTTTTGCCTTTGTGTTTTTATTTTTGATGTTATGTTTTTAGTTTTGCTGTTGTGTTTTTAATTTTGGGATTGTGATTTTGGTTGTGCTGTTGTGTTTTTTTGATTTGTTGTTGCGTTTATAGATTTGCCCTTGTGTTTTTGTTTTTGTTTGTTGTGTTTTTAGTTTTGCCTTTGTGCTTTTTGTTGCTGCTGTTCTTGTGTTTTCATTTGTGCCTTTGTGTTTTAGTTTGGGGGTTGTATGTTTAGTTTTGCTGTTGTGTTTTCATTTTTGGGGTTGTGATTTTGGTTCTGCTGCTGTGATTTTGGTTTGTTGTTGTGTTTTAGTTTAGTTTTGTTGTTGATTTGCTGTTGTGTTTTCGGTTTATTCATTTGTTTTGCATTTATAGTTCACTGTAAATGACAGAAGGTTTTTCACTTAAAATAACAAAGACCTGCCTGATTGCATTTCTGACCTGTGCCTATTCTATTCTATTCTATTCTATTCTATTGTAACATCTTTCTCCACATGAGCAGGCCATCCTTCCCATCCCTCCCTACCTACACAACCCCCCCCCCCCCCCCCCCCCCCCCCCCCCCCCCCCCCCCCCCCCCCCCCCCCCCCCCCCCCCCCCCCCCCCCCCCCCCCCTGCACCCCCTGCTTGCCCCTACTCTCATCCCACACATTAGATTTCCCAGTATCTCTCATTAATATACATAAGAAATAATGTATCTAAATAATGTTAAAACATGGTGATAAGTCAGAACGGGAAAATGTCATAAAATGTCAAATTTCTGAAACATGAGAATTGTGATTTTGCTATTAAGCAGCAGATTAATGTGCAGCCATAATTAATGCTCTGTGAACATGGGCACTACACATGCATGTAACAAGTGGCTGTGAATAGAGGCAGAATTGACAGGGTCAGGGCAGTTTTTTTTTTTTTATTTGGGGAGCTATTCCACCTGACTGTCCCATATCTCTCCTCTCTTTCACCACCCTCATTTGAAGTGGGGAAAATCCTGAGCTCAGTTATTGCATGAGTCCTAGATGCACTCTGTGGTTGTGAGCAAACTGCCAACCTTGCTTTAAGTAACTAAAAATAAATAATTCAGCAGCCACTTTGAAAGTGGTTACAGAAGTACAGAACATTCCCACAGTGTGCAAACAGGCCTGTACCATGCATTGCTTTTTTTTTTTTTTTTTTGCTCTAGTAAATCTTTAAAAACCCACCAGTATTTAAAGTTTAAAGTAAAAAAAAAATTGAATTAATTATTTCTATTTCTTTCTCATTAAAAGCCGTGGTCTGTGATGCATAATGTGCATAATTTCTTACTGTAAACAAATGGCTGTGGGGTCTGTGTCATCACCCCAGACCTCAAGTGAGACTTAATGAGCAACTCTGGATGCTCTTGAATATGCAGTAGGAGTCATATAGCTGAATTATACTGTGCATATAGCATGCAATTAGTTTTATATATATATTTGTTGTCTTATCATGAAATCATGAAATAGATGCTTGAACATACACACACACACACACAAAGAGTTTTAACGAGGAATTACACCCATAGCATTGCACTAATAGCCAAAGCCATACTTCAAAGCCACATACAACAGGTTATATATGGTTGTTTATTTATTATAGGCCGTATTCAGAATCATGTGACTTAAATTCATAGCGTTCGTCAGCATCTTTTAAACTTCCACTCTCCATATCTGAAAACTTAGCTGGGTTCAGGCTTATACAGGTGCTTAGGCTATGTTTCTGGGTGGGCCATTCACATTATTAAAGTTACCTGCTATTACCCACTGAGGTTTATGTTTTTTCCTTAAGTAGTAGTGTCAGACACTAGAGAGAGGTCAGAAGACAACGGTCAGACTGGTCATACTAACAGGAAAGGTACAGTAACTCGCTCAAATAACCACTCTTTACAACCAAGGTGCTCAGAAAAGTATCTCAGAATGCACGACATGTCAAATCTTAAAGCAGATGGCCTACAATAGCAGAAGACCACATGGCGTTCCACTCCTGGGAGCCAAGAACTGCAATCTGAGGCTACATTTAGAACAGGCTCACCAAAACAGGTAGAAATTTGAAAAATATCTTATTTGAGTTACCCTAGACTTCCTGTCAGCTCAAACAGGCCTGGCCATTCTCCACTGACCTCCCTCATCAGCAAGGTGTTTCCGCCCTCAGAACTATTGCTCACTGCTTTTTTTTTTTTTTTTTTTTTTTTTTGCACCATTCTGTGTAAAGTCTAGGCAACCATTCCACAGTCAAAGTCACTGAGATCATGTGAGATTTTTCTTATTCTAATGTCTGATGTGAACATTAATGTTCTCGACATTAATGAATGTTCTTGAACCACATATGCAGGATTTTATGCACTGAGCTGCTGTGACCTGATTGGCTGGTTGAATAATTACACAAATGGGTAGGTGCTCCTAGTGGCTGGTGAGAGTATATATATACAGTGTAATGAACGAGTAGATGGAAAGCATTCGTAGTAGGCTGTGTTTCCAATATATATCTGCATGAATAGTCCTAGCTGGAGTTATCACATTAATCACTGCAAATTTGCTTTAACTTTACAATATGGCGTGCACCATCATTATTCAGCAGCTTATAAAATTGCACTTGATCCAGCACATCCTATTATTAACTTCAAGTACAGGGGCAGAAAGCATGAAGCTTAGGCAAGGGTTTAAACACACAGAGCTGTCTACACCACCTGGACCTTTGGTTAGACTCTGCCCAGGTAGGAGAAACTGGATCAGGTCTGACTCTACCATCTGAACTTTTTAGCAAGGGGTTGTGGGAGATAAGTGCCATAAAATTCACACTTCCAAGCTTTAACAGTGTCTGTGCAAGAACTATGGCTCAAACCAGTTAGATTAATGTGAAAATTAATATATTAGATGCATATATTTGCTTATATTAGTTGCTTTCCTTGTTTTTTCTGGGTTTGTTTTTGGATTATCATCATTTCTAATCATGTATAAATAAAAGTCAGCATACTGAAGCCGTCCTTAGAACTGATGAATACCTTGTTTTCATACTTACCATATTGGAACGTCAATGTTAACAAGGTTTGTCCCCTAGACTGTTGAATGTTTGACCATGACTGAAGAGTAATTTACAAGATTTCAATACTATACAAAAATATAACTTCAGTATCAAATTTTTTGTCAGTTTATCTGTCAAAAGTTGTACTGTCACGTTTCTGGGGTTTTGGAAGTGTTCTCTCACTGCTTTTCATACCAGGAGGTGTGCAGTTGATGAAATACAGTTAGATACAGTTTAGTTTATTATTCTAAGAAACTCTAATGACTGATTTTGCAATCACTGTCATCTGAGTGAGTACATATTAACCAATTTTTAAGTAAATGTTTTGATTTTTGAACACCTTTGCAGTGGCTGTTCGATACTTCTACATGCTACAATGGTCTCTGTGTGTCCACATTCAGAAAAGATTAATGGCAAATACTGTTTGTGTGACCTTTTCTCAAAAAGATGGAGGTGAAGCAAGTCATTAATGCTTCTTATGTGGTAATTAACGACTTCACCACCCCCTTCACACATTTGCCCGTCATCCCCAGTCCAACACTTCCGTCCACCCCCATCTTAGGACGTTGAAAACAAATGCTCCCTGCTGAACCCACGTGATCATTTAATTAGGCTTATGCATGTGTCTGGTAATATCCAAAGAGAGGTGTCAGATTTTAACTGTGCCAGCAAATTACAAGCTCTATCGCCCAAGAATTCTCTAAATGGAACTAGCTTTCATTCGACAAATGTAATGCAGAGCTAGAAACAATTAGACAAACAGCAGGAGCTATGTCTTCTGTGTAGAGGATTTGCTGGAGAGAAGGTCATCCTTGTCCAGAGCTTTGAAGCTATGCTAATCTGGGGTATTTGGGGAAAGGCAAAAATTGATAAGCAATTATTTCCAATGCGTTAAGGCACTTATCCTGAAGCTTGATTATTATAACTGGCCACCCAATGGTCTAGCTGGAAATTAGTACTTGGAAAAACATCTCCCAAGTCCCAAGCCAAGGTGGTACTGTACTATCACATAGTGGACGGTATAAGACATTAGCGTATTTGACCATCTTCAGTGCACGTCCCTCTTCTTTATAGCCCCTTTGTTGTACGTGTTTTTACGGTTGTGCTGGTGATTGATGCACCTCGAGTCTCAGCCCAACTTCATTAGTGAAAATGTCACCCCTGGCACTGAAACAGACGCCTCTGCCATGGCCGTATTTTACCATTCCCACTCTAATTGAGTTTAGCGTTAAAAATGTATGAGTGCATATTAATTGTTCCCTGGCACTGTCGAGTGGGGGTTGTCTGCGTGACAGAGGGACGGCTTGTGCAGAGTGGAGAGGACAGAAGTCAGGTCCATGTGTTCTTACATCCCTGTATGCCGTGTTGCCTTAAGGGCAAAAAAAAAAAAAGAAAAGGATCCAGTGATGGGGGTATAGTGTTTAAAGGGCAATTTAGGTCTGATGGATGGTAAATGTTACTCTGATAACCTCTTTAAGAGACACTTTAACAAGTCACTTTAACAAGAGTTCAATCAATTATATTCCTCCAGTTTTACTTGAAAGTTAAGGAACGAGTAATATTCAAACAAAATGTTTTCCTGTTGTTATTATAGTGTCCGACATATATTGAAATACAATGTTTTTAGCCACTATACCATACAATAGCATGATTTCAAAAGGCACTCTGAACCTCATAAGCTTCTAACCAGGTCCTAACTACAGAAACACAAAGGAAACCTCAGTAAAACAGACCAAGCATTTTCCATTTCCCCATTTCCTCCTGGCCAGAAACCAGTGGGCATATGGTGTCCATCTCTGTTTGGGTTTTCTTTGCATCCTCTCCACTCTGACCACCAAGCACGGTGGCTACTGTACACCCATTTGTAGAGTATATGTATGTCAATGTGTGTGTGTGTATGTGTGTGTGTGGTCGACCACTGGGATGCCCCGTTACCTCTACACCCATCCCACAAGAAAAGCTCATTTTCCCTGTGTGTATGTACTGTATATGTGTGTGGCCAATCTACTGAGCACGCCTGCCTCCATCTTGTAACCTTACACTTTTTCACTCCTTAGCCAACTCCAAACCACCCACCCACCACTTTTAATGCTAGATTTTCCTTTTCCATTTTTCCTCTTTTTTAATACTTAATTTTACCCAACTGTAAAAATGACACTCCTGGCACCGAAGCTGTCTGACCTGGGTCTGGAGCCTGCAGTAGGTGAGGATGGAGAGTCTTGAGTCTTGAAGACACAGTATTCCTTACAAGCTTTACACAATCTTGTCTAGAAAATAAGCCTTCAGTATGGAAATACACCAGTAACATACACTCTTAGATCAGCCTGTGTGGAACTAATAATAATGAATCATTCATTCATCTTCAGTAACCTCATTATCCTGCTTAGGCTTGTGGTGCATCCGGAGCCTGTCCCGGGAACACACCCTGGATGGGACCCAATGAACATTTCCACACACTTTCACACTTAGGGGTGATTTCCCACTTCCCAATTCATCTAGCATGGTTTTAGGAGGTGGGAGGAAACCGGAGAACAGTCAGGAAACCCACGTAGATACAGGAAGAACATGTGAAACTCCACATGGACAGAAAATCTTGATTGAGCTGGGGATGCTGGAGCTATTATTAGTGTCTGCACCACCAGAGAGGTTTGTCAGAGTGGCGTCTGTAATAAAACGTCTCCTCTATGGCAAAATTTTTGAATGATTATAAATTACTGCTGTTTCTTTTCTTGAGAACCTGGCTGTTTGTGTCACAAATGGTGACAATCATATTATTCATCGTTATATTACCATGCATTTATTAATGGAAAATTACAATGACGTTAGTGTAGCATATCTGAATCGAAATTGAGATTCAATAGTGTCTATGGCTGTCATTATAATGTTTTACTCTGTGTGTTCTTTGTTTTACTTTCTTTTTTTCCTTCTAACAGGCTCCCAGTGAAGACACAATGTAGGCGATGTAAACAATCGCAGCTACATTTTTTAAAAGACGGTTAAAGCACCCATCGTTCTGTGATTAGTGTTTAAAAAGCTGGCGTGGATTTATTTCTTTCATTTATTTATCTTCAGCCTCAAGGTCTGGGTGGATCCGGAGTCTATGCTTGGAACACCGGGAACGTGGCAGGAATACACCCTGCTTAGGATGCCAGTACATCACAGGGCACCATTCAAAAACACAATCACACACTCATCCTGGTGTAGATTTAAAATGGTTAAAATAGAAGTGAGATAAAAAAAAAAAAATGCCTGTGCTTTCTGGGATAACTTAAAATAGAATGTCATGACAACTGACTTTGCAGCTCAGTGTACTTCTGGAGTCACATAATGGTGAGAATGTGAAGTAGCGTGCCAAGTGTCGTTAAGATGCTCTGCAGTGTCTCCTGAACTCAGCGCTTGGTGGAAAAATCAGCATGAAATCCTGCTTAATACTGTTACTGTAAGGTTTTGGGAAAGTTTTAACAGTGACACTCATTTCACATTACAAACAGAGTTATCTATATATTCTCTGGCCCTTAGGTAAAGCATGTTTCTTATTACTGCTTATAAGAGTTTAAGTATATACTGTACATTTTATGAATAGTTCGAAAGGTCTAGGGAGGAGATGGAATGCATAAACGAATAAATATACGTCACACGGGTGAACATGGGTGGCATATCAACTTGACATCAAAATTGCTGAAACCTGTCTTTATGTCACTTGTCGCCTGTTGGTAAGCTGGTATGAAGAATAAGGACAGCTGTTCTCGTCCTATCTTCCACCTCTGTGCTACACAATGAGCTGCTGGGAAAGTAATTGGCTTCCCGATTTATCCAGAGCATGGCATTCAAAGCTTTAGATTCACTTCAATGGCCAGCTTTTTTTTTTTTTCCCCAACTCCCTCAACACACTGTACTTGTATTTGGACTTGTTCCAGCTCTGTCGACACACTGTACTCTGATTTTGGCCTAGCACCAAGGACGCATTAAATACAGAATGTCAGAAGGATATTAATTATTGCATTTCATAAGCATTGCTCTGCAGACACCAGAGCAACGTGAAGCCTTTTACAGGTAGATGACGTAAAGGGGAAAAATAAATGGTTGCATTTTCCTGAGAGATATAACAGGTCCTCCTCATGTCCTGTGTTTATTTTTGGATCTATTAATTGTTTATAGCAAGTGGTCGGGCTTGTGATATTCCTCCTAGTGTAACAATAGCTGTCAGGCAGAAGCTCAGGGTGAATCATCTGACAAATGCCCGAGGAACAGTATGTGAAACTGTGTTCTTGTAAATAATTTACACAAATGTCTTGAGCTAGCATACTTCCATCTGGACCTGGGTCTCAGTGTGTCAGTGTTTGTGTGTGTGTGTGTGTGTGTGTGTGTCTGTGTCTGTGTGTATGTGCGTGCGCGGGTGTGTGTCTGGAGCAGACGGAAAAAGAGATAGAGAGAGTAAACATGTGAAACCAGTTCGTCAGTAATAAAAAAAAAAATCTAAAAGAAATGGAACAGCGAGAAATAAATGGGAGAAGATTAATAAATGTCTTGTCTTCAGGAAGCTGCGAGAAAGTATTGCCATGCCTTTCCAGGCTGACTCGTGATGTCTGTGTTAGCCAGCAACAAGTGAATTAGCTCCCGGAAAGAATCAAAGGACAGGGAGGAAAATCGATACAGACAAAGTAGTACTTTTTCATTACGGCTGCGGCTATTGAATCAGCGCCGGGGCCGCTATCAGTTTATCGGTTTGAGGTCGCTGTGCAGCGGTCATTAACATCCCCTCGCTGTGCCATAGGACCATCCGCTCCCGCTAGCTCTGTCTGTTCATGAGATCTGGCTTCCCCTGCATCTAAAGTGATGAAATATTGACCAGTTGCTCCAGGATCCAACTCTATTGATCTCAACTTATCCAGCTGTTTATATCTGAACTTAAGCTTTAACTTCCATCGATTTTCTCGCCACCTTTGAGTTCTTAAGGTGTTAGCCTCTGGTACACGCTAATTGGCCTAAACGGGGGGTGGGTGGGGGTGCCTCCGTCTAATGGCAGAAAGGGGGAAAAAAGAGAGTCATTCAGAAGCCTGTGATTAGAAAAATATGGATGCAGCTTGTCTAGTTTTTGTATTGAGCTGTCCTATTTCAATTTACAGGCCTTAATTGCATCTTTTAAGCACCAGATTATTTCATATCCTTGCTGATACAGTGGACTGTATAGAAACTGGACAGAAGACAGAAGGACAGATTTATAGAAGATTTACAGACGATGTAGTACAAGCAGAGAATAAGACAAAAATGCCTTGTGTTTTTCCTTCAGTACATTGAAGAAAAATTTTAATCGTGGATCAAATTTAAAAAATTGAAAAATACTTATTGCAGGTATATTTAAAAAAAAGTTTTTCTCAACTGATAAAATGTAAAATAATGAGAACAAAAATCAAATATATATACAGTATATATATATATATATATATATATTTTATCAGTTGAGAAAAACTTTTAAAAATTATATATATTTTTTACGTATCCATATTCAGTTACATCCCTACTATTTAGACACAGACACACCACTGGTTACAGTGTGCGCTTCTTAAACCCATTTTACACGTTCATATAACAGCTCTTGTTTATTTCCTGGCGTAGGATGAGGATAAAGGAAATGTGGAAAAGCACATTTTTTTTTCATGTTTTAAAAAAGTTTAAAAGGAAATGAATTGTATGAATGTTTATACTGTATATTATATGGATTATAAACATTGCAGCCCCACAGCTCCAGGGTCTCCAGATTGATCTTGAGATCAGGTTCCTGTCTGTATACAGTTTCTGTGCGTGTTCTCCACGTGTCCATGTGGGTTTCTTCTGGGTTCTCTGGTTTTCTCCCACCTCCCAGGTTGATGGATTGGCATCACTAAAGTGTGGCTGCGTCTTAGGTGTATTCCCCACCTTGTTCCCAGGGTTCTCGGGAAAGGTCCTGCATTCACAGCAACCCTGACCAAGTTAACATGCTTACTGACGACGGATGAATGAATATGGATAATGAATATAAGGTTCCTTATAATAAAAAGCAAGATCTCCTTAAATGTACAGTATATGTTATAAATGCACAATACACCATGAATTTTATTTTGTACTTTATAGTGCTTATAGAAGGACACTTTGCCAAGCTGGTCACTTCTATCCCTGAAAATGAATTTAAAATCTGTAAGTGAAATCTTATTGTATGTCATTGTGTAAATGTCACCGTGCTTTACTGTGCTTCGCTCGGTTCTTATAGGGAATGACATAAGCTGATCTGGTATAAGATGTGCTAGCTATTATTTTGCCCTTCTTACAATGAGAGTTCCTATACATAAAACAGAAAAAAAAAAAAAAAAACGTAAAGGTAGGTATCTATTGTTTAATGTTTAAAGCTAGTATTATTAAAAGTAGCTAAACTATGTAGCTTTATAATGTATCAGAAAGTTACAACTAAATGTATGAGAACAGTAAATATGCTGGACTATGACTAAAAAACCTTTTTGTACTATCCAGTAAATTGCATGCTTTTAAAACGCGATGAAATTCTACTATAATTTATAATTAAAAATGCAAATTCCCTTCTTCTGTGTGCCATTAAGCATAACCTGTTTGCAATCACATACTCATGCCCTATGTTAAATCATTTTAAGCATTTCTGCCTCTTTTATAGAACCTGAAACAAAGCCAAAATTCCTCTTGGTCCCTTTTGACATTTAGAAGTCAACTACTGAATCATCGTTTGATTTCTAAACTTATTTTTTAATGTACTTTCATTATTATTTAGGAAAATATTAGCAGTTATAGGGTAAATGAAAGGAGGAAAAAAAATCCTCTTTGAAAATCAATTTCTCTCTTCTTTCTCTGACTGCTGAATACACTGCGCAAGGCTGTCCATTATATAAGTTTGCACTGTATGTGTATTAAATATTGCATTTTAACAGTGTGTAAAAGTTTGGATAGATTTGAACGAAAAAAAACCCCACATCGAGCACCTCTTCTGCCGCAGGCTCTTGAATTCATTGTGCTTTCGCTGACTTTAATGCTTTCTTTCACTCTGACTTTCTGTCTTTTTTGTCTTTATGCTCTAAAGGGTAAAAAAAAAAAAATAAATAAATAAAAGAGGAAATGCAGCAGCAAACATTCTATTGACACCAACTGAAACTCTTCACTGACTGGTAACCCAAAGTATCAAAGACACGGATGTATCGCTTCATGAATGCAAAGTTATGATAACACGTTTTAGTCACTTTATTCTAGTTCCGTGATGTCAGATGCCATTTCTGTCATTTCTAAATTGTATGTTGTAATCATCACGTTCACAATATCATCATTAAACATGTCACAAGATCATGATTTGGCAGCTTATAAAATAGCACTTCTGAGATACTAAAAGTAGGATATGAAATCTTAATGGGTGTGCAGGTTGTAGGCTGTTTTATGCTTTAATTTGATATTTTGAACGGTCAAATTAATTAAATGATGCCAAAGTTTTCGTTAAGTCAGTTTTTGTTACGCTGACCGAGCACTTTTCTGCTATAGCACACTTTAAGGAAGTGCTGTTCATGATTTAATCCATAAAGATGCTGGATCCTCCAATACCTTCTGTACAAAGTAAAAGCTTTTTTGTGGGCTTTAAATGGACAATACTATTAATTAATTATTATTGCCATATTTCTGTATTTAATATTGTTCTTGAATGGCATTCCATATTTTTTTTTAGTGTGTTTACAGCTCAAAAAATGAATTTTCAACGTGACATACTGTGGTTACATCAGACTGTCAAATAGTGGCGCTGGACTTAATAGTGCTCGCGCAAAAAGCATGAGACAAGCCTCTGTTTTAGGTAAACTCCACCCTTTGTGCATAACTCTTGTGCAACTTCTGAATAGTGTGTAGATCTGTAGTTGCATTTGAGGTCGGAAAACCGATGTGAACATTTTCTGTATTAACGCTTTTTGAGTAACTCAACTCTGATCATGGCCCTATACTCCTCCATCTCCATCTCTGCCAACTCAATGGAGACTAAATGGTGATCCTCACTTACATTTCATTTAGGAATCATCTTGATCAGAGATATTTCTCCTAAAATTCCTTACTAGAAATAGGATTTTACAAAATGGAGACATGAGATACTTCTGAGATTAAAGATCCAGCTGCAGGCTTAATCTCATCAACCTCGAACAGTCTTGCAACTTAAACTCCCAATCTTCTGGTTAGAGGCACTGGTCCTAAACCAGCAACAGAATAATTATCAGCAAATCTAAGCATAGAGTGTGATGTTAGTGAGATTTCTTCTGAAACTCAACAGAAGACACATGATATTCCTGAGGTCTTTGGCTCGGGAGAAAAATCTAAGAATTATGCCTAGTTCAACTTGTTGAGCTAATGTTCTTCTGAATTGTACAGGCATACGGGCAGTTCTGGATAAGAATATCCACCGATTGCCAACAATAGCTTTTAAACTCCATAATATTCAACTGTTTTGCTCTTAATTAGCGTGGTTACTTCTGATGGCTCTGACATGGCTGCAGCTACTGAGTGATTCCTACTGCTATACCTCCGCCCTCAACACACCCCACTAATTATCATCTATACCTGTCATTGGTTATTGGTCTCATTAGTGCCAATTTCATCATTAGATTTATTCTCTATGTAACACTGTGCAATTATACTGCCAATTCTGAACCATGTTATTTCATGAATCTTAGTGTTCTTAGCTTCCATTTTTGACATTTGTCTGTGTTTTACTAACACCATCCAGCGGTAGTCTGACCCTGAAGGAATTCTGACAATGCTTCATGAAAAAGGCCAAATTAAAAGAACGTATATCCTAATTTGTGATGTTTCTCTACTTTTGGGGACCTTAAAAAAAAAAAAAACACTTTCCACAAAATCCACTTACCCAAAAATCTTCTCCCATTCCACAGGGTCGTATTCAGGGTTGAGTTATGTACGTGTAGTTAGGATTTAACACCAAAATTGCGTACATCAGAATTTAGACCTGAGAATTGAAAACAATCTTAAGTGTTATTCAGAGACTTGAGCGAGAGTTGTGCACAACGGGTAAAATTCCCTGAAAAAGGTATGATTCTGACCTTGGACTTAAGGCCATATTTCTTGAACAATATTAGCCTGAACGAGATGCAGTATTAAGTAATAACAATTTAATATGTCATGCTGAAATTCATGTTTTGGACTCTAAATACACACAAAACAAACCTTATGGTATGCCATTCAAGGCCAATTTTAATTACATAAATATGACGCTTTTAGTTAATTAGTAGCATCAAAAGGGTTGTTTCCTGTATGGAGGACATCGCAGGAGCACCTATATCATAGACATTGCTTATCTCAAGGACTAAAATTATACTGCTGACTTTTTCAGGGTGGCTTAAAGGCAAGAGCTTGAGTTTCAAGGCAGTGGTCTAAACCCAGTCCCAGATGCTTCTATTAAAGAAAACTCTGGCAATCTAAAGGCATGACCTATATGCAAATAATCTACATAATCAGAATAACACAACCAGAAATTTGATTTAAGTGCAAGCATAACCCAACTCTGAATACACATAACTTTGCATAAATATTTATGTAACCTTTGGGTTTAAGTCACCAACTCACCAGTATTCAATAATAGTTGTGTTTATTATTGAGTTTTTATAGTTATTGACCTATCTGACTAGTAATAAACTGAAAAGCTAATGAATACTGTCAACTTGGACTGGTGGAAAGTTCAGGAATAAAAAAACTCTACAGCCCCAAAACATTATTGTACACATTTGAATAATTTACTTAATATTTGTAGAGGTCATATAATAAATCTGTTTTTTTTTTATTTGTTTGTTTTTCTTTTTATTCTAGATGTAATAATCTGAGCTAGGGCTTATATTAGCTTGTATGCTGTCTTTGTATTTTTTATCAACTCAACCATTCATCAAATATAACTAGATATATAAAACTCACTATTATCATTAGTGACTTGTTCAGGTGGGTTTTCCTCACCTTCCTCACTTTCATGATGTGAACACAGTGTGCTAACTACACTAGCATTTTGCTCAGTGTGGAACAGAACCTTGACTAATGTTGCACTGTGGGGGTTAAAGGGCGATGTCCAAATAAGAGAATGCTAACAATAAAATATAAGCCATAAACAAACTTTTTCTGAGGCTTTATCAATTAATAAAGCCTAGAGGAGTTAAGTGCATTCATGGACAACATTCTCAGCTTGACGTCTATCACCTCGGGGCACGTTTAACTGGATCTCCAAGCAATTACTTGACTTGCTTGCTGTCTAGTTTTGCCTCTGGACCTAATGACTCTGGCAATTTTGTTACATAAACCTAGGTCAATTTCGCTGACTTTTTATATTTAGATTAATTGCATTGCCTCTGTAGTAATGGCCATAAAGTGAGTGATGTGTCCTCATACACAGGAAAAACAAAACTCTGAATGAGAAAGTAAAGTTTAAAATCACTCAGAAACGCAAAAACAACACTCCTCATGTAATGTGTGTGTATGTGTGCGTGTGTGAGAGAGAGAGAAGACATAGAGGTGGTCTGTCTTTTCTCCTATGCCTGTTTCTCGGTTCTTTGTGTGTGCTGATAAGAATCCGGTCTGGGAGGAGACTACTTACTCCTCACACAGACTCTATTTGTTAGCATGTGATTCGCAGAGAGTAGGACTGAGCAAGGGCCCATGCAAAAATAAACATCGGAGGGCTTGTGTGTGTGTGTGTGTGTGTGTGTGTGTAAGGTTATAGGTGTAGGTATAGCATTAATTAGCTGCATTAATAATTATGGAAATGGAAGCTCATCATTAAGGATAATATGACAAACACGAGTGTGAGTGTGTGTGTGTGTGTGTGTGTGTGTGCGTGTGTGTGAGTGTGTGTTTGTGTGTGTGTGCATGCTAAAGATCGTCACTGTCACTATCTTTAAGGGCATAAGTAGATATAGTACAAAATATATTTTTCATGCTTAATATTTATTTGAGGACAATAATATGGATCCTGTTTTTGCATGTGTGTGTGTGTGTGTGTGTGTGTGTGTGTGTGTGTGTGTGTGTCAGCTCCATAGACTAACACCTGAGGTGTCCCTTACAGAAGTCACGAAAACTTCATATGTGAGAAAGATGAACCTGCGAAATGTCATGTCATAGTGCATGTGTTTTTATTTTTCATGCGATCGCTATCGATATTGTTCGTGATGTCATGTATGCTTGAGTAGCATGTTTATCACGCGAGTGATCACTAGTACTCATATACATACACACATATGAAGAACATATCATCATGTGTGAAATGTATGTCATTTTTTCCATAGTGCATGAATACTGTAAGACAACATCGCTCTCTTTTGTGGTCAGATGCACTCTTATTATGTAACTGCGCTACTCATTAACACAAACCCAATTAGCATTAATGTTATAATGCCTATTATTGTCCGGAGCCTCCCCCCATTTGTTCTTTATTTCCTCTCCTTTTCTATCCCTCGCAGGTTAATCTTAGACCACTATCCAAAACACCCTATTGAGGACGGGCGTTAGGAGAGAGAACATTTTTATAAGCGTGTTTTTCTTGTTTCTCTCCCTCTCCTTTTACCAATGTGCTGAAAATTTATAAAGCCATCCATTCAAATCAGTCACTTTTATTATTTCGACTCCGAGGAAGGCCGCCTCGAACACGCTTTTTAATGAGCCATAGGGGAAAGGTGCTATGAATTATTAATGCTCAATCACCAAGCTCTAAATGAATTAACAATGGCCATGTTATTGTCAACTAATTTCGAAGTATTTTCTCCATCTCGCAAATAATCAAATTCACATTCATCTATCTTCTATTTTTTTTTAAAAAAGCACGAACATACATTTTTTTCATTATAGAGTACTTTTTTTCCCCTTCAGCTCAGTCTAAGACATGATCAAGAAAAAGTGAAATGCAAACTGTTCAATCCATTATGAGAGTTTTTCATATCTGCTTACAATGTATTATTTCTAATTTCTAGAAAGTACCTGTAGTACGCTGTAAAATTGCCCTGTGGCAGCAGGTAGTTATTGTCAGTAATATGTACAGCATTCTGTACTGTAATGTTAGCGAAAGTAATGGCACATTGTACTGTATTATTAGAGTGCAAAACTTTTATCAATCACAGTGATGCTGTATATATTGGTAGTTGTGTATATTATTGTGACAAATCACAGTTTTAACTCAAAAAAATGCAGCTTAAATAAATTTGAGTCACTTTATCATTTCTAACGTGAACAATCAAGTTATGTAAGGCAAAACTGATAAATGAAAGATTGCACAATAAAAGAATGAACTCAAATGAACAATGAGAACAGAATCAATGGGCCAAAGTCCTGAATACCACAGACAAAACAATAAGTAAGAAAGCTACAGTACGTTTGCTATCATATTTATATTTAAAATATTAACATTTGCCAGCTAGCAAACATTAGCTACCTAGCTAGCCTCACATTATCGTTAGTTGTTAGTCTGAACTCCAGGAACAATTGTTGTACTTACCCTGCGGTGCTTTTTCACTGTCAATAATGTAAGAAATGGAAAATTAAAAATTAAAAAAATAGTCAGACACGGTTGCTTCTAGTAACAGTGTTTAGCACCACATTTTACAGTAAAGTTAATGATATTGTAAGTCTCACTGTATTATTATTACAATAATTTTTGTCTTTTTGTAACTCTCACATCTGTTGTAGCTGATGGTCATCTTTCAAGATACACACGACCCAGAATTCCAGACTGCGCACCGCTATAAGACCCAAATTTCCTTCCTACACCTTCAGTTGCAATTTGGAATATGCTAATCGGGCTAAACAACATCAACCTTACCCTTCTCCTCTCCGTTTCTAATTAGCTTCCACTCCTCCTCCACCTCTTTCCTCCTTACTCTTTCTTCTTTCCGACAACCACAAACGATGGTGATTAAACCTAAGACAAGTCAGCGAATTAATTAATCAACCGCCACCTTCTGGGCGCCTGTATTAAAATGGCCACTGTGACCTATAAGACTATGCTGTAGTAGAATAGCATGGACTGTCTCTAAATGAGCAACAAACAAAAAAAGCCTATTCTGTGCACAAGGGATTATGGGAAACAAACAGAACAGAGTCAATGGGTCACCCTGAATGTACTGTGTCACTCACAGGAAGCGTTAAAGGCACAAACCGAGTACACTGAATTTGTCCTGGAATAACTGGGCACAACATTTGTATATGTTGGGTTTTATTCTTCAGAGTTGCGTACAGCCACAATGTGTGCATACACAAATTCCACACATAGTTTCCTTATTCATAAATTGAGCATATCTGTATCATCAACTTGTCTGGTCTGAGTGCATGTAAATGTTAGAGTACCTAAAATAGTACCTAAAACCTTTACAGACTTGAAAAAATGCTTGACTTTCAATTAAATAATTATAAAATGAATGTAATCAGTAATTAGAGCAAACGTTTGTGATGATTTGCAAAACCTTTTGGTTACCGATAATGATGGAAAATGAAAAATCAGGTTTTGACCAGAAGTGAGATTAGTTTTTCTACCAAAGTTCTCCATCTCTACTTTAAATACGTAGAACTCAAGGCCAGTGGTGTTGATGGGGATGGGGATGCCTCTGCCTCCAAAAAGTGTCGTCCTATTCGTTACTAATTTATATGTCTCGGACATCCTTAAAATATATCGTGACTATGTTTGGATCAATGCCAAAATGTAATCAGTTCATCTGGTGGAAGCAAGTCCATAAAATTCCTACATTTAACCACTTAATATCGGAGATATTCACTAACAAGAGTTTCCTACCAATGGTGAAAAATCATAGAGGGCCAGAAAGTGAGTTCTTAAACATGAACATCTCGGTATGACAAACAGGAAGGAAGTTAATGAACAACAACAACAACAACAAAATGCTGTGACCTTGACCCTGTTTGGATCAATTCCAAAATCTAATCAGTTCATCTACTGGTTACATTGATAATTAAGCAATATCTCATGAAGCAAGTGCGCGGTTATACTGAATATCGGCACAGATTGCGAGCGCTTTATTGCTTTTACACAGCAGTTCTATAAACAAGAAATCAATATCGAGTAACTGACACTTCAGACACAATATGGCCAAATGTGGAACCCTGCTCGACCAATCAGATTAGTGGACCAGAACTAACTGGTGTATTCAATTTCATATGAATCCTACGAACATTCAACCTTGAATCTCGAGATATTGTGCTAACTAGAAGCTCGGAAGAACACGCGGATGGACGGATGCATGGATGGACACACAGACAAACCACAAACATAATGTCTGCACCACTGAACAATGAAAATATATATGCAATATACAGTATATTTGTATTATAACTGGAATGGTAATTTGTAAAATGCTATAGCTTTACTTGTCGTTGAGATACATAAACAAATGAACATTTTTGGGCTCAGGGATGCTATATATAGTTCTGAAAACTATAAAATTTGAACATGTGAAGGGTCTTTCCAGGCTCATTTTAATGCTGAATGTCAGTTTCATGAATCAGGCGCTGATTCATTTGTACGTCATTCTGTGCTCAAATCTAGGCTTGTCTCTAGGCTTGTTTCTATGCAACCTTGATGAATAACAGCCATTATATTTTTGTTTTATGCCATTTATATGGCATTTATATAGAACTACAAATAGCAGTGAATAAACATCCACAAGCAAGGCTGTGATTTCTCATTGCTCTTATTTACACATCTAGGAATGTTTCATTATTCATCAGAGTGTCCAGAAACTTGTTCTGCACATCACTGACATCATGGAACATATTTAAGGGCTGAGTCGGTAAAGACCAAGCATTCCTTAAGAATTCAGTCAGAGCACAGCGAATGGAGCACCGGCACTGTCCAGCCTCCTGAACCCTGCAGATGAATGAATGAATAGATGAATGGATAAATGGTGACTAATACTCGAAGAGCAGACACGGGGCAGACACAGAGAGAGGCGTGTCTGCTTGTGCCACATTGAATGTATGTTTTTTAATCATGGTGCTCAGTGCCTCTGGCCTTCACTGATTTGAAGAGTTGATATGTTAACAAGAGACTCAAGTAACTCTCTCTAAGGAAAATGTACATGGTTAGAGTGCTGCTGGGTTTTTTTGGGGGTTTTTTTTTCAATGAGGAAAACAAGCTAAACACTTCATAAACAGCCCAAGCAGGTTAACTGGGACTGAGAGAGAAAGAATGAGAGTGGAGAGCACAGACCTGGGGGAACCATGGGGTGAGGTGGCCTTGTAAACAACTGCTTTCATGCACTCCTTTTAACAGACACGTGCATGGTCTGGAGATTTTCTATGTGGAGCTGAACAACAGTTCATTAGTGCTAAAGAGGATTAGGAAAATCGGTGTTTAATGTGGTGAAGGGTTCTTTGGATAGTTAAGAGTTATTGGCTTCCTAAAATGGTGTACTTGGAACCCTCTCTGAAAGGGAAACCCTGTGTTATAGGGCTTTTCATAAAACCTTAAAGCAAAGGACCTTAAAGATGGAACATTTTCTAAGAGTGTAGCATGATTAGATAATAGAAAATTATGGAAAAAGTAATGGGAATCCAGACTGTCTGAATGTCTTATACACAGCATCAAAAAAAAAAAAAAAAAAAAAAAATGGCAGGACACCTTTAAGGCTTTGAATCGTGTGAAACGTGCCATATGCATTATTTTATTTGTACGCCTCCATCACTAGATGTTCGTTTATCCATCATTAGTCTGATATCTCAAGAACAAGTGGGTGAATGTTTGTAGGATTTGTATGCGATTATTATTGTAACCAGCTGATTCGGTGATTAAATTTTGGAATTGATCCAAACACGGTCAAGGGCAAAGCATGGTCAAATGTCTGAAATAGTCTTTTTGAAGTATAATTTAAAGGTATTTGAGGCATGCAAATTAGTAACAAGGAGGACTAGACTAGTTCTACAATTCCTCATGATATTAGCCCAGCATTAGACTTGGAGAATTTTCATTATTAACCTTATTATCCTTAATAACTGTAATACTTGTGCTGTTAATGGGGATTTTTCAAAAACTTTACCTGATAGGCTTCCGAAAGGTGGTAGAATTCTAGGTATGCTACCACCAGCATGCTTCATTGCAGTAGCTGGGTGCATCATATACTGTATATACACTGTAAATATATACTCTTGTATGAGTGCACATTGTCATAGTCAAAAATGAAAGAGTCTGTTTACAGTGAGGCAAAAGTTGCTGCACTTGGATTTCTGACAAAGAAGAATTTTGCCTTTTAAGTGATTCATATAGATGATTTGTGTATTATCTAACCAGTGACAAGAGTTAGCCTCAAAAGAGATAAATAAATAAATAATAAAGTTTATAGATTGCCTCTTATAACTGCCCCTAGACTTCCTTTTGTAAGTGATTTAATTTTGTATCTGTGCTTTCTGTTCTATTCTAAGCACAGGGAAGCAGAGAAATAAAAATATATATATATATCAATGGTAACCACACATACTCTACGAATGATGTAGAAAGAGATTGAGCTGTAAAGTGCAAGAGTACTTTTTTAATTTAACCATTCAGGCTCATAAAATACAACGACCAATTCAGGAATGCATAAATTTGTTTGTAGTATTATAGCTTTTCACTCGGTTTTATCCCTGGCTGATTGTGACACAGACCACAGTGTTACTTAACCAAGCTTGGAACAGTGAACATTATATAAAAGCTGAAAGTGCAATGTGTGTGTGTGTGTTTGTGTGTGTGAGAGAAAGAGAGAGAGAGAGAGGGGGAAAGAGATGAGACAGGTGTTGAATATGTATTAGTCAGAGTATCAACATGATGGGTAACATCCAGCATTATGCGATGGCTTGTGTGTTTGTGAGTGTGTCTCCACTGAGCCGTATTGATATTCATATGCTTATCACATGAGGGCTTGTGCAGGTGACATTAATGTGCCGTTCTGATAAGTTGCGCGGAGGAGCCTGTGAGGCATGTAAATGCCTGTCACCCGAGCCCCATCTCCGATTCGGCCTGTCAGAACATGGAGTTAGCATATAGCAGTGATCACTCTGTGATACAGAAGGTTATGCACACAAACAGGGCTGGACCTTCACCTGACAACTTAGAGTAATTTCTTTGTTCTCCTGTTAGTAACCGGCTAGTCCTGCTAATGGGTGGTTTCAAAAACATCATCACCTGGGAGTCTTCCGTAAACAGGTATGTGGCCTGCAGTGACTCTAAAGAGCTGCAGTGTGTGTGTTAGTGTGATAAGTGCCTATCAGGCATCACCTCCTGATACCTGTCCGCTCTCGACAGCTCTATTTGTACTCGGCTTAACGCAGGCAGAAGCAGTAGATGCATCAGAGAGCATGTCTACCACACAGGGGGAATGCGAACGGACAAAAGCAAACATCCTGGTTTCTCTCCCTGTCTATCTCTCTGGAGATAAATACTCATCTGTACTGGGTTCTAAGGGTCCAAGCGGTAACATGTTAATGCTTCTTTGCATCGCTGGTGTGTTCAACAGAAGACATTTTACACATGTCGGGCCTTATTTCTCAACCTGGATTTATTCCAGAATGTAGGAGCATTTACACAAGAAATGTGGTATTCATAAAAAAAATAGAAATTAATTAATTAATAAAAATCGTTTGTTTGGAAAAATGTTCATATCTTGAGTTTGTGTATATTTACATATAAGAAGACTTGTAATCTAGTTGTAACTAGTAATGTGATTAGGCTTCAAATCATGTTGGAGATACTGCAAAGTTTAGGTCCCTTGTTTATTTCAGCTGCACACATGCATATAGTGAACATTTTGCGATTTCATTCATTTCATATTAGTGACATATTTGGGTTGAAAAAAACAACCCAAAACAAATCCATAAATCAAGACAAATAAGACTAGCTATTCGATTAAGTCAAAAGAAAAGGCACCTTATAAAAGGATGAAGAGTTATTGCATATTTGTGGTAGCTGTCACGCTGCAGTGGCTGAGCTGCGTTACTGTTAGATTTAGTGCACACTGTGTTTAGGAGGTGCTCTATTCACTATTTGGTCATCATTTTGTCATTTTCAGCTTTTGAGTTTTGTGGACGTCAGTAAATGTAAATCAACTGTGATGTAAACGTGTTTTGCACTTTACAGGTGATTGGCACTTTTTTTTAAACATATGCAAATGAGTATGAAGAAAATCAGTGTTACTGAAACTTTTGTAAATCTGACAGGATTTTTTTTATTTTGCTTGGACCTACCAAAATATTTGCACGCAACTCACTCACATAAAAGATTGATAAACGAGGCCTGTTATTTGTACCTTTCCTAGGAAAGCCATCTTGGTGCAAGGCCAATTCACCTCCTACAGAATTTTTTTTTTCCGACCTTCAGTAACATCCCTCCAATCCAACTCTGTAGTGGCAATTAGTGTTTCTAAAATTGTTTTTGTGTCGGCTAAAATGCCTAATGCAGTGACATAGGTATACGTTACAAGGGCATCCATGAAAAGTGCTGTCTAGAGCCTTTTTGGTGCCAAACCACATTGTTACAGACACCTTGCACATATCATTCACTCCTTAATTGCCAGGAATCTTGGTCCACCCAGCCAGTTCATTAACGGAGTAAACATTTCCTGCTCAGCCAAAGCACTGGAAGCCTGCCATGCAGCTCTGGGAGCAGGCCTCGAACCCGCAACTCAAACAACTATTACCTTCCGCCACCCTTCTAAAAGTCTTCCAGCCTGTTTAGCCAACAGCAACTTTCAGAAGTGGATGTTGGACCATCGGCGCTGTAGGTATGCTCGTGAAGCACACTGCCTTCTCTGTTCGTCACACACAATGTGGCTAGCTCTAATGAAAAAGAACAGTTTGCTCTGAGTCGTGGCTAAAGTGGCTGAAAGGTAAGCCAATGGCAGGATCAGAGGTGAATGCAACAAACGATGGATTCAGGGTTAAATGGGAAACCGCTTCACTCAGCTTTGATTAAATGGATGTTTTGTTCAGCCTCTGTCCAGATGTTGAGTCTATGTGTTTTAGTTTGACATTCTTGGCCCGGGGCCCATATATATTTTGGACTACAGCAGGGGAGTATATAATATCAGTGGAAAATGATGCGGTCTGGTACCTTTTAAATAACATTTCCGCCTTTTTCGCGACGCTTTCTTGTTTTTCTTTCCATATTTTGTTTTATTTCAGAAAAGAGCTTGCGAGATGCTGGTAGAAAAGTGCTGAAAAGGCCAAGATTGAGTAGAGTTGGGGGATTTGACTGAATTCCCCACCTTGCCTGTGAAAAACACAGGGGCTCTTTTTAAGCTCCTATAAACATATGGGAGATAATGAGGAGGAAGTCGGGGCTCCTAAATGGAAGGGGTCAAACAGTCATCCTCACAGCTGGATAAGTAGAGTTCACACTTGAGCTTCTGATTCAGAGTTCTTGGCAAAATTTGGTCCTGGTCTTTTCCTTAATGTTTTAAACTTGATTTATTTCTGAACAGATTTGAAGGGGTAGTGAGTAAACTGGACTGGAGGAAATGTTAATTAACTCTTTATAGCGTAGGCCAGTGGGACATGGTGTAACATATAAAGCCTGTAGCCTGGATCTTAACCACGATGGAGAATTTGTGTAAACGGTGAGAGAAACAGAGAGACTGTGTGCTTTTACGTTTCGTTTTCATTGACATTCACTCGTTATTAGAACGTTATTAGAACATTCAGTAGATAGACGTCAGGTTTGAAGAAATTCCGACTGTACAATTTCAGAAATAGCATATGTGCAATGTTAAAAAAAAAAAAAAAAGAATAGTGCGTATCATTATGGAAACATTTGTGTTATTATTGAGTCATTCTATATTTTATTCTATATTTTCATTCCTAAAACTAAAAATGTCATAGCGTTGTAAAAACATTCTCTGTACGCCCAGAAATATTGACAGATTCAACATTCTTGGAACCAAAATGTCTTGGAACCAAACCATAGTACCTAAAATTATTACCTGGGTCTCACCTACTTGTTGCTGCTCAGTAATAGATTCTGAGGCTGTTTTGGCAGGAAGTCATGCTCGCTTTGAGGCGACAGGAACACGAATTGACTTAAGAGAGTTGGTCTTGGCCTCCACAGGTGGCTAAGCCTTTCTGAGAATAAAACAAGATCGAGTTGTTGAAAGATCTGCAGTTCGGATTACACCGGCTAATAAAAGTAAACAGCTAACCACCTCTGTAACTCTCTGTCTATGGTATGCTTTTCCAAATGAGTGAGGCTCTACAAATTATGTGCTGGAGATAAACGTTCAGCTCCATGAAGACAGCAAAAAGAGAGAATACTGAGAAATATGATAAAATCAACTCCACCACCTTCAGTGACCAAACATCTGCTGTATTTTTTTCTTCTTCCCAGTTTTGTTTCGTGCCGATCCAGGCAGACTGGAGTGAAAGGGGTGGGAAGTGGACTGGAGACAGCTGCCCGAAGCTGATTTAGCAATAAACACCTGAAACATAGCTCTCAACTTTCTTTTATTTGGAGCACTAATGGACAGCCTCTGCCAGGAGTGGGAACTCCCCCATGCATTGCGTTTGTTGAAAGAGCGTCTATGACTGCCACTCCAATTAAAGAACTTGCAACCTAAGAGCGAGGTGGTGTGTGTGTGTGTGTGTGTGTGTGTCTGTGAGAGAGAAAGAGAGAGAGAAAGAGAGAGAGAGAGAGAGGGAGGCAACAAAGAGGGCTTCCAGAGGAGTAGCATCTGGATTCAAAGCTCAATTCCCAGCCAAGTCACAATTGTTTAGTCTGAAATGAGTGCAGTATGTTTGGGTGGTGAGGATAAGCTAGATGTGTATAACGAGCGAAAAAGTGTTGGAACACCACGTCCCTGTGTATAGGTTTGATGACATGCATTTATATGTCTCATTTCAATACTACCTTGACGGTGTAAAAGTATGAGGCCAATAAGTGCAAAAGCAAACTGAACATCTGGTAAAGGTTGGGTCACAACTCTCAGACACACTGCGCTAACACTTTAAATCAACACATGCAGCTAACAGCTACATCGACTCAACAAACAGAACAAATCATCTCTTTCACTGTACTAACATGTCTAAGTATCATCACACATTGTTGTGCTGAAATGTAGTGCAGCATTCATGCCAGATTTGCATAGCAGAGCCTTTCTGCACAACGGTCCACTAGCGGAACTGATCTACTGATCAAAACCGATTTAGAACTGACCCTGGTTAACAAATCTGGCCTTAAGCTGGTGCAGGTGCCCAAATGTGGCACAGACCAAGTTCAGAAGTTCAAACTCAAGTCAACACTAGCCTCACAGCTACATTCTGCATCATTATTCATGACACCAAATAGGCAAAAATTACAGTTTATTTAACAAAATTATGAATGACTATTATGACGTTTATTATTACGACGCTGCTGTAGTCATGAGTTGAATATATTCCACATTGTAACACAATATTGTAATTTATACCACACCACGATTGTTATTCTTGTATCTGATTGGTCAGAAGGTGTGCTTTTATACTGTATTTGTATATCCATATGGCTCAGACAGTAGTTCTGGCTGTAACATGAATGATAGGTTTATATTAATGCATTCGTTCTAATACCTTATTGTTTCTATAGTAACAGCTAATTCACGGGGACTTGTATGTTGGGCGCTCCACATAATCAAAGGCTAATAATAAACAGATTAAAGAACAACAAAACCATACAATCATTTATGTGGCGTAGGTTTTGTGGAGACATTTATTTAACATTTATAGAACAAGACCCGGGTGTCGGTGCTTTATAACAGTTACAGTGCTATGCAAAGTTTCCCAGCAAAGCCTTCATTTTTTTTTTTCACTGCATTTTTTTGAAAGACAGAGAGAGAAAGAGAGAATAGGAGACGCCGGTGAGGGAACGACTGTTTATCACGGCTATAACTTAAATGATAAAAGGAAATAACTTGTCTCATGGACCTTCCACAACAATAAATCCTAACTACAAGCTGTTAATACGTGTGATATGTTGATGTGAACGTTGTAATCATTGACAAATTGCTGTGGTGTAAGTGCAATAACGCACTGCAGGATTATTTTCGTATAACCGCAAATCTGTCATGTGTTATTCCTTACTACATTAAGGGTGTCATGTGTTATCAGTAGCCACTATCTACATCTGTATCTGATTAACGCTCCAAATATTCACACTGTATCTGTATTTGGTTTTAAACTCGAAGTGGGTGTGGCCTAAATGGGAAAGTTTTTTTTTTAAATTAAAAATGAATGCTTATTCGTCGTGCATTTTTTTGCGTGTGACAAAATCTGGAATGGGATGTTCAAAAAGCACTTATGAGTGTGCTGGTCAGATGTCCACAAACCTTTGGCTATATAATGTACATAATGAGCAGGAATTTGTTGAAATATGTAGCAGCCAATGTAGCTTGACCAAGATTGGGGTAATGTGCTTAGACTTTTTTTTCTGGTAAGGATGCAGACTGAACTAGATAACAAGGTAGCCAGAGGGCCAAAAAAAAAATCCAGGGGGTGGAGCTGGACCTGATTCAGCTCCTCCTATAGCCCTAACCGTAAGCCTAACCCATGAGATGTTGTACAACAAACACACTTATCCAACCTGAAATACAATGAGTTTTCCACCACCTCCTGAACTTTTGACTCCGCCCAGATGGGTCAAACTCCACCCCTGGACTTTTCGTTCTGCAGTCAGGGGGAACATATCTGTCTTATTTTGGCTACGCTTCTTAGATGTCAATAAGCAGTTTTAGAGATAATACTTATATGGGAATCAAATCATAAACCAGTGTCCAAGGTTACACCAAGGTTCTTAACTCTAGCTTTTGGTCTTAGTAGCCAAAATAGCCAACATCATTGTTTCTGCTTTGTCAGAATTTACAAGAAAGAAGTTTCAATGTCCATCCCAACATTTTTGCATTTTATAGTCTTCCATTTTTCATAGCTATGCTGCTGAAGTAGAAATACCATTGTGTATCAACAGCGCAGAAGAGAAAGCCAACATCATGTTTGTGTCCAAGAGACTGGATTTAAAGTGAGAATAATGGGGAACCTAAAACCTTGTGGGACACCATATTATACTGTGTGTGTGTGTGTGTGTGTGTGTGTGTGTGTGCCTGGGAGGCATTTTGGGGTTGCTCACCACAGCCTGTGGAACGTGGGGGTCAAGAGGATCCGACCTTCCCCTGAGGCCCAGAGTCTAGGTCAGAGACCAGGCTCATATCCGCTCCAAACAAGCCTCACATAAGCACCTCACACACACACACACACACACACACACACATACAAATAACAGAGAGAGGGAGTCATATTGAATGTATGGGTGTGTGAGTCTCAGTGTGTGTGTTTTAGCACAAATCTGTGTGTGTGTGTGTGTGTGTGTGTGTGTGTGTGTGTGTGTGTGTGTGTGTGTGTGTGTGTGTGTGTGTGTTGCGAGCATTCCCATGCCTCTTTCTTGCAGAGGAGATAAATGCATGCATTGTGGAGACACTGTACAATCTTTGTATGGGAATGAGAACTTGTGGTCAAGAAAAAAAGCTGGCAGGCAGGTAAGGAGAATAAAGTGTCTCATGAAAATGATCTGTGTTAATTACATCTGGCTGTATTATCACCAAACTGAAAAGAGAAATATCATGATTTGTAGGAATCCATTCAGATTTCTCTCTTCCTTTTCTTATTATAAATTGCCTTTCTTTCTTTCTCCATTTTGGGTTGCTCTCAGAATCCGTCAAACACACACACTTTTGCGATTGATTTTAATGAGAATGCGTTGACGGGCAAACCACACCAAAATGTGAGCATGCATAAGAGTTGTGTTCAATCATCAATCATCCATTTAAATGTTAAATTGTGAAAAAATGTGCTCTGATGTGATCATGCATCAGCCAAGTAGGAGATGGTCTGTGGTGGGGCTTTAGTCATTCACATCAATGGAATGATTATGAATGTATGAAGTAGCTCATGGTGAGTCTATTGCTCCTGTAGATAATATCCTGACTATCAGTAACCTGACAACAACATGGATGCAGTTTATAATCAGCATACGGAAGGATTACTAAATGCTTATATTTGGCAGGACCCTAACACAGTTCATCACCCTGAGAAGCATGGTGGTAGTAGCATCGTGTTGAATGTTATGCTTGGCCTCTTGGTTGCTTTTTTTAAATCTTAAATATCCAGTCATACCTTGATTGGGAAGCACTGTTGCATTTTATTATGTTTCTTATGTTTATTAGAAATCTTTAGATTTAACTACAGAGGTCCTTAATAAGTTGTAATAAATAAGATCAAACTGCACAACTACAAAAGGGAACCTTTGAACTACCCCTAAAACCACCTTCAAAGAAGTAATATGGTAAATGATACCATCTTGAGGGTGACTAACACAAATCTCCTGCGTATCATCTACAGCATTGTTGACATATTGTAGACGGTGAAGCGATTGCATATAGACTGCATTATATTATATTAACGAATGCTCAAGGTACAGTTCACAAAAGTCATGTTGTTGACAGGTTATAAAATATCCTAATCAAACAGACATGCGCTGATTTATCCTATGAGTAATATGTACAGCCATTGAACTATGAATGAAATTGACCTCCTTCTCTCCCTTTTTATCTCTCGCCCTCCCATAATCCCTCTTTCTCTCTTCCAGACCCTCTTCATGGGTGGGAAGTGGTAGCTCAGTGGTTTAGCTGTTGGCCTGCTGATTGGAAGGTTATAAGTTCAAATCCCAGCTCTATCAAGCTACCCCTGCTGGGCCCTTGAGCCTCAATTGCTAAGTTGTATAAATGAGTTGTAAGTTGCTCTGGATAAGGACAAATGCCATAAATATATTTCATAAAACCTGGCTTTCATAAGGCCATCATCCTACTCTGTCCTTTCTTTTTATTATTCATCTTCTCTTTTCTTCTTACAGGCCATCCAACCTCACATAGAATCAAGTAGACCAGGCTATGACACATAGTCCATGGCATTACACTTTAAGGAAGTAGCTGTTTATAAGGGATTACCTTAAAGGCATTAAGCAAACACCCTATTGCAGAAACGACAACCCATATCTATCACTAACACAATCTCTTCTGACGGTTGAACGCCAGCCCAAACACACACTACCCACAGTGCTTAACTCCTTATATCAGAGTAAATGCAAATGTTCTAGCTCTTCACAAGTGGGTCAGGCTCTGTGGCTCAGTATTATCACAGTCATTTTCTCTGCAGAGCTCAATGGAAGTAAATTAAGTCAGTATATTTCAGCTGCTGAAGCACTCCACTGATAGGTTTCTTACTGGGTTAGATATTGATATTGGTTTGGGATGGAGGGCAGGTTTCTTTAGTGCTTGAGGCTACTTTATTAAGTTTAATGAACCTTTTTGCCACTGAAGACCATTAAAAACTTTTGTTCGTATTGTAATACTTTAGAAAATCCCTGCATTTGTCTCATATAATGAATGTGGAAAGAAAATGAAATGACTAGTGGACAATTAGTCAATGATCAAAATTCAAAATTACAATAAAAAAAATTTAGCAATAGCAAATATCTGGGTTACCAATTGGGGAAAACTCCACTTATGTAACTGTTTTTATACCATTATGATTGAATTCTTGAATCTAAATAAGGTGTAGATTAATTTTCTATAACAGTAGCTCTGGCTGTAGTACTGATTCACGTGGACTTGTATGGAGGACACCCTACATCATCCAGGACTAAGACTAAAGGTGTTGTTATTTAAAAATTTTGTTATTTAATAAATAAAAGCATAGAATTGTTGACTGTTTATTTAACACTTACAGAAGGAGTCTCCAGTGTCAGCATTTTGTAACAGCCAGTAAGTTTTCTCCTCCGGGAAAGAATTCAGGACAGTTTCTCAGTAACATGCTAGTCTGCAGTTTTCTGGGTGTTCTTATAATGCTTTACATAACATTTATATGTTTCTACAACACTGCTGCAGTATTTATAGCTATTTTGTTGAAATTATTATTTTTTTGTAATGTTACAGCCTAACCGTCATAAAATATTTCCGATGCTGTTCCTACTGAATGCCCTCTGTTAGCAGGGTAAGAACACCAGCAAGCCCCCTTCCCCTCCCCTATCTTACACTTGCTTCATATTACCAGGTGTAACTGAATCAGATTTTCCATGAATGAGTGAGCCGAATGCTAAAAAGAGGTGAAATTGAATGTCTACGCTAATGTTAAAGGCTACAACATGTTCAATTCTACCAAATTGGAACTAGCCAGGGGAGGTTAACGTTATATAGTTAACCTTCTCACCTTGTACGATGTATATGGTTAAACATGCATGCATCTGCCTGAGTACCCAGCAGGAAAAAATGACTGAGTAACAAAAATCTCCGAGGGAGCGAGAGAGAGAGAGAGAGAGAGAGAGAGAGAGAGAGAGAGGTAATGGTCCTCTGATGAAATCTGATAAAAACCAATTGAGCCGAGACATGCGTGTTGCCTTAAGCTACACCTGAACTGTGTGTGTGTATGTGTATGTGTGTGTGTGTATGTGGCAGCCTAGTAAGCAAGGCAATTCAACAGCCACAGAGACAAGTATCACTGGAACATGTGTGTGTGTGTGTGAGTGTGTGTGTGGTGGCAAGTTGGCTCGCTGGGAGGGCTTACAGAGGTCTCGCTAACTAATGAAGCAGAGAAAATTAAACTGGCCTTTTTTGTTGGCTCCGCCATGCTAGTGCCAAGTCTCAGCACTTGACTAGAGTTTCACTTTGGCTCGGGCCTCATCAAAAAGGTATTTGTAGCCTCAAGGGACTGCAATCAAAATAAGAAATAATTATAAAAGAGTTTTGGGCCCATGCGTGGGTTTTAGGGGTGTGTGTGTGTGTTTGTGTGTGTGAGAGTGAGAGAGAGAGAGAGAAATGGAAAGGGAGAGAAATGGCCTATGTGAGAACGTCCATGTGTCCCATTTGGAAATGAATGGTGAAAAGCAGTTTCCTCTTCCCTTCCTCTCGTCTACAGTTAGATGGTGGTCTGGACTTGCTCAGTGGCAACACAAATAACACAGCTGTCACATTGAGCATCTCCCAGGTATACTTCATCTCCTCCAGTTTTAGAGAACAAGGCCTGACCTCGATTTGCAAATATGACCCACAGTGTGTTTATTGCCACTGTGATTTTATCCAGCATATGTGCAGCATGAATGGACCTGGAACCATTCACATACAATTACACACTACTGAATGTCAGTGCACTCGCGTATCATCAAACACTTCTTGCTGGAGAGTCATACAGCCATACAGATCTGGATTCGTTTCGCTTCTTTTAGGCATCTCATGTTGGGAAAGTTACATTTATTTCCGAAGAAAGATACTGAAGATATCAGAGAAAGTACTGGGAAGGTGTTTTCCAAAAAAAAAAAAAAAAGTTAGTAACACTTTCTGTGAAGCCCATACTCATAAATCATTATTTATGATTAAATTAGAATTCTTTGTAAGTTGGTAATGACTCCTTGTAAGCATTTTTACAAACTGCCTCATAAAGCTGTAATAATGTGTGATAAATAATTCCTTGATAACTTATAATCATGTTTTTACGGAAGTGTCATTATTCATTATAATGCCATGCGCTGTACTGCACAACCTTTATAACTAACGATGACCTGGGGATAATTATAAAGTGAATCTAATATTTATGAATGATTATAAAAATATTATAAGTATTTCAAATGACAAGGACACACACACGTAGCAAAGACATACCTGCAAGGTTACGCAGGTGCTACATGCGGTATTTGGGTGTCCTTGTCATTTTGGCTTTTTTTGTCTTGTTAAAAAAGAGAGAAAAGAGAGAAAGAAAGAGAAACTGGTGGAATGGGGATGGCGGGTGTTTATATGCAGCTGCTATATGTGGTACCCATATTATAGAGTGATTAACATGGACATTGAGAAAGGACTCTTTCTCAAACAATGAAAGGGTACTAACGCTTTATTTTTGATTTTGAAGAAGCCACTGTTTGTGAATGTTGAAGATTGATTGACTGTCAATAACGATACATGCAGAGGAGCTGGCAGAGAACAGACGCCATTCCCGATTCTCTTCTTTGTTTCCTGTATTCACAGTAATCTGTCTGTCAGGTCTCCGGAGGCGGGGCCTGCGACATATAACATTAATCATAACAGGAACTAACTTGACTCACTGACAGTCCGCAACATTAAATGCAACTATAAATTGTTTAAAAAGCACAAAGTATCATTCATTAATGAATTAAAAACTGAAATCGTTGCCAAATCACTGTTGTGTAAGAGGAATAAAACACTCCAGGACATGCTGTTATAGAAAAATAATCCAGTTCAGGGTGGTAACAGTAACCCTGTTTCATGTTGGTCTGCATCACACCGCCCTGTTGTGGATTATTTTCCTATACCAGCATGCCATGTCATGTTTTATTCCTTACTTTGTAGAGCTTTATGAGGGTTGATTAGAGTTTATAAAATCCTTACAAAGAATCATGACAAACCCACAAAATTATAAGCACAGTTATAATGGTTTACGCATATGGGCTTCTTAGAAAGTGAAATGAAATCGTTTTATGAAAAATACTGGAGATGTTTCTATGAAAACTGTGCTTTTTTGGCAATGAAAATGTCTGCTCCGTTGCTATTCCACCAGTTATGAGATCGACAGAAATCTTAGAATTTGGTGTCTAGTGACCAACAAGCAATGTTTTCAGCTCTGTTTTGTGCGCTTACATTGTAGCGTCACCGTGTTGTCTGTCCTTGTCTTGCCCTTGTATTTCTCTTTTGTGTGCGTAACTTGTGTCAACAAAGATTGACAATTGTTAGCAGTAACCACTTTTTTCGTCCTTTTCTTTTTTGGTAATTGCAGCGTGAAACCTATTGGGCTGAAGATATTGATTTTTCCCCCTGTTTTTTTTTTTTTTTTTTTTCATGTGGGGATCTTGTGTATTTGACACGAAGCATCCCGCACTCCATCCTCAGGTCAATGCTGTGTTCTCATCAAAGCAAAAAGCAAAAAGGAAAAAAAAGGAGTAGTGAAAGAAGGAGACACCGTTCATAATGTTGCCATTCATCACCAAGTCTTTATATTCTGGCACAGAGCAACACGTTGAGAAAAACACTGGTAGAAAGCAATAGAAATAATTTTATATGGGGCTAAAGGAGGTTGCTGCATGTTTTCTTTTCATCTTTGTCCTTGTCCTTGGTCAGTGAATGGCACATAAAAAGTTTATGACTTTTTTATTGCAAAATCAAAAGCTGTTTTCTTTCCTGTAGATCAACACTGTTTTTATGTTTGTATGAATATGAGTCCTGGCTTTCTGCAGCACATTCAGTTGGTACCAGTACCATTTGGACAGCTTTGTCCAGGACACATTTTACTGCTTCACATCATACACACCTTCATGTGGCCAAAGTTTGTTAATCAAGGTATAAATCTGGGGACATTGCTAAATCGAGAAGCAAATATTTCTGCTGAGTGAGGCCTTTTTAAAGCATCCATACTTTATCTGTGATGCAAATACAGGGATTTACTCTTAGTAGCGCTGAAGCTTCTCCCTTTTACTCTGAGGAGCTCAGCAGTAGCATTATTCTTCTCCATTACCACCAAAGCACCATGAGCCATGCTGTGTTCCCTTAACCACAACAAAATAGGGGGGATGGAGATCAGTGGCAGAAAAAGAAAATAGTTTTGAAATGGAAACCCGAGAGGAATAGCAGTAATGTGCCAGTGATGAAATGTGAGAGAAAGCAATTGAGCACAAGCATGCGACAAGGACAAAGAGAGAGAGAGAGAGTGTGAAAGCGGGAGCCGGGAGCTGACCCAGGCACAGGGGATGAGCGCTATTTAGCAGTCAGGCAGTCTCTAAAAAAGGGCAGGTGTGGTGGCTGACAACCTCTACAGACGGGCCCAAATTATAGAATCTGAAATTAAACCTGCCGGTTTGAACCCAAGGCCCTCGACATTCATCTCTGATTTTATTCTACTGATAGACAGGCCAGTGAAGGGGAGAGACGGAATGGGCCAGTTTGAAGAGTCTTTTCATGGAGGTCACCATACCATGCCACTGCTCTCTTTTATTATGGCTCACATTCCCTCTCTCCCTCTCAGGGTATATATCTCACTCACACACACTCTCTATAGACTACCCACGTTTCACAGAATTGTGCAATTGATTATATTGTATTTGGTCCAAATGACATTTTAAAATGACCTGCTAGCTAAAGCTAAAATACTACTGCTAACCTTGGCCCTAGACTGAACCATACCAGTTCACAAATATGGAATTAGCTACCTAGTCACAATGTACTGTATGCTCAGTCTTTGCAACATAGCCACACAATGAACATGTTTAAAATATTATACCAATGTTTAAAATAATATACCGATATTTAGCAATCACATTTGGTTTGTGCCTTCAAATCTTTTGTGCCATCTGAAAAGGCATGGGTGTCTGCTACATGATTTCCACCATAATGGTCATGTCGTTGTGGCTTATACTGTTATTTTTCACTCCCATCTTCTTCGCTTGAATTCGCCGGTGAGTAATATGATGTTAATATGATGTTAATTTGAATTATTAGAATATTCAGGGAGAAAGATCATTCCTTCAGGGTTGTGGTTAATCCGGAGCCTATCCCAGGAGCACTAGGTGCAAAGCAGGGGTACACCCTGAATGGGACACTAGTTTATTAACAATTAGTAGGCATAGCACAATTAGTAGGCAATCTCTGTACATTAGCTACAGCCTTGTGCGATTGTGTAATTAGCTAAAGCCTTAGTAAACTGATCATCAAAGTAAAGTATAATTGCTAACACATCCATACCCTAAATTAAACCACTGAGACTATGAGATTTTGTTGATTCTAATAATAGTGCCCTATGACAAAACAAATAGTTTCACTAGATCGGCTAGTTTACTCCACTCAGTCCTCTACCAAGTTAGGCTGAGTTCTCTGCTCGAGAGAGGAAGAACACTTTGAGCTTGTTTAGAGACCTGCCAGTAAAGATTCTCAAATTTGACCTTCAATCCAGAAGTCTGCTTAGTTTGGGATAGGTCCACATCATAATGGAACTCAAGACTGATAACCAAAGATAGAGTCTGGCTACAGAAAAAGTACAGTGGGTTGCCAGTGGAGTGAGGTCCCAGAATCAGCAGTGATACAAATAGAACTAGAGGCCATATTTTTGGCAAAGACTCATCCAAAGTATACTCTCAGTTATGGCAAAGTGAAGCATCAACTGTAAATCCATCAAGATCTGAAACTAAACTGGAAAAGTATATGAAAGTGAGATTTATCACATAACACCACTGCTTAGTGGTAAATGAAATTTAAAAATCATGTCTGAGAGTAGGAAACCAGTTACCATCTAAACAGTGAATATCCAAAAATCAAGAACTAGGTACCACCTTGTCTAGATAGGATGCCTACTTTGTAAGAAACTAACAGCTATGCATGCCCACTTAGCAACACAAATGAACCAGCTGCTAGCTACAAGCATGCACCCTCCCACTAACCAATTACTGCCAATCCACAATATAAATGCTATGGTCAAGCCAAGGTACTGCCCAGTTCTTCATGCTTCTGATTGTTGGATATCCACCATTTAGACTGGGACTGGTGACTGGGAAGCATTTTGGCCTGAAAAAAACACCAGCTAACAGCACAAATTATTAGCTACAAGCTCCCACCCTGGCTAATCAAAGGCAAGACAGTATGGGTCATGAAAGACCCCAACAAGGGACATGCACTAACCAACTACTTGCCAATCCACAACATAAAAGCTGTTGTCAAGCCTAGTTTAATGTGCACATTTACAAGTATGTGACTACTGACTAGTAAGGTATTCCAAACAGCACAAGATGCTTACTGATTGTGACAAATCTGTCCACCAAGATTCCAAGATCAGGCACACCAACCTAAACATTGTTTTGACTGACTACAAGAAAGCATATGACTCATTTGCCCATGCATGAATAATGGAATGTCTAGCCCTGTACAAGGTGAAAAAGACACCTTCATCAACCACTCAGCATGGCACTGAAAGCCAACACAAGGAGTCAATACAAAGCCAATGCACAGATGGTCAGAATGTGTGGTATATACCATAGAGGTGCATTGGCCCGCTTCTGTTCTATAGAGTTCTTAACATCCTCAAATAGGTCTTTAATATGCTTGAAGATACACAATATATGGCCAGAAGTATGTGTTCACCTAACCATTACAATCATATATGCTTGTTGAACATCCCATTCCAGAGTTTATCAACCTCTTTGCAGTTATAACAGCCTCCACGTTTCTGGGAAGGTTTTACGCTATTTTAATTGCGTATATTTTGAATAGGAATGTGGTCGTGGGGATTTCTGCCCATTTAGCCACAAGAGGATTAGTGAAGTCAGGTATTGATGCTGGGCAAGGAGGCCTGGCGTGCGGTCGGCATTCCAGTTCATTCCAAATGTGTTCAGTGGGGTTGAAGTCATGGATCTGTGCAGGCCACTGGAGTTCTTACACACCAACCTTGACAAACCTTTATGGACCGTGCTTTGTGTACAGGGGCATTGTCATGCTAGAACAGGTTTGGGCTAGGTTCCTTAGTTCCAGTGGAGGGAACTCTTGAAGCTACAGTATACAAAGACCTTCCAGACAATTGTGTGCTTCCAACAGTTTATTTAAGGCCCACATATGGGTGTGATGGTCAGGTGTCCAGAACCTTTTGGCCATATAATGTATTTGGATGACATTAAACCATATGACAAATACCAAGAGACACATTGGCTTAGTGATCTGCCTGACCAGTATCTACAGCGAGACTTTGGGAAGACATTTAGACTAGAGAAGTGTGGTCAGTAAAGAGAGAAGGTGATCAGAACAGAAGAAGTTGAGCTAAGACAAGAGACAACCTCCAATCCTCCAATAGGACGGGAGCCAGGAGGAAGAAATCAGAAGAACATCCAAACAGCACCCCCCAAGGATGAGCTGCTTAGAGAATACCTCATATAGATAGGGTATGTGGATTACATGGAAACAGAGGCTGTACTATATCAGGACACCCCTTATGGCATGTATCAGTGACAGATATCAGAGTTGGATGAAATGGGGAAATCCTACCAATGGCTGAAAACATAGAGTTGTAGGATAGCACTAGCTGTGGCAGCACAACATTAGATCGGTTAAAGCTAAGGTATACCATTTCAGCTATAACCCAAGGTGCATTGCAAAGCACCTCATGAGGCAAGTCATCACCTAGTAGCAGGGAGCAAGATGCACAAATTGAGAGGCACAGTTAACAAGTAATATGGGTTACACAGCCTATGGTCCAAATGGTAGCAACCACATAGAGTAGTAAAAACAATAAAGCTAATTTCCTGTGGGACCTCCAGATCTGAACAGATAAACAAGTAATAGCAAACCAACCAGACATTGCAATAATAGATAAGGACCAGAAAACAGCAGTAGCGACAACCCCAAGTGACAGGAACGTCAGGAAAAGAAGGAATATGAGTCTGAACAAATACCAGAGACTGAAAAAGGAACTAGAGAGAATGTGGAAGGTTAAACCCATGGTTGTCCCACTGGTAATAGGAGCACTTGGGTCTGATATCTCCAACAAATTATATGAATTGCAACATAGATTTCAGTCCAGAAGAGTACAGTCCATAATGCATTGCACCATCAAACTCCCAAACTCCCAGTTGGAAGGGGGATGTGAGATTTATTTTAAACAACAATTACTTAGTAAATATAAAAATTGATTTTTTTTTCAGGACTAAATGCTTTTAGCAATACTATTTTTACTATGTAAAATGCAATTTATAGCAACCCTGAAAATTTTTTGTATTGCGAACACTTGAAACAAGTGTTTTAAATGAATTAGTAAAATAATTAAATAATTGGTCAGTGTGAGGGGCTGTGAAGGCCTTTCCCACATAACATTAAAGCTGGAACACAGCAGTGCATACTAGAGATGTAACCGAATATGAATACATTATTCGGAAACAACATATAATGTGTAATAAACAGACACAAATACAGAAACAAATAGGAGGTGTGCTTTTTTTTTTTTCTTCTTAGAAAGCTTGCCAGAACAGTTCACAGGACTTCTGACTGAGATGCATCAGGACTGGGATCCCCACAAAAAAGCCATGCAAGCAGGCAGTCAGATATGAAGCTTGCAGGACAATGACCATATTCATTAACATGAACATAC
The DNA here is from genome assembly GCA_022985145.1 of Pangasius djambal. NCBI lineage: Eukaryota > Metazoa > Chordata > Actinopteri > Siluriformes > Pangasiidae > Pangasius > Pangasius djambal. The sequence continues at coordinate 6,851,730 of CM040994.1, forward strand.
ATGAACATACAAGGAACATTCATTCCTTGACCCTTAGGAACTGTCTGCTAAGGGTTGTGGTGGATTAAATGAGAAAATATCAAAGGCAGATACAGACACAAATAATATGTGCAATTGGGATTTAATAAAAGAAACAGTCCAATGCTTTTTTCTAGTTGAGACCAAATATGAACTTGGGTGATGTAGCTGAGGTTGAGGAACTGTAAGAACCAGAATTTACACACCATGCTGATAGTGCTGGCATTTCTACACCTGGGCTTTAGAACCATTATAACAGTCATTTCTATATTTTGTTTTAGGCCATGTCCATTTTGGGTTTAAAATCTAAATACGGATACAAATGCTTGGGTCGCTAAACAGATTCAGAGTGGCATTGCATTACACTCCTAGTGCAAACCAGTGTCATTTAGAGAGAAAAAAAAAATTTGTTCTGAAACTACAGACTAAGACTACAGTCTTCGAGTGACAATGTGGCTTGCGTGTCGTACTATCCTTCCTGTTGGGTGTCCTAGCAGGAAAGCTCTATTTATATTATCATCAATTCTTCTTTTTTGTTGATGCAGTATTGAATGTAGTATAATGGACTTTTCTTTAGATGTTGTAGGAACCAAATAATAAATAGCTTTTTTTGTAATGTTTGTGAGCCAGACTCAGTGGGATGTCATGTCCCAATTCTATTTATTCAGGCATTTCCCGTGAACTTGCACAGAACCCATAGTGGGAAAATCCATAGGCCTACTCACAAACCAAATAGACATGCTAAGGTCAGTATTAGATAAAAACGAAACAATGACTAAAAAATGACTAAAAGGACTAGAAAAGCTAAGAATTAGGTGACATGGAATTTCAGTATAAAGACATGCAAGAGGCACTGAATAAATAGGTATATACACCCTGAGTAATGTGCACTAGCAAAGCCGTTAGTGGTCAATGCAGAGCTGGAACTGCAATGAGGAAAGACAGGAAACACAAAGTAAACAGGTAGCCTCTGTGATATTTCTGTATGCTATACATTATATGTATTCATATGGTTATTAACTTTATATATTTTCCCGCCACACAAGCTGCTAGCTAGCTAAATGAATGGCCATGTCTTAAGTGCAGCATAAAAGGGCCTTATAACATTCCAATATTATGCTACTTAGCTTCTTTTATTTAACTGTGCTAGCTAATATCAGCTAACATTTGGTTTCTTTTTGTTACCTTTTAAAAGTCCTGTTTTTGCCATGTTGTCCTATCACTAATAAGAACAGAGAAGGTAAATGAAATAAAAATCTTTGAAAATCTGCGAAAAAAGTTCTTCCATTTCTCACTGCCTTCAGGTAAATATTTTAGATAAATGCAAATCTACAACAGAGGAACTGCTACGGATGCCATAATGGTTTACTTTGCTGGCTTCACCATTTGACGATCCCGGTCTTTCACCAAACGGTAACTAGACCTTATTAACTGAGTAACTGTATGGCTTTCGTGTGTAAAATGGTTCAACTGATTTCACTTATGATTTTCACTGGGTTCATCCATCCATCCATCCATCCATCCATTTTCCGTACTGCTTATCCTACAAAGGGTCACAGGGGAGCCTGAATCCTATCCCAGGGGACTCGGGACACAAGGCAGGGGACGCCCTGGACAGGGTTCCAACCCATGAGGTGGGAATACACCATGAATGGGACAATTTAGAGTTGCCAACTGACATATTTTTGGGATGAAACCAGAAAATCCGGAAAAGTAGCCCACATGGACATGGAGAACACACACAAAGAAACACCCCACAGACAGTAGGATTAAACCAGGGATCCTGGATCACACCAAACATTAGTACTTGTCCACATATCTGACTTGTTTAGCTCCCTCCTCTGTAATGCATATCTAGTTTGTGAGGGTGTCCAGGTGCTTTGCGAGTGAGTGGTTTGTTTGGCTGCTTTGAAAAGAAAACAAAGATCAGGTTTTTAAAGATCAGAGTTCTCTGCTTTCCACACCCTACCTTTATGCGGTTGCTCATAAGGTTTTCATTACTTCCCAGCAGCTACGTTCATTGAGCTACTGATGGTGAGTTAATGTCAGAGAGGCTTCACCTGGCATACCTTTCTTCTGCGCTGTTTCAGAAGGTCTCCTCCTGTTCCTCTTTATAAAGTGTGGACAGTAGCCCAAGGCCTGTTTGTTGGGTCTCTAGCTGAAATCCAGCCTTACCTTCTGATGCTTTGACAGTGGCTTTGGGCTTATGGGTTTTTGTTCATGCCATGCTCAGAGTCTCCAATGCAGCACTCTCAAAGACAAATGCATGTCCACCCACGCTGTTGTGTTTGTTTCGAAATTGTCAGTCAGCAACTCAATGGAGTATCAATTCATCCACATAAGTGTAATAGCTCACATTTTGCTTTAATGATGGTAATACTTCAATGCCATATAATACGCACAATATTGATAAATTAGCATATTCTGTCCTGTTCATCTGTCGCAAGTGGTTTTTACGGCTTACTACAATTATTGATGTAAACCACTCAGAGGCTTTAGTTTTTTTAAACATGGAGGGGTATAAAGCTTTTTAACAGACAATATGTTATATATTGAATGAAGAAATGAAAAATATCTTTTAGCAAACAGAGTTTAATCAATTGTATGTTTGATCTGGAATAATAAACACTAAGTGATATCAATTTTGTGTAGCAAGAGTTCGCCTACAGCTCAGAATGACTCATTTCCTAAGGGATATGCGAGAAAGAGTGAGAGAGGGATTTTCCACTGATGGGATAGTCTTTGTGTGTGTGTGCTGAATCCCTTGTGGGAAATGAAGGTCCACATCAGGATAGAAATCCATATTAGAAATAGATATTTGATTAAGAGTCTACAGTTGTGGACTCCAAAGTTTTGGCCCCCCTATAAAAGAACTGTAATTAATAGCATCACACATTTTAGGGTGTCTCTGCATGAACTAACTACTCTCACAGATATTAAATATGTCTGTGAGTGTGTTTGATGTGCGTGTATGGAAGGTACATTGAAGTATGATCTCACTGTTTATCACGTCAGTGTTTATTTCTTCCGTTGAGGAGGCTCCTCTGTCTCCCACTCCTCCACACCCTTCTGGAATCCTTTAAACTCCCAGTATGAGCTCCAAAAAAGAAGTCACTTGTGCTGAATGTTAATGGGTGGCACAATTATATTCTCATTTTTATGACACAATATAAAACTGAAAAAAGGTCAGAGCCTTTTATTAATTTGAACAAACCACAGTACTGAAGAATAAAGTTATTAACACAAGCATAATGTAGCTGCCATAGGTTCCATTGTGAAATTCTGTACAATATTTTAGGGATGTAACATAATGCTATTATCGGTATCTGATTAGTGCTCAAAATACTGGTATCTGTTTTCACATTTGGATTCAAACTGGAAGTGGGCCTGGTCTATAGCGGAAGTTTTTGTTTGTTTGTTTTGTTACCATAAGCCCTGGAAACATGGAAAAACACTGAAAAAGAAAAAAAATTGTTCACAAATTATAGCAAATAGAAATTGACATAATGTAACTTTAGTCAATCCCTGAACCAGATGCCCTTTGAAACTTTCTGGCAAGCTTTCTATCTTCTATCTAATGTGCCTGAGTAAGCAAAATAACTAAGTTTCAAAGCAGCGATGTCATTTCCTAATCAAAAAAACTATTATTTAGGCTAGAGTTGAGAACAATATCCATCTAATGATATTTTCAGATCATGTTTACTCCCATTAGTGTCATGTTAATGAACATGGTATTTGTTCTGAGATCAGAGTTGCCAGGTTCTGTATATAATATACAATAAAACCCTGTATATATCTGCGTGTTGCAGATTTACAGTATACTGCAAATGAGAAATGTGCACCACTATTCCAGTCTGTATTCGTATTCATTTAGGATGCATCCAAATAACGTACTCAGATACATCCAGACAATATGTAGTATATATAATGCAGATGATATTTGGATTGTTCTCTGTAATGAAATAACCTGGCCAGATAACTGAAAAAAAAAGAAAAAAAAACGACTATTCATAATTCTTTGGTGTATATTCAAGTGACATACATACACAAACTAGAAGAAATTAAATGAAAAAAAAATAAAGAATTCATTCATTCATCTACAGGAACCACTTTATCCTGGTCCGGATTGCGGTGGATCTGGAGCCAATTCCTACAAAACTGGGCACAAGGTGAGAGAAATAGCCCCGGAATGCGACAAACAGAAATAATAAATCTTAGAATTGCTCTAAAAGATGGAAAAAATCTGTTGAATGAAAAGGGAATGAATCTGGCTGATGTAGTTACGCTCCTCTGTGATGCGTGATGCTATAAACTGCCAAACTATTTGGATGATTGCTCACTTTTGCATTAAAAGAACGTCGATTCTGCTTCATCATAGAGTCAGCAATGGTTTTGGATAAACCACCTTCAGAAGTTTATGTAAGGTTAGATAAGCGCAGATAACAATGTTTTTACACAGTCTAGCTAGATAAACTGGCTCTGGTAACTACGATAACAAAGGATTTGTTGCCAACTAAGCATGCTAAGATAACAAAAACAAAAATCAGGATATTGTTGTGTTAAAATGGTGTTGTGCTTTCTGTTAGTGAATAAAGTGTCTGCAGAACTGAGATGGTATTGTGTAAATGAATGTGTTTAAATTTGAGTCCATTTAGCAAGCAAATGGAAGTCAGGCTAGCTGCCTAACCAATGTCCGAATTATGGCAATGTTATTTATTTCAAATGTACTTCAAAATCAAAATCTACATCATGTTTCATCTACATGTGTACACCACATGCAGAATTACTGGGAGGTAAACGGCCCAGGATGGAGCGTGGAATCTGCTCCAGTGTGTGTGTGTGTGTGTGTGTGTGTGTTTGTGTGTGTGTTTATATGCTTGTGTGCTCTGGGTTAGAGTGCCGATAAGATCGAAGCAGCCTGTGTTTGCACAGTGTGAGATTGATAAGGTCTGAGCTACTCCCCTGAGCCTCTGGCTTGGCTGTTGACTAAACACCAGAGAGTCGTACTGATGGAAGGCCACATTTTAAAAGAGACTGCCCAACACATATTCATATACATACACACACTCGGAGAAAGAGAAAAAAAGCAAAACAAATAGCATAGCTGCAAACAGAGTTTCAACTAGAGTGAGTCAGATAGATGTGCAACACACACACACACACACACACACAGTACTTCGGGTGGGTGGGGGTTGTGGTTATGGTAAGGTGAGACACAGGTCAGTGTGTTAGTCATGAGATGAATTCACCTCAGCTCATCTCCACGGGTGTGGTTGCAATGAGTCAAATCACAGATGGTCAAGGTTAAGGAAGTGTTAATGATTTTTTCCCCCTTTTTTAGATTTTTATATTCTATAATCGAGTAATATTTTTACTCCATGGCACATATGCAGTACACGATTAAGGCCTGAAATTTGTTTTTCATTTTCAATTTGTAGTCACCGTTAGTACTTTAAGGAGGCGAGCAGGGTCAGTGAATTGCACAAACCCACATCACTCCTTTGAGACTTACATGTCTCACATGCCCTTTCAAGTCCAGAAGCTCTGATGAGCAAAGAACCGGGGCAGAACATCTGTTTAACAAATACAGCTTCACAAACAGCCAGCGTTTACACTGAAACCCGCATTAATATCTAACGCACCCAAACGTGAAAAAAAAAAGCCACCTTAAATCCAGGCTAATCCTGCAGAATGAAAAAAGCGAGTGTATTTTGTTATTATATGTGTCGGCCTGAGAAAACTCAGCATGCTTGAGTGTGCACAAACACCCTGGCTTCTGTAAGTAGGTCATGGCTAGCTGTCAGCTACCCATCAACTTTGCACCGACATCCTTCCTTTCCCATCAAACACATGCACAATTCCCTGTCCGATGTCAAGAATAGGCCCAGGAGGGAGTGTAGTCCTCTCCATGTTCAAACCCTGCTCTCTTTTACGAGTGGCTCTAAAGAGACTAGAACCATCGAAACAATTTGTAGGATCCGTGAGGATAGCGTATTGTCAAAACAGAACGTCTCAATGGGCCGCTCGTGGGCTTGAAGAGAAAATGGGGTGGCCGCCTGTTTACAGGGTGGGGTATAAATATTAAACATGGGCTCTAATCAAATCCAACGGCTATGGGCCACAAACGCAAAGCGTGGATGAATAGCGCATTTGCATACGCATGTAGCCACAGAGAAACACAGGAGCCATTTAACATGTGCTCATTAGGTGTGAGTGAGTGTGCAGTCAGCTGGGGATTGCCTCCCCCATTCTCCACAAATGAAGATGATTATAATTGACTCCCCAATGAAGGCGGAATAAAGAATGGATGAAAAAAAAAAGGTTGAGGAGTGGGTTTGTCCTGCCACTGAGTGCGATGTTTAGTCCCAGGGGCGTGTGTATGTGGTGGAAGTTAGCATGTGCCGCCACACTGACGGCTGTGCATTCTAATGGCGTGACGATTAAGAGTCAAAGTGTCAACTCGATGTTTAGATCATGTGACGGAGTGAGTCAGTAGATGGCAGGAAGTGCAAATTCACTCACCCTGGCTTTCTCTGTTTTCAGAATGACAGAGACACCAAGAAGAAATTGGCCACCAAGAGACTTTGCAAACTTTTGAACATAGGAAGCTAAATGACCTGTTTCTGAAACAGCTATTATTCAAACAAATGAGAGAGACCACCTAAACTCGAATATTAATTACATACAGTAATGGCTCAGAGGACTCGCACGCATGGAAAAGTCTATTTTCAGCACATGGTGTAATAGATTAGATTGCGTCTTTGTCTGTCTAAGCCTTTAGCATCTACCTGGCCAATAAAGATTGACAAGTCTTCATGCCTTAATGCAATCTCAGAGGATTTCTCTTATTATTGCAATCTAACTTTTCGGAGCAAAATACTCCAGCAGCAGGTTTTCTGCCCTCAGTGCAGCATTCAGCTTAATTCCGACACACACTGGGACAAGTTGTGTTTGCTTTGACTTTAGGTAGTCCTTGCCTATAGCTATGCATAGAGCAGAAAATTAAACTGATTCTGTACATTGCCTTAAAGGCAAAACAGTTTAATAAAAAAAAAAAGTGCTTTTTTATGTAGTGTATATAATATGTCATCTTATCTGTAAACACGCCATGTAATGTAACAGATAAAATGTAGCTTATATACTTCGGTTTATGTCGATTTTATGTAGAACCATGATGGTTTCAGTATCACAGTGGGTGCCAAGTAGAACTTAAAAAAAGCTTCAACTAAAAATGTAGTGGCTGCAAAAATGAAGGTTATAGAGTGATGCCACAGAAGAAACAGTTTTGGCTCATCACCATTATTTGGTCTCAGGATCAGCAGAAGAATCATTAATTCATCTTCAGTAAGCGCTTTATCCTGGTCAGGATTGCGGTGGATCTGGAGCCTATACCAGGAACAGATGGGAACACACACCGGATGGGATGCCACATTGACACCTAGGGGCAAGTTAGCAAGGGGTGGGAAATGGAGGAAACCTGTATGGACAGAGACTAACCCAAGTTCAGGATCGAACCAGGGAGCTGTGAGGCAGCAGCGCCTAGAAAAATGACACCTGTCATAAAAGTTTATGTCATGTTTTTAAAACCCATGTGGTAAAAGGAGGCAAAAACGGTTCTTGTTTAGACAGAGTAGAGTAGAGAGTAGAGTAGAGAGTAGAAAACCAGCACATACCAAGTGTAACTGCAGTAACAGTGTAACACTGTGGCGCATACAGTATGATATCACTTCTTTTCTTTCTTTTTTCTTTAAATCTAGCCTTTTTTTTAAGTGTGTTGAAGGTGGTAAGGTTAAATACCAGAGAACTACTGTTGCCACTGAACGAGACCCAACTATTTAATTACACACCTTGGAAAGTTAAGGCTTCTTTGCATCCTAAAAGTTATATTTGGGAGCCTCTCTAAAAGGAAACCTTCCGTCGCAGGATTCCACATACCTCAGAAGGTAAAATGCATTAGGGTTGTACATTTATCCTACTGTATTCTTTTCAGTTATATTTGCTTTAACTGTAAGTTGGTTTGGATAAAGTCTTCTTCCTATGCATAATTATACATGGTAGCTAGTAACATATTGAAGACCATGACATATACCGCTACTGTCCAGGTTGTTTTTTATTATATTCTGTCAGAATGACATGTAATGAAGCAGTCGTAATAAAGTGACATTCTGTTTTGGTTGACATTTGACTGTCTCTTTTTGAATTCTATCTCTACCAAATTCTCCCAGACAGCTCGGAGGCTTTGTCGAATAAACAGAACGCGCGAAATGATAAAGCGTTGCTTGTAATAGTGTTTGTAAATAATCTCATTTTCTTCGCAGTGCTGTAAATGGGCAGTTTATTTAACAAATCCAGTGGGAGGAAGAGTGTTTCTCTATTCCCCTCGCCTCTATATTTCTCTCTCCAGCTAAACGGTATTGAAGGAGAGGCATGATGATAATGAAAATAATAAACAGGACAGCAGATAACAAGCGGCTTTGTAGTGCAGCTTTGGAGGAGGGCATTAGTTGCTGGGAGAAGAGACAGCCATTTTGCATGATATTAAACACTTGAAAGCGAATGGAAATCGAGGATGGGGAGAAGTCAACGGCATGAAGAGAAAGGCAGATATGGAGAGAGAGAAAGAGAGAGAGAGAGAGAAAATGGGGGAGGCCTAAGAATGTAAATAAAAGGATGCTAAGTTATCAGGCTAAGCGCTGTCAGCCTGCCCATTGTTTGGCGAGGTGATAAAAGGCAATTTCCCGCTTCCCCTGCACTGCTGCGCGCGCGCCGCTTAATTTGAGGGCCATTTTCCTTGACAGTGTTGACAGTCTCTACATATCTCTCCTCTCGTTTTCCCCCTCCCCGTTGCTGTTTTCTTCCTTCCCACAAAGCGGCCTGTTGTATTTATGCCGCTGTTTATTAGGCTATAACCCCCTTATTTTCCGTGTTCCTCTCGACGCTGTAACAATGCCTGCCATGGGGCTTTTAATACCTGTCAGCTCCTGCCAATGGGAGCCCATTTTTTGTTTCATATTCAAATTCCCTGTTGGGAAAGAATTTTTTTTCTCTCTCTCCCCCTTGCCCTTAATCTTCTTCCGCAGCAACCGTGTTGTGCCTCAATTTGAGGTGACACTGAAAGTATGGCTTATCATCGGCTGTGTGAAGCGATCCCATTACGCCTGCTGTAGCTTTCAAGCAAGCTTGTAAATAGCGCGCCGGGATCAGGGGGAAATAATTGACACGGATGCTCCCGTTTCAGTGAAGGGCTCCCCCTCGTAATGCCTTCCTGCTGGAGAAAATAAACTCCGCACTACTGGCTGTCAGGGAGTTTTTCTGTTCAGCAAAAGTCTTTTGAACTCCAATTTCCAAGCAGGTTCTGAGCAAATGAGCCTGAGTCACAGCATGCCGCTTTCTTTGCTTTGTCATCAACGGATTGATTAGCCCCAATCCTTTACTGTCGTTTTCGGACGGCTGATTTACTTTCTTATAAGCTAATCCGTCTCATTTTCTCTCACACTCAAACCAGGAAGAACGTTTTGGCCATTTTTGTTAATATTAAAGATTATTGTCTATCTGGTCTAGATTTCAAGAAGCTCAGAAACTTAAAAAAAAAAAAAAAAAAAAAAGAAGCTTTCATTCTCAGAAGCATCAGTTCTACCAGTCTGATGTCATGTCCAGTCTCAAGGACAGCATGTAAGTGATCTCAGTTATTATATGTATACTATATATATAATACATTCTGTATACCATATACGCAATGTTAATAGATGATGGGTGCAATTTTTGTTCCACTGATATTACAATTCTGTAAATGCATGTAAAGTAAAGGTACAAGACATTCTAAACGTAAAGTGTGCTTCACAGCAATCTATGTGCTCTGTTCAGGTAAATAACTTAAAACGTTAATAAAAACCTGTCCACAGTCATTAGAAAACGGAATTTCTGCATTATAGCGACACTTCACCTTGTAGTTCATACTTAAATCATTAAAATATTCTTTTCTATAGCATTAATGTGTGAATCTGTGTAACATCTCACTGACATCTCATCTCATTGAAACATCCATTTCCGTGTGTCTTTAATTGTGGTTTATGCAAAAAAATGTACACTTTGTGTCCCACAATATTCCATCAACCCTGTTAACGGAACACATTCACCCCTATGAAACTATGGAAGTCATGTTGACACATCATCTGAGTTTCCTGTAGGTCATGGGAAGAAGAAAAAAATAAGTTTTATCATTCTTTTTTTGTTTTAATTTTCACCTTGAATGTACAACCCAGTTATGATTATAAATCATCAGAATGCCCTTAATGTCCTCATGACATTTGCATGGATGCTAGTTAGCCGCATTTTGTGTATTTGCTAATTATATGCTAAAAAAAAAAACTCAACCTTGTCACTTTCAACCCTGTTACTCATTTAAGAGCAAAATGCAGCCACTTTCACGCGTGTTTTCTTTGCTTCAGTGTTTAAAAATGATTTTTTTTTTAAGAGTCACAATGGCTAACTGGCTAAATGGCACCCCAATCATGAAATCACCATAATAAGTTGAAAGCACTTTGCATTAAATCCTTTTCCTATACCTAAGCTTAGTCCTCTTTTTAAAGACCTGTTGATATGTTCGCTCATCTCCATTCGTGAAACAAAGTGCTGCACTGTAGAATGTGGCAGTTGGTGTCTTATGTAGAAAGTGCGAGCTCTTTTGTGGAGGCACAAAGGCATTCAAGTCCAACTAACTTATTATTATAATCTACCTCCACTGCTCGAACAGGAACAAAAGCACCTGGCTATATCCGTCCTCCTCTTTTATCTGTTCTAACAGAGCACTTTATTTGGCTCCGAGATATTTTCCAGATTTATTTATTCTCTGCCATGGTGAGTGATCTCCGGGGAAAGCAATACCATTGTTCCTACCATTGTGTGCTTTTCATAAGCGCCTTTTCCCCCACTATTTTCCCTGATAGTATCAATCAGCAGCGGTTAAGTCAACAGCAGGTTCACAAAATCAGCCGTGACAGGCAATGAGACATGCAGTCATGTATGAAACTTCACCAGAGACGATTGAGATGTCAGCCAAAGCCTTGGTATGCCCGAGACAGGCATGGCAGAGCTGTGGCAAGAGATTAGAATTATAAAGAGAATTGGTCTTTCAATTTTTTTTTTCTGTTTTCATATCTCTCACGTGTTCCCTCGCCATCTCTCCGGAGTATTTATTGATGTACTTCATGTGTCACATTCGGTCTTGCTTATTCATTTTCAACAAACATTTGCACAAGAAAATTAGGCAGTTGTTCATGCAAACTTAATATTGTTACACAAGTTCATCATCAAGCCTTTTGCTTTATCAAACAGCCCCTGATGCTTATGGGAATATTTAATCACTGAATGCCAAATGCCATGCTACATTTAGGTGTAATTTTCCTCCATGCAAAGGTAATTTGTTTTAGTATTACAAATTAATTAAACACTAACAATGATGGAGGATGCTCAGGAATTTGTAATTGAGAGCTCACCACGGACGCGGATTGATGGAGCGCCCCCCTCCTCCCATTCTCCTTCCTTTCAATATTTATTTTTCACGCTCTTTCATCCTTTGCTTTTCTTCATTCAATTTTCTCTGGTTTCCCAAGAAGAACACCTTTGCCCATAATTCTCACATTGTGTAAGTGTGTAAGTAGATGACTGGGATGGTAGGATGTATTAGTCATATTTTTTGGATACGGGAACGGCGTATGAGTTCGCTGCATTATCTGAAGGGAAAAAAAAAAAAAAAGATGTCTGCTTTAACATCAATTTGATATGAAGATATTCTGTCATCTCCACCTCAAAACCCAAATTATGTGCAGGCAGACTGTGAACTTGACCAAAGAAAGATTCCTGATTTTGTCTATCATCCTTCTCAGGCCTCACAAAGACTGAGCTTTAGGTGGAGCTTCTAGGTTTCTTCTTAACACTGTTACTTCAATGTCTCAATGTGTAATGGAAATGAATGATTTTGGAAGCAAAAATCCAGCTGTTCAAGATAATGATCTTACTTCACTTCTCATGACCAAATTGATGAATTCAGTTCCAGGCTGCATACTTAATGGTGTGTGTGTATGTGTGTGTGTTGTATGTACAATCATTATGTGTGATGTAATGTAGTGATATTTGTTTCACTCGGTAATTATGATTTCATTGCACAAAACCCAGCTTTGTCTTTTTTTTTTCCCCCTCACTTAATACCTGAACATCTGCAAAGAGAGAGAGAGACAGAAGCTAATGAAATGGTTTGTTTTAAAATGCCTCAGTCAGGCCAGGACTTGCAGTAAGTAAATGTGTATGTGTGCATTTGCACGTCATTTGTGTGCACACACACACTCCCACAGCACATATCTGTGTTGAACAAAGCGTCCTCAGTTACTAATTGCTCGTCATGTCCCTGCAAACTGCACTATAAAACTGTAAGTACTAATCCCAACCCTTTACAAACAGTACCGCATTGTCTTTCCAAATCCAGACTATATGATGCATGGCCATCACTCAATGACTGATATCTATCTTCAACTGTTTATGCTTCACCATTTATCACAAAACAATGGAACAGGCTGTAGCGCAATGATTACTGTAGATATGTTTTCAGATAAAAACAGCTGTCAGTTAGATGAACAGTTAGATAGACATTTGCTGTAATAAAAGATCCTCTAATGCAATCCACATCATCAGTAATGCAACGTGGAGTCCTTCGTGTTTAAGGTTATTCAACACCAGACACCCAGTGACCCATTTAAGGTTCAGCTTCAGCTTGTCTCATTTCATAAGTTTCCTACAGATTTTTTTTATTTTAGTCACCTGGAGGCTCTTTCTGCTGCCTCAGTGTTGCTGCAGATGGCCCTCCTGCTCCTTTCTCCTTATACCATGTACAGTGTCAGCTTCCCAGGTACTGCACCGTCCACCTTTGTCAGGACTTCATATTTCTTCTTCTACCAATTTGGTCCATGTGATCTTCCAATTGCATATTTAAACTATATGGCCGAAAGTATGTGGACACCTGACCATCGCATCCAAACTGTTGCCACAAAGTTGCAAGCATACAAATGTATATAATGTCTCTGCATGCTGTAGCATTAAGAGTTCCCTTTAGTGGAACTAAGCGGCCCAAACCTGTTCCAACATCCCTGTGCACAAAGCAAAGCCCATGAAGACATGGTGGACCAAAGCTGAAGTGGAAGACTTGAACCCTACTGAACACCTTTGGGATGAATTGGAACACAGACTGCACGCCAGACCTTCTCGTCCGACATCAGTGTCCGACCTCACTAATGCTCTTGTGGCTGAATGGACACAAATTCCCACAGTCACATTCTAAAATTTAGTGGAAAGCCTTCCCAAAAGAATGAAGGCTGTTATAGCGCCAAAGGGGGGACCAACTCCATGGATTTAGAATGGAATGTCCAACAAGCACATGATAGATAGATAGATAGATAGATAGATAGATAGATAGATAGATAGATAGATAGTATCACTTTATTCATCCTTGAGGGAAATTCACAAATTACAGCAGCGCAGAGAGTTAGAAGGTAGACTAAAAGTAATTAAGATTATAAATGAAATAAAATAAGAATAAATGTATAAAAAAGAATCGAGTCTAAGAGTGCAATGTGGGTTTACATTTGTAGATATAAGTAGCAGACTTGCGTGGAATTAAATTGGCAGTGCAGTGCAAATATTGTCACCAGTGTAAACATTTTAAACAGCGATAAAATGAAGAGGTACATACAGTATTGTATAAAGTGAATATGAGAAAAAGAAAGAAAGACGAAAAATGCATAAATATGGATATGCATAGTGGATAGTGGTAAAGTTCATATTGGTGTGATGGTCAGATTCCTATTCTTGGCTGACAGGAGTTAAACTTGATGTGGTCTTTTGCTGTTGTAGCCCACCTTCCTCAAGATTTGATATGCTATGTGTTCTGAAATGCTTTTCTGCTCACCACGGTTGTAAAGAGTGGCTATTTGACTTACTGTCAGCTTGAACCAGTCTCCTCTGACCTCTCACAGCAACAAGGCATTTCCACCTTCAGAATATTTGGATGTTTTTGTTTGTTTGTTTGTTTGTTTGTTTCACCATTCTGTATAAACTGTAGAGACTGCTGTGTGTGAAAATCTCAGGACAGCAGCAGTTTCTGAAATACTCAAACTAGCCCATATTGCACCAACAACCATGCCATGGTCATAGATCAGATCTTTCCCCATTCTGATGTTTGATATGAACTTTACCTAATGTTCTTGCCTGATATTTTGCATTGCGCTGCTGGCACGTGATTCGCTGACTGGATAATTGCATGAAGCAGGTGTATGGGTGTTCCTAATAAAGTGACTAGTAAGTGTATGTATATGTGATATAAGCCTAGGTTCACACAATTCACATCGACTTCCAAAGTGAGCTCCAAATGGGCTGCCATTGAAATGTACAGCACACACACACACACACACACACATATATATATATATATATATATATGTATGTACTGAGTACATTTTTTGTGTTTAGTTTTCTAAAGATGAAATCAGAACTGTAATTGTGAGTGATATGATCTGCTCCAGAATTTAGCACATGTCTATATATGTACGTATATGTGTGCATGAATATACTATATACTGTATGTGTGCCATCTTCCCTACAGTAGATGGTTTATTAGAACAGTGATTTTGTCATTTTGTGTGGTGGGGGGTCATCACACACTGTGGTCCTCCTCCTCTCTCTCTCTGTCTCTCTCTCTCTGTGTGTGTGTGTGTGTGTGTGTGTGTGCAGATTGAGCTGCACAATTACTCTTTATTAATCTGCATCGCCTTAATTGAAAATTCCCCTGATGAGGGCCGATACTCCAGGGCCATACCTGGAATACGCCACTCATTATCTGCCAAGGTGCCTTTGTGGCCTGCCGGCACTTTCGACAAGCGTTGAGCCCTGCATGCAAATCAGAGGATAGCTGGAGTCCCTACTGACAGGAGAGAGAGAGAGAGAGAGAGAGAGAGCTATTCTTATTGCTATTATTCTATCTTTTTTATAAAAAAAAAATCTGTGTGTAAATATGTATGTCTCTAATTTAATGTTACCAATGCTTTGGCAGTGTAAAACCTTTTACCATGCTAAAAAAGCTATTTGAATCTTGAATCTTGAATCTTGAACAAGAGAGAGGGAGACAGAAAGAGAGAGAGAGAGAGAGAGAGAGAGAGAGAGAGGGAAGGGAAAAATAGAGAAATTTTACATGGCTGAAAGTGTGACGCTTAGTTATAGGCAAGACAAAGTGGTTAAGGAGGCTCTGTTCTATTTCACAAGATGTAGTGTACATTGAAGTTTTGTTATTAATGTTCATTAATGTTTAATCTACCCTAGACTTTTGACAGTGGTTTAGGTTACACATTTTTTATCTTTCCTGTTTGTTTACTTCTAACAATTTTTTTTTTTTTTTTTTTTTTACTTTTTAACCTTTGAGTTTTGGTCTGTTATTTTGTAATGGGTGTGTGTGTGTGTGTGTGTGTGTGTGCGTGTCCTGGCAGTATATGTGTAATGACTATAAGCAGTTACTTTAATGTTTTAAAGATATTTGTATTGATAGAGAGAGAGAAAGAGAGAGAGAGAGAAAGAGTGAGTGAGAGAGAGAGAGAGAGAGAGGGAGAGAGAGTAATAGAAAAAAGAAGACTACCACAATCCAGTGAACAAAGGCTCCACCTCCACTCTCTATTTCTAAAGCTTGCTAGACTAATACTAAGACTACTTGAAAAGGTACATTACAGGATTTTTCCCCTCTTTCAGCTGCTCCCGTTTGGGGTCTCCACAGTGGATCAGCCGTCCGCATATTTTGATTCTGGCACAAGTTTTACGCCGGATACCCTTCCTAACATAACCCTCCCCATTTCCAGGCTTTGGACCAGCACTGAGAGAGCACACTGGCTCGTGCAACCCTCCAGTGGCTGGGGTTGGCTCCCTGAGCGGGTATCGAACCCGGACCGCGGCGATGAGAGCACCACATGCTAGCCACTAGTCCAGGGAAACCACATTACCGGAAACTAATTATGTGAATTTACAACATTTTTATATAAAAGGACTTAGCACCAGAAGAGCTAATAGGTGATTAATTATTAAGTGATCTGAGGGGTTTCGGTCTAGACTCCCGTTATCAAACCTCTGTTCAGTTTGCAATTTTGTTCAAAATTAATAATTCAGACATTCTCATGTGCATCCATTTTAGCCACTTATCAGAATCAGAATAAAATTTCTGTCCTTCATTTGAATAGGTGGTCACCATAGGACAGGCAACTCACGGCCATGCGTCCCACACATGGCTGAGGAAAGTGGGTCATGTGTGGTTTGGTGGATGCATATTAAAGTGTATTTACCGTAGCAGGCAACGGTGGAAAAAAAAAAAAAAAAGAATCCTATTACGAGTGCTTTGAAAGTAATTACCTTAATTAAAAGCACTAATGTGGCAAGGCACAGGGAGGCATCTTTTACAGGCCTAGTTTAGAGACTGTTTGATTTAGTAGAGCATTGTGAGTTTAGGGAGTTGGAGCAAAGGGAGAAGGTTGACTCCATAATGCTCTGTTTCTGCTTTATTAATTTAGTTCTATTCAGGATAGCTTTATTGGCATGACTGCATTAAGTACAGTCTTACCAAAGCATATTCCAAGATACATTTCAAAGGCTTTTTTTTTGTATTTATAATTTCAGAGCTATTTAAATTGTGGGTTTTCTGTTTTTGGTTGGAAATCTGTTCTTGGGATTAACATGAAGTTAGTGATTTTTTTTTTTTTTTTTTTTAGATCACCATGGCTGAGGACCTTCTAACAAATTTTATAATTAATTTTCCCATTATCCTATGGGTCTCTCTATTCTTAGACAATAACCTGGGCAGACCTGCTTTAAAGTCTTCATTACTGACCCTTAGACCTTTAGTAGTATGACCCCTGCATGTATTTGTTTGGCCATGTCCATGCCTTGTTATCTGCAGTTACAGACTTTTACAGCAGTACTGCCTCCTCCACAGCGCTACACGCTTAGAAAAAATGTTGAATCTAGACTCCCTGAGCGCTGAAAATTCTGTGTAGAATCCCACCACTGTAGTGTTGTTGTCTCATTAAATGGGGCTCCAAGTAGACTCCCTTTATGAACCTGGAAGCCCTAAGAACCAATTTTGTCCTAAGAGTATATCCCTGATAAAGGCATCAAAAGGTGCTTTACTTTCATAGGGCCCTACATATGAATAATGTTATGAATGGTCCTGATAATGTCCTTCAGCCTTGTGAACGTGAAGACTTGGTTTTTCAACGGCATGCACTTTTTATATATATAGTGGGAGTTGGATTGCATCCTCATAGCCTCATATAATATAGTATGTAAGAGAAATGGTAAGAATTGTAAGACTGTAAGATAAATAATACTCTCAAAGAAGCAAGTAATTTTTTTCTTTCATTCATTCATCTTGTGGTTGTGGTAGATCCGGAGCCTCTCCGGGGAAAACCTCTCAGGGGATGTGAGGTAGGATTACAGCCTGGATGGGATGCCAGTGCATCACAGGGCACCATGCATACGCACATTTACACACTCATTCACATCTACATTGTCAGAAATAAATGTACCAAGCTGTACTTTTTCTTCTTGCTGGGATGGTACCATCAAGGATGCACCGTTTGTATGTACTGTATATTTTGCCTGGAAAGGTGCATGTGGTGTAGCTTTATTTGGAATAAAACTTTAAAGATGCATCAGTAGTGCTTAATGTCCAATTATATACCTTAAATTTTATTAAAAGTATAAAGATTCATACGAAAGGTACAACAAATATACCCCTCATGGTACCACCATAACACCACAAAAAGGGAAAGTACAGTTTGTTTGTTTGTTTGTTTGTTTGTTTGTTCTCAGAGTGTAGGGGCAATTTTAAGTCCTTTATCTACCTACCAGCATGTTTTTGGGAGGTGGGAGGAAACTGGAGAACCCAGAAGAAACCAGCATGGGGAGAACATGCAAAAGGCCACACAGGCAGTAACTCAAGCTCAGGATCACGCTATAAGCAACAACACTACCTGCTGCGCCACCCAAATTATTTTTTGTATAATATATAGTATTTGGACTATTTGTCTAAAAATGTACTCCTTTGGAGTCAGCTATTGAGCTAGTGTGGAACAAATCTGGATCCCCAGTAGGAGTAATTTACTGAAGGTGCCGAAGATGTTCACGCTTATACCAAAGTACTGTTGGAAATTTCGAATAATTTGCATCGTTGAAAAACTTCATAGAGTTTTATAGTGTACCTCTGCTTCTGACAGCATTGTCTACTTGGTGTTTGAATTGCAATATTAATTCAAGAGCATTAGCTGTTGAGGAAAGGCAGTTGGACCATTTTCATATCTAAAATATCTTATTTCATTATGTAGTCATGATTGCATTGGTGATACTTACCGGTTGTACCTGCTTATCACTTGCCATTTTCATAACAGATCTGAAACCGTTACTTGCCAACCCATCTATCTATCCGTGTACCTCACCTGTCACATTTCGACATCCATCCACAGATTGTTATTCATAGTGTTCTAGTTTCCATGCATAGATTGATAGATGCATAGATAGATAGATAGATAGATAGATAGATAGATAGATAGATAGATAGATAGATAGAGTATACCGTTGGATGGAAAACATGACATTAAAAAAAATATAAACAGTTCTAAGAGGAAATAATCATGTTATTTTTGCAAGGATACCTCATACTCTCGATCATTAAAAGAAAAGACCCGAACAGCAGCGAGCCCCTCAAATTAACAGCATTCACGTTTTACTGATGTAGGGGGGAGGACACAATTATGCTCACTTGTCATATATTAATA
>CM040994.1:6870701-6934565 GCA_022985145.1 Pangasius djambal
TGTCCTGTTTGACCTTGAAGTTTGGGGGGGGGGGGGGGGGGGGGGGGGGGGGGGGGGGGAGCATGGGGACAAGAGAAGAAAGGCATACCTAAAGAATAGATGGAAATTGAATACTGTGTATTGGAGCAGGTAAAGAAATAAATAGTTATTGTTATAGTGTGAGTGAGTGTGAAAGGGAGAGAAAAGAGAAAAAGGACAGGGCAGATGAACGAGCGACAGTGGCAAAAATGGCAAGAGAAGAGAATTATGTTTGAGTAAGAAAGCATAAAAGCCCATCTCTTCATTCAATTCTGACGATTGCCTTTGTGATTTGGCAGTGATGATGTTGCCAGAGGGCACATTAAGGCGTTATAATAGAGTGGCCCATGCTGCTCTGTCTGAATGGGCTAGTCAAGATTGTATCTGTCTGGGAGAAGGACTAAATCGACTTTGACTTCTGGGGGCATCGCCTCATGGCGCAACAAAAGATAAGCGCTGAACAACATGCCACATATTGTGAGGAGTTAGCAGTGAAAGAGAGACAGCAGGGAGTAATAAATATGCACATTTAGTACTCAGTTTGAGGTATGGTGTTTTCTTATTATTGCTTGTGTAAAGAAGTATTCAGGAATTTGGCTGAAAAAAAAAACATAACTGAGGAAAGAATACAGTCTGAGACTGTAAATCGCATACATGAGCACATACTCTCATACTAATAAAGCCATCACAAAGCATTTCAACACAAATCACATAATCACAGTTGCTGAAGTGGTGTAAATAGTGAGCAGGGCATTTCAGGCTTAGTAATACCATTGTATTTAAACAAATACGATTTCTTAAATACACCTACAGCTTCTTATATATGTACAATTAAATATGCATTTTTAAAAAGCTTGTTATTACTGGAATAGAATAACATGGAACACAGAGAGGTCTATAATAGTGGAGTGAATATTAGAAAGAAAAGAATTAAACATGACAAGGCCTGCTGTTATAGGAAAATAATCATCGATGGGGTGGTGTTTTACGGCCATACCTGAAGTTTCAGTAAAAAAAGCAGTTTATTTATCTTACACCACTTAAATTTTTCAACGCTAAGAATTTATATTTATTAGAGTATGACATATAGGCCTAATACTTATCACTCACATTACAACAGATATAAACAGTCTTTCCCTCACCAGCATCTCTTTTTACTCTCTCTTGAAGTTAATAAGAAAAAAATGGAGCTTGTCATGTTACCAACTAACCACAAACAGCAAAGCCCTCAGTCCTGAAGACTCTCTGTCGGAAGATTTAAAGGACCTCAGACTGTTACAAAGCACTCAGAATGGACTGAACTGTTGAATAAATGTTTCCTGAAT
Source organism: Pangasius djambal (assembly GCA_022985145.1). Lineage (NCBI taxonomy): Eukaryota > Metazoa > Chordata > Actinopteri > Siluriformes > Pangasiidae > Pangasius > Pangasius djambal. The sequence continues at coordinate 6,872,045 of CM040994.1, forward strand.
GAAAACTTCAATATATCAATAATTAATTTAAATCTGTTTATGTGGAGCTTCAACCATGTTACCACAGAAATGATACCGTGTTTGAATGATAAACCTTGCAACCAGAAATACTGCCAGAGCTGCTGTTATAGAAAAGTAATCAATATCTTCTGACCAGTCAGAATCGATAATTTAACGGCGCTCTGGTATACTTAAGCGTTTTCGTATGAGCAAAAGTGCTGTTCAGCCGTAGCTGATCACAGTCATGCCGGTATTCACTACAACAGCACAATTGCAATATACAACGTTTCTATAAACAAGAAATTAACATTGAGTAAGTGAGATTTCAGACACAATAAGGCCAAATGTTTTGTGAATTTTTGCTCCGTCAGTCAAAATAGTTCCCAAAGAAGCCACAGCTGGATGGAGCGTTACACGTGACTGACAGCCCGTAGTAAGTGTAGTAACGGTTTCATTATAATGAACTATTGCTAGAATTGGAATTTTATATAGTGAACACAGACAAGCGGAGTGAAACAAACAGCCAAATATACCAGCGCTCTTGTACTAAATGTCAGCGCTCATGGAACGTCTCTTCTCCAGTCAAACGGAGTCAAGTGAACCAGAAATGACTCTTTTAGAAAAATAATTAACAACATCATGGCTTAAGAGTGTACATCGGTTCCTATTTCTGTTATATGACTTAAGATATTTAGACAATATTTCAACACTGAATCAACTTTAAAGTAGAGTAAGTGGTGTGGGACAAAGTAAGTTACAAAGATGTTTTCAAACAGCTAAAAATGATTTGTCTCAGTTTTAAAAGTATCAGTTAAGGAAATGGTATGACATAAACAGACTTTTGGATCCTACTGCATCATTTCGGAAAAAAAACAAAACCAAATTGCTTATCATATCCTGTCTAGTTTTTGTTTGTTTGTTTGTTTTTTTTAATCTTCTACGAGGTGAAATATTCCTCACCACAATGAACATGAGTGACCTTTAGCACAAGAGCGATGTTCTTGAGCTGGAACTCGCACTAATTGACAGTACGCCCATGGTTAACAGTGCCCTGAGTGGATGCTTGACTGGGCCATTGTGTGCTTGATGCTGGTGTAGATCCAGCAGGGTTTCCTTTCAATCTGCCGCATTCTTACCATGGCCTCTCTTTCCATGGCCTCAATGATAAGAGGCACCTTGTAGATTTTAGAGCAGGAAGCTCCCTCTGAAAGGGCCACAAAGGACCTGCATGAGGGTCTTATAAAGCAATTACAATACTTACTTTTAAAGAAGGAATGGTACGGGAAAAAGTCACGGTGTGATAACCGTGCAACCTAAGATTGTGGTTTTCGATATATATCGTGGTATAAGTTAACGCAAGACGATAATATTGTACCATTGTTATTATTTGTTATTATTACATCACCTACCATGTTGGTTTAACAATCAATAACAAGCACTTTTAAGAACCTTCAATATCTTTAAGAGGACGCGACACAACTGGTCATAGCGTTTTGTTGCTATTTTTATTTTTAACATCAGAACAGTACAGTTAATATCATCACGTTGTGTATTAATTATATATTCTGCATATACTAGAGTAAAATTTGTTGTGAATTTATTAATTTTTCACCTTTTTTCACTTATTTGAATGTTTTTTAGCTAATTCAGTTGCCTGTTACAGTATCTGTATCAGCGTGTGTTACTTGCACATTCAAAATCCCTCTAAGCAGTGTTGTATTTGATGCATAAATGGAGTGCCCTGTTCACCCTCCTCCCCAATGCGAAAAAGGCAACAACCGATCATTAGCTTGAGCAAGCAATTGTTTAGAGGGTTATTAATTGGCTATGCAAGAAAATAGTAATGAGCATTCATACTAATTGTGCTAATCGGCTATTACAATTTAATGTTAAATGGTCAAATTGCTAGCTGGTCCTTCTTGGCTGCCATGTCATGCAAAAAAAAAAAGAATTTGAAAAGCAATTTATAGGTAATAGGCATATTTCACCTTTCGCCACCTCATCAGCAAGGCTGCAGCACTTTAAGATAAAATTACAAGTAATTACATAAAAAGAGTACCCTAACCTATAACATGGCCTTGAATGAGTAGCATATAGTGTCTCATGTCAGTACAAAGCAATGTTATAGGCTATTCATTCGATGTAATTTTCATTGTTTTCTGATCACAGAAAGTCTTTTCGAAAGCTTTGGCTACCTATTCCATGTGAATTGCTAAACCATATACATCATGATTGTACTCAAAAATGTGATTTTTGCATGGTTTAACTCTTCATAGATGGCTGATCTGATTGGTGTGTGGTTCAATACATTTAAAATGACAAACTTAACACAAAGAATTTGGGGAGCATTAGATATTAACACTGGTGATGTCAGCAAATAAGCTCCAAGGCTTTGGATCAATCAATCTAGTGTAAAAGTTGACATGGTACCTGGAAACTTTTAGCCTCATAATTCATGTGCTAAGCTAGCTAAATATAATGATGAAGGAAATAGTTTTGGTTGTTATGGGATGTTACGGCGGGCTGTTGGAAAGCAAGACGCATACACTTCAGCTCATCTCTACCTTTGACAAATGTATTTAGAATTTGTTGAATGGTGAATTAACGTGACCTGGTCTTTTCCAGGCTTCAACTGCTCAGTAGTTTGAACCGTGCCCACTGTAGCCTCAGATTCCTGTGTTTGGCCCATGGCAATGGAACCCAATGTGATCTTCCAATGTTGAAGCCCATCTGCTTCAAGATTCAACAGGTTATGCATTCTAAGATGCTTTTCTGCTCACCACGGTTGTAAAGAGTGGTTATTTGAGTTACTATAGCCTTCCAGTCAGGCCATTCTCCTCTGACGTTTCTAATTAACCAGGAATTTCAACCCGGAGAACTGCTGCTCAATGGTTGTTGTTGTTTTTTTTTCTCGCCATTCTGTGTAAACAGAATTAAATGGGCACATTAAATGTTTAATAAAATGCACATTTATTGATAAAATTCTTTTTAATCATCCCTGTTATTGGAATAAACCTAGTGACAGATAAAACTATCCCAGTATATACATTGCAAAAGGCTTTTTACAACACCAGAGGAATGAGTTGCTCATGTTTGCCAAACTTTTGGTAAACACGTGAATTGTAGATCAGCATAAATATATCCTGATAAATGCTATTACTAAGAGATCACATGTAAAGCTAGTAGATAGTTTTTGTTATTTAAATTCAGAAAATTAAAATTCATCCAAAAAATGATTATTTTCCTGATTTAATCTGATGATCAAGATAGTGCCTACCAGCACGAAGCATAAAGGTTCTGTAAGTTATTGTATTGATATATATATATATATATATATATATATATATATATATATATATATATTTATTTATTTATTTATTTATTTATTTATTTATTTTATTTTATTTTATTTTATTTTATTACCTGTACAGACGCACTGGCCATAAATCTATACTAGAAAATTGATTTCTTCATGACTGAATTGTGCCAGATATTATGTCACGTTACTGTATTCTCAGTAGAATACAATAAAATTGGCCACTATCCTCTCTGGGCTTGTAAATGGAATAATATTATTTTAAATTTGACCCTTATTTGGTCTTCAGTATGACTCGATGAAATATCTGTGTTTATTTTAGTTTAGGGGGTTGGGATACATTAATATAACCTCATGACTCCTATTCTAAATATAAATGATGCATGCGAATCCCTGGGTCCTGTACTAATCTCGCTCATGTCTTTTCCGGCATTTTGTTTGTTTGGCAGATTTGACCACTGGACTTGTTTTAATACTGAATTAGGCCTTGGGGGATTATGTTTGAGAGAGCAGCTGGGGTGGGATGTGGAAGGGTGGGGAGGGCGAGTGATTCTGAGCCTCTGTTAAGTGGGAAATATGGAGACAATGGAACAGGAGGAGAAAATAATCACTGAAAGAAGACTGGGGATGATTCATTCAATTCCTCAGAGAGAGAGGGAGAGAGTGAGGGAGAAAGACAGAGAAAGGGGGAAAGGGGCCATGGAGATTCATTTTTCCCTTTTACCTTGAGGAAAGACACAATAAAAGCTTTGCAACCCTGAAGGCCTGACTCTTTGAATGTGCCACAAATTTAATTTGCTCTTGTTCAGAGCCTGTCACATTTAAATGTTCTGTAGTTAACACTGTCAATATGGAAGTGATGGTGTTAGACATTTTAAGTCAACGCACCACTTTAAGACATCAGGTCACCTCTGTCAAAATGAAGTGAACTATGCTAATGGTGCATTGTCAGTGAAAAAAGGTACTGTACAGGTAGAGGTTTGTTCTCTGGTGAAAAAAAAAACACAAAGTAAATGTACTACCAAAGGTAGAAGAGTGGTCCTTAAAGTCCAACTGTGTACCGTCAATAATGCTAAAGTGAACTATATTCATTCTCCCAGTACTAGAGGTACGAAAGATGGTAACTTCGAAGGTGCTGAGTTCCTGACAAGTGTTTTTAGTACTTTTTCTATTTGAGAGTGTAAGTAGTTGTTTAATTGGAAGTACAGTTTGCTATAACCTGTTATTCATAATTATATGAGCATGAACTATGTCAAAAGCTGTCCATTTAAAATGGTTAAAATTCAATTTTTTAAATTCAATTCTAAATTACAGTGCAGATTCGGATGCTTGTACTGGTCACCATATATTATATTTTTAAACCATACTGAACTATCCTTGCTCTTTTATAGACAAATTCTCCAATGTGATTTACCTGTGAATTCCAGGCTCTTAAGTTCATGGCCTGTTTTGGTAAAGTCATTTCGGACTTTTCCTTGGCTTTTGAAGTAGCGCAAAAGGCTTTTCAAGGCCTTAATATTTCAGTATGGTGTGAATAATAAAAAAAATCATCCAACAGATTTGAGGGAATAATTTAATAAGTGACAGAGGGGCGTGCGGTAACGAGGCAGCCTGTCAACGTGTTCTGGAGCGTTTTGTCACTTTGAAAAACCACCTATGGGTCATTAGGGTCATGGATCATTGATTAATCCCTCATTCTTTGGCATTTGTGGCATTTTGTTGGCATTCCCTTGAAAAATTTCAAAGGAATTGAGTATGTACTTTATCTACATAGTGTAACATAGAAGCGACAACATAAATGAATGTTTTCACACATAAATGTAAAGGCACTTTTGAAATAATTTTCATCTTTTCAGCATGCACACATGCATAATATTTTACTTCAAATCCTCTCCACTTATAATTTCTACTACTTTTTAAGACTTTTGATTTTTACTTACTACAATCTCAATTTCTAATTCCTAACAACGCTAAACTCCAATTTACGTGACGACAAGAACAGGGAAGAGATAAATGATCCCTTAATGCATTTATTGAAACGTTTATATGTTTATTGAAACATGAGATTGGTTGCATATAATAAATGTGACAAAATAACAAAGTAAATGCAACAGCAGTAGCAGCTGCATGGTAAATGTCCATTAATAATTGAATGTGTGTCATACAGATTTCGTTTAGCTTCTGTGAAAACTTAAACTCATTAAAACCTAAACTTATTTCATTTAGCTTCTGTGAAAAGCATGGCATCATAGTGCAATGCTGCCTCAGATTAGAAAGACTTACTGTAATAGTCTCACAACTCCGTTGAATGCTTGTGGGCATGTTTATTAGGCATTTTTGGAAGGAGTCTCCAGTGTCAGCACTTTGAAACATGAGATAAAGCTGTAACATTGAGCTTTCCACCATGGGGAAATTCTTCAGGAAAGAGGGTTTTGTGGTTTCTCAGTAATATGACAAGTTTTTTTGGTTTTTTTTGGTTTTTGTTTTTATTAACTTCAACAGATGCTGATGAGGGAGGGACTGTTTATAGCTGCTACAATGTAAGTGATAACAAGAACTGATTTGTTTTGCAGTCACTCCATAACGTCAAACATAACTATAAACTCATTTTTAAAAAGTATGATTAGTCTGTCTTTGATTAATTTAAAAAATAAAATACAATTGTTGGCAAAGAATGTGCTTCTCATTACACCACCGCATCATTGATTATTTTCCAAAAAAAAAACAGCAAGGCCATTGTGTTTTATTCCTTGTAAAACTATCTGTTAAAAAGATCTCATACTGAGCTTTTAGACTCCTAGCCACGTTACTGTCTACAACTTCATATTTCTTACTCTTTTGCAAGTCTGAAAAGAAAGAAATTCACACATCTCTTACTCAGGTACCCACAAATCTTTCCACAAATAATTCTATAGAAGCTCTTTCTATAGAACCCTCCAGTAAATCAGCCCTTAAGTAATGTATGCCTTTATACATAACATTCCTTCTCAGTAGAATATAATACAATCAGCCACTATTCACTCTTGCCTTCTTGTGACCAAACTGCCTTAAATATTAAATCTTTGCTTTGAACAGCTAGGTTTCTCTTGGAGCAAACACACCTAAGGCTGGGCCTTCACCCCATTAAGCCTCGGCAGCACATGCTTGTCAGCGGCTCGTCATCCTGAGTGCTTGTTGTGTAGCTTAAAGAGGGGTGTGAGGCGTTGTTAGCAAACCTGTTTGTCCTGACACGCTCAGCTTCCCTGGTGACGGCCCCATGTTTACACACACAGGTGGAACTGAGCCGTGATTGTGCGCTTGACCCTTAAGTTCGGATCGAAAAGTAGAAATTTTTCCTAAAAAGCAAAACCAAGATCATTTCGTCCGAAATTTCTTCTCTCTGCATCATATATCCACCAAACAAAGGTTTGTTATGGAGGAAACTGCTGGAAAAACACATTGTATCATGCCTCTACTCAGCTGCCCACACACGCACATCTATATTTGCACGAGAACACTCTCTCTCTCTCTCATTTCTCTGTCCTTTTGCTCTAGCGCTTGAACTCGTCGCTGTGACAGTAAGTGAACTGAGGGGGCGACAGGGTCAGCATGGCTTAATTGCCATTTCATGTGCTCAGCCACACGCATTCATCTACACACAAACACACACAGGCTCTCATCTTCTTGTCTCGTCGTCTCTCTATTCGCGCCCATTGTAAGGGGGCCTTACTCCAAAGAGAATGGTTATTGGCTATTGGAGTGGGTGGCTGGTGAGTATCTATGGCAGGTGAACTTGTGCTTATATTCTGAGAATAGGAATTAGGAGATGTTTTTTTTTTGGAGGATCTTGACATGGCATTGGGTTGTGTCCTGGTTTTCTAGTGGACTTATTTAGATCTGTGAAGTAAGGAAAGCACATACGTACTGTATATCTGATGAGGCTACAAGTAAAGTGATTAAAATATCATTTTTTTTGTTCCTTACCTAAAACAAGACGCAAATTAACAGTCACCAGTTACAAAAATAGTTTAAAGTAATCATTATCAGTGATGGCTGGTGATGATATACGATGGGAGGTTAAAATCTAATAACTATCAATAGCTCAATAATAAAACTGTTAGTGTTAATCAATGCATTATTTATTATACAAAGACACTTAAAGACTGATAGGCAGCTGCATTCATGATTTCTAATTTTATGAAGTGGTTCCTCTCTTAATAATCTACTGGGTTTAATGCTGTGGTTAATCTGAATACCAAGCACAGTAAACAGAAAAGTTGTTCAAACCAAAAACCATTAAATTACTTTTCTGTTTTCTGTCCTTTACTGTAATTTCTCCTTTTTTTTTGGACAGTGTGTGCTTAGTCTATTAACCTTTAGGCATTCTGAGGGACAAATGATGATTTCGTAAATAATCCATGAATAATCCACTGTATTTCACATGCAACTTCTCAGTCACTGGCCTTTTACAGATGCGTCAGCAAGTGGGCTGAAAAATATCAACCTAAGAGGCATCAGCTCTGTGTGAATCTATACTCTTGAGCAAAAAAAAATGGGCCAAGCCCAAAATATGAAGCTTTTAATGGTCTTAACAAAAAATCATTGGTCAGAAAATTGGCAAGAATGAAACAAATCGCACTCCTGAGAGCTCCTGTGCCACCATTTGCTGGTTTACTTTTGCTGCAGTGAACTGTTTGTTTGGGAAAAGTTAGAAACAGGGAAATTCACTTATATAGTCTTCCTGTACACAAAGGTAAAAACATGATTATGATTAAGATTTTTGATGCAAAATTCAAACTAACACATGTCTGAGTGTACAAAATTTTCCATAAATATCTTCTGGGATTGTTTTTTCTTAAAAGGTTAGTCATTATTTGGTTATCTGCCACACCTGATGCAGCTCATCAAGGGCCACAGACTTGAAATCAAAGGGAAAGGCTATCCCATACTAAGTTCCTATATCTATTTGTTTAATTCTTGCTAATTTCCTCACCAATGATTTGCTGTTAAGACCCTTAAAAGCTTAAAATTTTGTCATTTTGGACTTTTTCCTTGCGCAAGAGTGTATGGTCTGGGCTAGAAAAAAATCAGCCCCAACCTCACTTCATCATACCATTCTATGTTCCACAAAAGTCCAATATAATCCAAAAATGAAAAGTTAAAAATGAAATCTTATATCGATGGCATTTTATCTGTGAAAGACATGGAGGCTTAAACCTGCTAGCTTGTTTATACTGCTAATAATAATAATCATAATAATACTCAACAGGTGGAATGCTGAATATACAATGAGAAGATTAATAAAGACTTCTTGGAAATATTAACAAGTTTCCTGAAAATAAAAGTTATTTGATTGCAAGGTTTTGTTTGAAGAAAAAAAAAATAATGAAGATTTATTACTTCAGAGTTCAGGGTTCCCACACATAAATAGTTTCGTACTCATTTTTCACTGAAAGCTTACAAGTACAGGCACGTTACCAAAAAAGCTTACATTGCTTACACCTCTTCGTCTGTTTCCACAACACTGCTTCATTGTGGAATAGTGTGTGTGCGTGTGTGTGTGTGTGTGTGATAGAGTGAGAGAGAGAAAAGAGAGAGTGAGCTGAAGCATAACTGCATTGACGCTACATAATAAAATAAGATATGCTATGTGTTCGCCAAAGTTACAGATAATGGTTAAATTTAGGCTAGGGGTGGAGGGGGGTTGTGTATACCTGTCATCTGCCCGGTGTTTCCAGGATAGGCTTGTGATGAATTTTGCTTATTTACTTTTGTTTACTAGACCTTTCAGTTTAATGTAGCTAACAAATATATAAAGCTAATAGCATCCAAATTAGAATCATTTGGCCTACACATGTCTACTACTGCTTTTAGCTATGTGATGTCCCTTTGTCCAATTTTATACTTATAGCATAGTATGTCACAGAGTGCCAGAAACAAGTCTATATGTGAGCATGTAGTAATGTATCCATGATTATTTGTTAGCTACATTAGCACCAGTAAAAAGAACGAAAGAAAGAAAGAAATTTGGGGTAAGGAAGGTGAACACTGAGACATGTATTTACACGAAGCTTTATCTCATTAGTATATAATAGAATAATAACAGCATTAAAAGTATTCGCATACCCCTTCCTTGTGGTTATAATAATAATTCAAAATTTTATTGGATATTTTATTTATTGGGCAGTCAGCAATGTCCTGTATTATGGGTATGGTCCATGTGTGTGTGTGTGTGTGTGTTCAGGTCAGGGCTAACACTGACACCAGGTTTGCCTTGATGTGTACTCTCTGGACACACTCAACTGCTGCAGCATCCCTCCGTTTGAGTAAAACATGAATACACATGTTTACCTGCCATGCTCCCGCAGCCTGGCCATGCATTATTTACAGTCAGATGTAATGGAGCCTGCTGTGATGAGGGGATCACCCACAGGGGTGGGTAGGGGTTGGGGTGATAGAGGGGGAGTTAAACGCTGGGGCAGAATATAGTGCATACGAGCAATGTTGAGAAGAGTTTCTACATTACAACCGATCAATCTGTCCATCTGTCAGTGATGATAGCCAATAAAATATCTTTATATCAGAACGTGTGCAAGACAAGATGTACACAGTGCGCCCTCTTTCCCTGCGTTGCTTTAGTTCACATACACACACACATTCTCTCTCTCTCTCTCTCTCTCTCTCTCTCTCTCTCTCCTTCTGCCATGGCTTGAGGCACAGCTCTCCACTGAGCTCACACAGATCTGGCCTCTGGAGAGGACTGAAAAGTGGACTTAAAGAGCTCAGCGGAAAGGCGAACCTGTGCGTGTGTGTGTGTGTGTGTGAGAGAGAGAGAGGGAGAGAGAGAGAGAGAGAGAGAGAGACTAGATAGAGCGCTCGAGTGTGGAGCAGAAGTGTAACTGCAGAAACACTACATAATAAGGAGGATATGCTGTGTATGTGTATATATATATATATATATATATATATATATATATATATATATATATATATATATAATGGTTACTTGCAATCATTTCAGAGGGATAATCATCAATCTATTGGGAAAGCAATTTTCAATAAAGTTTTATGCATTTTATACATTAATACATATTTTTTTCAGGTTTCCAACATTGTAAAGGGGCTGTAGCTTTATTTGTTATATTTACATCATATTGCATTTTACTTTACATTTACCATTTGTGTAGTGGAAATTATAGAAAAACCAGGGTTTAGCCAAAATTGTTTATTTTTTGTTTGTTTGTTTTTTGCCTATAATTTTGCCTCAACCTTGAAAATATTTCACCAAACCAAAATGGATTTTTTTTTTAATTTACTTATCCTGCAAGTCTGCAAATATTATGTTGAATAAGGAAGTCAGATTAACAAAAATACCTGTAAACACAGTCACTCTTAAAGGTGCTTTCACCTACCCAGCGTTTTCTTCCTTGGCACGGGTCGCTGTTGCGAAACTGCAATCACACTGAGGTGCAGACCCAAACCACCGGGTAAAAAGCGTCTGAGTTAGGTGGTTTCTGATCCAGTTCTGCACTCTGGTGTGGTTTGATTGGAGTGAGAAAGTGATTCAACTCTGAATCCACCCAACTGCAGGAAGTGACCTAAACAGGCTGTGTGTTTTTTTTGTAGCTGCTAAACTGAGCCACGAGGCACAAACTGAGCTAAAGGACAGGGATGTAGTTCTCCTGAAATGTGATATGTTCTGGATATTTTGGCCAACAAACAAGAATGTTATGTTTGTTTAGTGCCAGCTCCACGCTCTCTGTGCTCGGGTGATTTTTACATTTACCTTTGTCCACTGGCATATTTCTGACTAGCGAATAAAGATTTTCGGCTGCACACACTCCTCACTCCTCCTTTTTGGTCTGTTTATTTATGTGCAGTGTGAAACCAAACAGCAAGCGAACGAAAGCTATGAATTCCATTCTGATTTAGACTCAGCAAACAGATTAATGGGTGTAAAAGCACACTGAAACCTTGCTAGCTAAGTGGGACTTCCTCACGCAGTAATGTCAGGATTTGATCAAGTTCTTGGATAGTTACATGCCGCGAATGTCCACGATACTCGTGTGTCACAATTGGAATGGAATTTTTAAATGCAGTCTTCTCTCTAGAGCTTTACTTGTGGTTGAGATACTACATACAAAAGGCAGTTCAGGAAAGTCTGCAGTTTTCAGAACTGTAAATAGGTGAAATGGTCAGAATTTCACCATGCGAAATTTCCCAGGTCACCCACATTTTAAATAATAAACTACAGAAAAATCTTTCCCCATCATACGGCTACTCATGCTGGGTCACAGGGCAGTGTGACACACTTACACAAAAGTGCTATCTGCCCTCTTCCGCATACATGAGCTCACAGACACCCAAGATATGCTAGTATGACTGTGATTGACAGGGGAGATAAATTATCCCCTGAGAGCATGGCCAGTTTTGCTCCCTTGGCTAATAGACATGGATGGCTGTGGCATTGATAGCTCAAACGCTTTTCTGTTGTGCCACCCAAGAGCATTTTAAGCAATATTTTCAGTTAGCCTGAAAATATTAAAAAAGTCAATCAATAAGTTCTATCAAGTCCACAATTTACTTCCAACTCTTCCAACTTTAGTCATCAAGGTCCAATGCTTTTCATGTATTCCATGTGTTTTTCACATGCTTATTTCATAGTTTACTTCAAAGAATAATAAGCGTCTAAAGGAGAACAATATGGATGGTTGCTATTCTCACAGCAATAGGTCTCTGGAGGAGCTTTCAGGTGTGTTTCTCTCCCCACAGCGTTTTGGTCTCTCGTAAACCTACACCTCCTCTTTAACACATTCTGGGAAAGCAATTAGTGACATCATGGCTCTTCAGAAATGGCCTTCTGGACTTCAACTTCAGGGGTAAGCAGATGATGGTGGGCTTAGTGGTTACGTGGAGTGGAACCTAACCAGGAGAGTTCATGAGTCAGTCTCTCAGACATCCCGGACAGTCAGACACATATCTTTTGTTAGTTCAATTCTTCAGGTCTTTTGGCAGTCAGCCCGGGTTCTGATTCAGAATGGGCTTTATAAAATATAATTCTAATGTTTATGTTCACTGTATGTGTTTATATGGAAGGATGACCATAAATACTGGCCTGTCTGTTTTCTTTTTGGCTTCGCTAATGTTTATAGATATAATTTACTGTTCCTAGGGACATTCTCTCTAAGCTATGTGTTTCTTCCCGGTCTTTATAAGTAGGCAGATCCAATTTTTTTTTGCAGTCTAACGTCTTTCTGATATCTGGCCGCATTTAATATTTCAGTACATTTAATTAAAGTGGCGTGGTTGTAAAAAGGGGTTAGTTTAAAATGACTACATTATCAAGAGGTATGGTTAGGCATGCTGCTTTGAGATCCAGTCAAATCCAATCCTCTCTCATTCTCTTTAAACACAAATGAGGGCTTGATTTACTAAGATCCCAAATAAAAAGATTACTTCGCATGTAAACACTAATAAATTGCACATGCAGTTAGTGTCGACATGAGAGTGTCGTGTTCATGATTGTGTTGTGTATCACAGGCCATTCACAGGCTCTTTGAATAGCATTAGCATAGAAGATGTGAATGTGAATGCAGCTTTACCTGTAGATATGATTACCAAGACATGATTTCATTAAACTAAGACATAATTTCAAGAAAAAAAAAAAATTCAAGAAACGAAATGTGAATTTTTAATTATGAAACAGACTTCCGCTATTTTAGTACCCGCCCTTCGGCCGTATTCATTTGCATATGCATTCCTCCTTCCTGTAGTGCCTTTCACTTAGGCTTAGTATATCACATTGTCTGCGCTCAATTATTTCATTTGCGTAGAATCTGCTCTGTATTTTGCACTTTTCAGTAGAAATTAAATATTGTTTATGGCAAAACCCAAAACGGACAAAACGTGTGAATGACTTAATCCTCCACTGACCCTGTAGGTAAATCAGCTTGTACTTTTGTTTTGCGGGTGTTACAAAGTTTGCATGTGTTTTTACACATGCAAACATTTAGCAAATCAGTGCTTGAGTGTGTGCCAGCAGCTCAGCGTAGTAACACTAGATTTCCCCAACAGATTTCATGTTGAATATTTTGGTGGTAGCATGACCGCCTATCTAGCTCGTTAACTTATACACAAATCCTTGTCTACTGTATATGATGGCAGTTAGTTAAATTTGGCTTTCATATTTAAATAGTTGTCTTTACAGTTTATTGATTTTATTGAAAGTATGGTGATCTGGGCTTTCCAGAAGCATTGCAGCACAAAGGTCATCATCAAATGGCAAAGCAAGCTTCACATTCAATACTGATCCCTGGTTTGAATAAGGTGTCAACTGTCTGATTCTCATTTACTGGCCTCATCTTCATTAACTGCTTTATCCTGGACAGGGTCACATTAAATCCGGAGTCAATCCCGGGAACACTGAGTGCAAGGCAGGAATACACCCTGGATAAGACACCAGTCTAGGGCACTATGAACACACACATTCACACACGGGGACAATTTAGCATAGCCAATCCACTTACCAGCATGTGATAAATGAATTGAGTCAACTGATATTTTAGTGGACATCCACAACACCAAGCTGTAAGAAATGGCATAAGGTCAAATTAAAAAAAAAAAGTTTTGTTTATGCTAAGAGGTCACAAGAGATAGCAATACATATGCAGTTTTGGGCTAAAATAGGTTCAGGTATATTGCTGCAGATTTTGGATGCCAGTGAGCAAGAATGGAAAAATTAACATGGCCAATGAGCAAGCATGAAAAAAAACGCATTATGCGTAAATCTGATATTATAATATAAAAGTTATGCTTGCACCTGCATGAAAATACGGCACATTGTCACAAAGCAGGTTTACAGATGATCTGGGTTTTGACAACAGGTTACTGTGGCAGAAAAAAAAAAACACTGACAAGGCATAAGGAAGAAACCTTAAAAAGAGCCAGAACATTCTCAAAGAAAAGGAAGCCCACATGCTTAAAGAAAGAGGGGGAAAAAACGATGCTAAACTGTACCATTCCTCATTGTTTGGGCGGTATCCTGAACCGCAGACCTTTTGTACCATTAGTACGTATCTTTTACCTGGAAAGGTGCATGTAATATACTTTGCACCAGAAAGTGGCATTTTGAAATTTTGGGTAATATACAGGTTGAATCTGTATGAGAACAGCGTAAAAACGGATAAAGTGTCATACAACAACGTGTAATCATGACAGCAGTTTTTGTCAAGTGCACGTCAAGTGCATGTGTGTACCCAAGCGAGAGTTTTCATTGCAGCAGGAAGGTAAATGCAAATGTATGTGCAAATGGCTGCAGGATGAAGAAGCAGTAGGAACCACAGCAAGAGTACTGTATCGAGATTACACACCGGTGTTAATACAAGGCAGGGCTGAAGGGCGAGATGAACCACAGCAGGGGTAGTGTATCAGGACCTAACATGCTACGTGGGGCTGATTACCTTTTCCAAACCTACTTTTAGACAGAAGTATCATTAATTTGCCTATTTTTTTTTTCTTTCTGTTTCTCGGTTCATCAGAGATTTACTTTGGCAGTGTGCAAACAAGGTCAGACCCAAGGACACAACGCAAAACTCTAGACTGCCTGTTAATTAAGACAACAAAACCTTGACTCAAATTTGCTGTTCAAAGAAATTATGGTGAGAAAATAACACAGCATGGAAATTAGTACATGTGGACCTTGAGTAGACATTGTCTAATAGTGATTTAAGTATTAATGTGAAGAGAGGTTATGTGGGCTGTTTGGAAGAAGAGTGCAGGTGTGGGCAGTAATATGATAGATGCTAAATTCACTGCTACAGAGTAAAATGATTTAGTGTAACTACAAATAAAATGTCACCTGTGGAAAAAACTGTAGCATCTGGACCATATCATAACACTGGGGGGTTCTAGCTAGTTCTTTGTTGTAACTAAATTTGATACATTGTGAAAAGTTGAGGTTTTATTGGGGGGAAAAAAACAGCCAAATAATTTTTATTACTAAAGTTTACGTTACATTTAGCTGTGTAGATATCATTTAGCTACAGTGGCAGGCTTTAGCGAATCAGTTCACTTGACTGATTTGATTCTTTTGAACAAACCTATTTACGTGGTTCAAAGAAGATGATTTTGGATCTGTTGGTTTCATCACTCCGCGTGACATCTAGAAATATTGCCTGATAATTACGGTACAATTAAGCCCTCTCATAATATGCCACATTCATATGTTCATACTGTAGCATGGCCTGTGTACAATAACAATCGATTTTATCGCTAGGAACTTACATGATTTATGATTTGATAATATTAACATAGACCAGATTTGCAATATACAGTCTACAATAATTGGTATAATTGCTAAAAGTACACCATATATAACAGTCAAATCTCCAAATTATAAGTCGAGGCCGACCACATGGTGAAAACATCCTAATAAAAAAAGACAAAATTAGCCAAAATATTTGTTTTATCTGTATTTGTAAATCGGTTGCTTAACCTCAATCTAATCCCCCGTACCTGTATTGTTTGTGCAATTACCAAAGAAATTATTTTGACATGTTTCAATGTACTGGGAGTATGGAAGTATGGAAGTACGGAAAACCACAAGGGCAGTTGTTGAACTCCCTGGATGCATATTTATAATAAAGCTTATAGCTCAAATACAAACTATAACCATTACAATACAAGGGCTGTATCCAGAGTTGAGTTAAGCACTCATAGTGAGGATTTAATGCTGAAATTGCACTCAGACCTCAGACAAAACTACAGAATATTCAGACAGTTGCGCAGGAGTTTTGCATGTGGGGTGGAGTTTACTGAAAAACAGACACGGGTCTCAGTTACATATGACCTTGAGCTTAAGCCTCTTGTGTCATATCAACCCAAGTAAGGAGCACTCCACTGATTAACAGTCTGCTGTAACCACAATTTGTTACACTGAATCATTTGGACATTTTAGACATTTTGGAGATAATATACATCTACGTATATATATATATATATATCCTTAATTTGAGACAATATGCCCTACTTATCATGAGGGCAAGATCTTATATGGCACATTGATTATTACAGTGCAATTTGGAATTCCACTTAAAGTGACCTGTGATGAGAGCAGATGACTGCTAGGTCAGCTTATCCATTAAACATAAACTTTTGAAGTCACCAACTCTCACTATGGAAGTCTTAGGATGACAGATACTAACACTGATATTTTATAATTTCTAAATCTTCAAAAATAGATCAGTACACTAAAAACTAATTCCAGTTACTTATGCTTTTGATTAGTATAAGTATATACAACCTAGCACAAACTCTATGTTGGTAATACTTTATTATTAATTCTTTCCTATGATGAAACTAGTTCTATCTCTAAAATTACAGAGATTTGGAGCTTAAAAAAAAAGACTTTGGCTCTAGAATTCATTCAAGTGTTCTACAGAAGTATGCTTATTGACTGCACTAACAACTTCCCTCAGACCTCCATTATAAGTGAATTTCAAGTTTTAAAAATCATTTGTGAAGCACACATCTCTAGTGTTCATAAAGCTGTGTCGATTTTTATTGCAATGGTATGTTAAAGATGGCGTATTAGTGTCATAAAGAGGTCTCGCAGTTGCTTGAGTCAGTTTAAAGTTGTAAAGGTAATGTTACAAATCACAGCAGGATTTAGCAGAAAGGCTGCCAAGGCGTATATAACTATCAGGTTGGACAGTGTTCTGGGAATAAAGCTGTCTTCTGCCGGCCACTGCGGGGCCGTAAAAAGTTTGGACCGGTAATAAGTGGCTCGTTTTTAAATGAATCTGCGTCAGTCAGAGGCGGAGAGAGTCGAAGAGTGAGAGCTTGGCCCGGCTTTCATCCAACCGTAATGACTCACTCATAAGCAAGAGAGAGAGAGAGAGAGAGAGAGAGAGAGAGAGAGGGCATGAAATTCATATTTCCGTAATTGAGGATGGGATCAGGCTTCTCTGCGGTGACTGGTAAGTGAAAAGACAGAAAAACCAGCATTACGCACACGCAGACTTTAAAGTTCACAGACGCTGAACTGTTGTTTGGAACGTATGGAAGACTGAATGCACTCTCTCTCTCTCTCTCTCTCTCTCTCTCTCTCTCTCTCACACACACACACACACACACACACAAACACACACACACACAGTCTCTCCTTAGCCCATACTACTCAATATCAGCCCCTTATCAATGACCTCTCAGAAACATTCCTGCATAATGTCCTGCTCTAGAATCTGGCCTGCTGCCCCTCTGTAGATATTTCAGTAACCGTCCTCGAGGACTTTTCTTCCACCAGACTCATCTAAACCTAGTCCTTCCGTCTGAACCCCACTGTCCACTGTAAGTCCTCATTATGTAATTTGCCTTTTTACATTCTCTTACGTTTGATTCTGCATAATCGGCGGATTACCTTAATATGGGACGTTGGAAATGTATGGTTAATACAGGCTTTCATCCCTTTTAATCCACTGAATATTTAAAGTGGAACTCAAGGACAAGCAGAATGGCAGAGGTCGCATATTCTTTTTGGAAATGATCAGAAAAAAAAAAAATCCTAATAATTTTCCTTCAATTTGCTTTCAAACCAGGATTAACACCTGCAATCATAAAAATCAAGTCCAACTTTAGACCAGCTGCACAGGCTGAAAAGAAAGATCTTTTAAGAGCAGAAAGTTACTGGTGTCGTAATTGGCTGAGTGCGCATTAGGTTTTGGCCATCAGATTAAGGGCCGGATTCTTTGAGAGATATAGAGGATGAGAGGCCACTCGTTCCTGGATGAGTCGTTTCATTCTGTCCATTCTACACACTCAGCACATTATTCATCCTCGGTCTCCTTGGCTGATAAAGGCACCTGCCAGAGAAAGAGTGGAGAGAGATAGAGAGAAAGGGGGAGAAGGAAATAATAAAGAAATTTAACATAGCTGAGAGTGTTATAGAAGGAAAGTGTCCTGGAGGTAGTACGCTGGAGGTAGTGAAATGTCTTTTCACCAAAAGTTTATAATAACGTAATAATAAATTAAGAATAGTATCAAATAAGTAATAGTCAGAATATTAATTTATGAATAAATATTAATTATTAAATAACACATAAAGTGTTAATCATCAATAATAATAATAATAATAATAATAACAATATATATAGTACTTGTAAAATAATGCTTATTTTAAATTTCATGCTGTTAATAAAAATGTTAATAATGTCTTAATGTATTGTTACAATGTGAAATAGTTTTGTTATTATTATCAGCATTAGTATTATTAGTAGTAGTAGTTATTGTTGCTGTCGTTGCTGCAATAAAATTCCCCCTCACAAATTTTTCTGATTTTTTAACTCAAAATAATAATAAAAAAATGAAAGACATAGAATAGTCACTTAATACATACCATATAGAAAAAAAGTGCTTTTATATTTCAAAGATGAACGTTAAAAATCAAAGCATGCACACTCATCCAAGAGAAATGCATATTTTAATACAAACAAAAATACAAATACACGACACAGTTGGTCCGTTTACTAGCTGAAGCTAGTAAAAAATGTTCTTGATCTCCAGAACCTTTCTTTCAGACAGCGGCTGCACATTTACAGCAAAGACGTTAGAGTACAGTGAAGCCTTGCATTCAGGACAGAAATGCCACGCCACACACTTTGTAATGGCGCCTGAAAGAGGCAGCAGTGCAGGCAACACTGACAATGCCTGTCCTAATCTGGCCAGCTCTGTACTAAACACACTGTGTGACAGCTCTCCCTGCGCTTGGGGAAAAAGTCAGGGCTCATTCCGGCACCGTCTCTCAGCAAACAAAGGACAAGGCTCCGAGCTCCCCTGTGGGAATGGCGAGCTTGGGCCTGAAGATTTGAGCACATCGCCGATTGATAATGTCAGTTACTGGAGATATGGAGTGTCATTTTAGTGAACGTGGGATCAAAAAAAGAGGGAGGTTGACAGCGTGTCATTTGTTTGCTTTGATACAAGATCGTAGCCGAGGAAGGGAACACAGTGTGTGTGCTTGTGTGTATATATGTGTGTGTGTGTGTGTGTGTGTGTGTATGATAGATAGTAATAGAGAGAGAGAATGAATAAATGAATGTCTGAGCATGTTATGTTAGTATGGGTGTTGGTGTGTATGTGCATGTGTGTCTGTGAGAGCGGACGATAGAGTGAAATGTAGAATGACTGAGTGACTGTGTGTGTGTGTGTGTGTGTGTGTGTGTGTGTGAGTGTAGTGGGTGTAAAGTCTCACTCCCTCAACAAGAGATCTTTTGATGCCTCCCTTTGTACAACATGCAGCTCTCAGCACCAGTAATTAAAACCCAAAATCCTCTACACTCACCCTGTGCACTACCCCTAACCCAAACGCCCCCAGTGACCCCGGTAACCCCAATGACCTAAGCACCATCGCCACTCTTACAGCCCCAGGTGACGCTTCATCCCCAATAACTATTTTATATGCGGCCTTTTGCCTGATCTGAACCCCTCATGCTTTAAAAAGGTGGTGTCTTAAAACAGTTTGCAGTTTGCCATATTTAAATGTTGGCTTTATTCAAGAATAAACATCTCACATGGCACAGCAGCTTAGGATCGGTTACTGCACTTTGAGTATTACCTGCATGATTTAGCAACAGCCCCTAGATGGGTCTGTTAACTGAGACATCAGGGTTTTATGTGTGTGTGTGTGTGTGTGTGTATGTGAACAGGATAAACAAGCCGGTGCGGTGTTATTTATTGTGCTTTAATCCGAGCCAGCTGTGGCTGTAAACACTTTTATGACTCTTTAATGAAAACATGCTGCTGGGCCTCTGATCTGCCTCGACAATCGAGAAGCATAATTTGTGTTGCACACCCAGCCACTGTCTCGCTGCACAAACCATGACATCGTTTTATCAGTTGTTTTCCCTCCTTCTGAGGTCAGGGCTCACTGTGGGGATATTAACCGAGATGCGTTAAATAGTTTGATTTCCTCGCTGTGGCATTCCCCCCTTGTCTCAAAGCACACAGGCAGGAATGTTCCATTTTCTATTTCTGGTTAAAGCCATAGGGGTTGTTTGTAAACACTAGTGGCAATAACTTTTATTTTATGGCACTTTATTTTACTGCATTGCTCCCACATGGCAGCTATTTTTAAGCTAATACCACACATGTACACACGTACAAACATACACACACACACACACACACACAAATGCATGCATGCACGCACGCACACACGCACGTGCGCGCACACACACACACAGGTCGAGAAGATTTTCTCGAAAGTTTATTCTCAGAATTGGCGAGTGTTCATTGATGGAGCTGGGCTTTGTGTGTGTGTGAGAGAGTCTATGTGTGTGTGTGTGTGTGTGTGTGTGTGTGTGTGTGTGTGCCTCCCTAAATATTGGCTAGCCAAATTTCACTCCCTAAAGCATTGCATGAGATAGAGAGCACCAGCATCATCTGCAGGAGATTACTGAAGACGAGACTATATTTCCCAGAAACCCACCCACCCACCTGCTTCACTGAAATATAAATAAAATAACACTAAACACCAGCAATAAACACCACAGGCACCACACACCAAGGCAAACACCATCACAGCAAACACTACGTATTAGAGCAAGCACCATTAGAGTAAACATCATAATAAATAACAACTCATTTCAATTTATCAGACACCACCCATAAAAAGAAACACCACCCAAGAAGAAAACCAGTAAACACCACACGTTACGGCATTTATATTTGCTATAAAATTAAACAGCACCTACTACAGTAAGCACCATTACAATAAACACCACCCATGCCAATAAACACCACTACAATAAACACTATCACAGTAAACACCACAAGAGTAAACACCACGTTACAACATCTATATTGCTATAAAAGTAAATAGCACCTACTACAATAAACAACATTACAATAAACACCACCGCAATATACACCCTCACGGTAAACACCACAAGAGTAAACATCACATAAAACAGTAAACGCCACGCATTAAAGCATCTATACTGGCTATAAAATTAAACAGCACCTACTACAGTAAACACCATTACAATAAACACCACCCATCACAATAAACACCACCATAATATACACCCTCACAGTAAACACCACAAGAGTAAACACCACATAAAACAGTAAACGCCACGCATTATAGCATCTATACTGGCTATAAAATTAAACAGCACCTACTACAGTAAACACCATTACAATAAACACCACCACAATGAGCACCACCACAATATACACCTTCACAGTAAACACCACAAGAGTAAACACCACCTAACACAGTAAACACCATGCATTAAAGCATCTATACTGGCTATAAAATTAAACAGCACCTACTACAGTAAACACCATTACAATAAACACCACCCATCACAATAAACACCACCACAATATACACCCTCACAGTAAACACCACAAGAGTAAACACCACCTAACACAGTAAACGCCACGCATTATAGCATCTATACTGGCTATAAAATTAAACAGCACCTACTACAGTAAACACCATTACAATAAACACCACCACAATGAGCACCACCACAATATACACCCTCACAGTAAACACCACAAGAGTAAACACCACCTAACACAGTAAACGCCACGCATTAAAGCATCTATACTGGCTATAAAATTAAACAGCACCTACTACAGTTAACACCATTACAGTAAACACCACCACATGAACACCACCACAATATACACCCTCACAGTAAACACCACAAGAGTAAAAACCACCTAACACAGTAAACGCCACGCATTAAAGCATCTATACTGGCTATAAAATTAAACAGCACCTACTACAGTTAACACCATTACAGTAAACACCACCACATGAACACCACCACAATATACACCCTCACAGTAAACACCACAAGAGTAAACACCACGCATTAAAGCATCTATACTGGCTATAAAATTAAACAGCACCTACTACAGTAAACACCATTACAATAAACACCACCACAATGAACACAATCACAGTAAACACCATCACTGTGAACAGCTGCCTTCCATAATGAATATCACTACAGTAGACACAGTTAAACACCATCAGTCACAGCAAACTATCAAAATGAATACCACTCATTACAGCACTATCACAGCAAATACCATCACAGTGCCTAGGGAAAGGGTCGTGTTGGGCCGTGTTTTATGAAGCTGCGTGTTTTATAGAGCATGGACCTTGCCCAAGTTGGATGCTTGCACATGCACAAGACTGTAAAATTTCTTGGGTTAAATATATAGACTATCTTGATATATTTAAATGCTGATCTATATTAGATCTCACCTTCACCTGTCAGTCTTTAATCACTTTTCTTTTGTTTTTTGGTGCAGTTACTCACTCACGGAAAACCACACATTTCTCTTTAATTATGTATGGGAAAAAAATGTTGTAGAACAGCCAATTCATGTAGCCAATTATGGTTTAATTTAATTACCTGTCGACTTTGATAATTATTACCCCTGATTAACCACAAAGCTTGCTCTTAAATGTTAATCGAAAATGGGCTAAAGTGCTGAAGTGTTTTTTTTTATTTTTTTCATTCAGAATGGAGGATGTTATTAGATCTCAGTGACAGAGTAACTAACCTTTGCCTTAGCCTGCAATATGTCTGATGGGTTATGTGGTCGCTATTCATCTATAATATTCTCGGTGTGCGTGAGTGCGTGTGTGTGCGTGTGTGTGCGTGTGTGTGTGTGTGTGTGTGTGTGCGTAGTTCTGCCCTTGCTTGGGCCTTCGACGCCCTTATAGTGAAAGCCTTTTTCTTCCTCCATGGCTGTTCTAGTTTAAAACCTCCCTGGGCTTCCTGTCTGGGCAAACAAGTAAACAAAACAAAAAACAAACAGATAAACAAACATTGCATCAGCAGCGAATGAGACGAGCTGCATGCTAAAGAGAGAGAGAGAGCGAGAGAGAAAGAGAAAGAGAAAGGCAGAAGGGGTGCGAGAGAGAAGCAAAAACAACAAAAAAAGAGGAGCGAATAAACAAACATCAAATAAGCACAATCGTTTTGCATGTCCCTGGTTTTGGCAGGGTTTCTCCGGTATGTAGAGCGGCTAGAAAAGACGGGAAGAAGAGAAGAGACGAGACGAGAAGAGAAGAGAAGAGGACAAAAGAATATAGAAGAGAAGAAATAACATCATGCCAGAGTGATCAAGAAGTAAGTGTACACTTACTACACAGTGTTTCTTTGTTTGTCCTCTTGTTTGTGTTTGTGTATCTAAACATGCTGAATCTAAACAGTATCTTCTTTTTCTGTCTCTGTCTCATTCATCTAGCTCTCATCTACTTCTCTCTCTCAGGATTGACATTTTTTTTGTATTTTTCCCCCCCCGAATGTTCCCACTTTGGTCTTAAATCCACATGACCTTTTGATGTCTGCTTCAGAAGCTGTAAGATACCTCATGTACATGGGAATTTCTCCTCCGTGTGGTCATATGACATGTCATAACGCAGCTTTGTCCAGATTATTAAGCCTCCCTGTTTAATACCTTGCCAATGTGAACTTGGCAAAGCTGATAAGTGGTGTCTTAGGTTATAGAAGGGCGTAAGATGATGTAAAGCAAAGTGCTTTGAGATATGCAACATCGTCCAGATGAACTTTAAGCTTGTGTATGGGGATTTGTGCCTGGTGTGATAGTGTGTGTGAGCTAGTTAGGGGTTAGACTCGGCTGCACTTGAAGTTCTCTTTGTAATCCTTTTTGCTGCAGATGGCTCATTAGCTGGAGCAAGAGCAAGAGTGTTTAATCTTAACCCTGTGATGGTGGAAGCACCATGGCTCAGCTTCTTGCTTTGTCTCATTGTAGAGCCAGGATATCTGCGCTGGCTGAGTTTCCGTGCACTTTCCGTGCATGTGTGTGTGTCTGTGTGTGTGTGTGTGTGTGTGTGTGAGTGACCTGATGGGACAGAAAACCATTAGCCACTGCGCACGCAAGCCATACTCATATGTCCATCCAAGAAAGTCCAGAACACACGTCCAGACATCCAT
The DNA here is from genome assembly GCA_022985145.1 of Pangasius djambal. Classification (NCBI taxonomy): domain Eukaryota; kingdom Metazoa; phylum Chordata; class Actinopteri; order Siluriformes; family Pangasiidae; genus Pangasius; species Pangasius djambal. The sequence goes on from CM040994.1 coordinate 6,896,324, forward strand.
TTTCACTGTGTTTTTCTTAGACCAAAAACCACAGCAAGTGGAACCTCACATTAAAAAAAAACTCAGCTCTATGAATCATTATAAATCATATACTGTACTTTTTTTTTTTTTTTTTAAATCGATTGCCACTGAGATAGGAGTTGAGATTCGCTTGGCGAGACTTCGGAGTGAAGTCAGCATGGTTTTAGGGAGGTTGTTGGCCCTCATAACTTTTTAGATTTTAGTTTTGGTTTTAGTGTTATTGATTTCTCTAAGTGGCTTCGACGGATAGAGGTCGTATTTGTCTGATGGACATCTGAAGGACTGCCGTTTTTATCTGACAGTTAAAAGAAGACAGGCGTTGGCATATCCAGGTTTTTAGACATGTGGTATCAGAGGGGGCGCAAGAGGACACTAAGAAGTGACACTACCTTAGTTACCTTAATTATGTACAAGACCAAGGATGCATTTGCAGAATATTTGTCTCGTTTCATGACGTAAAATGAATGTGTCCGAAAAGTCAGGAACCAATGAGGGTAAAACTATATATGCGCTCGTGTTTACTCTTACGCGCTATGCATTTTCTCGGCTGCTGCATCAGGATTTTGTGGAAAATATTCAGATATTTGCTCACATTTGCCCACTGGTTCCTGACTTTTCGGACAACCTTTATTAAGGTATTGTGTTCATATATGCTCTGGAGTTCGTCAAAAATAGTTACAAACTTTCACCTAAAGCTAGAAATGATTCATTGAATCTACCTGAATTACAAATGAGTAAATAAACCTTTTTATTTGCTGTCATACTTTGGATGGAAATTGATGGAAATTGACTTAGCAGAAGGCCACACATGTAGCCATGCTCCTGAATATCACTTAAAGTTTACGCTGCACTTTTTCAACAATACAAGAAGTATCATCTGCGATGGAACGGTGTCCCATCCAGGGTGTGTATTCCCACTCATACCTGGTGTTCCCGGGATATACTCAAGATGCACCATGACCCTGATCAGGAAAAAGCGCTTACTTTTTTCTTAGTTGTTGTTATTCCATTGTATAGCCTTTTATAGATTATATAGCTTATATAGATTACAATATCTATATTATATAGATATAATGTACATTATATGGATAACTACTTGGGATAGGACTTGAAAGCAGACTTAAGCTGTAGCTAAGGGAGGGTGTAGAGTTTCTCTGAGGGGAAAAAAAATAATTCCCATGTTATTTCTCGAAGAAGGAATGAATTGCTGGTAACGGCTTTATTGTTTATTTGTTACTTTTAGTGACATCTGTTGCTTGCTGGTTGGTAACACTGAAAGCTGTGGCAGGGCGTTAAAAAGCACGTGCGCTCCCACACACACACACACATACACAGACACACACACACACACACACACACACACACGCAGCTCTGTTGCGGCGCGCGGGATTTGTTAGCAGGAGCTCGGAGGAGCCAGGAGTGGAGGAGGAAACGTGCACGCGCACCTGTTTTAGGCGCATTACGGTAGAGCCAATTGTCCTCCAAACACATCACCGCCGCCGCTGCGCTGCGCGCGAGCCGGAGTAATCCAACACTGATTTCTCTACCAAAGAGAAAGAGGGAGCGAGGTGCGGGACAGGGGGATGCCTGCGAAGAAGAAGCGTTGCTGAGACCTGAGAAAAAAAAGTGACAGAGAAGAAGGGGAAAGGACAGAGCGGAGAAAGAAGAAAAAGAAAGAAAAAAAAAAAAAAAAAAAGAGGGAAGAAGCTCCAGAGCGGCGTGCTCGTTTTCGCTTTCACGAACTTTTGCCGAGCGGTGACTATGAGCTAGTGTGCGGCGGGGTTATTGTTTCTACTCCACCGTCCAGAGGAAGCTAATAAAAGCAAAACAAAACAGCAAAACTAAACAAAAAACTACAAGAAGAAGGACCCTTAAGACTATCGAAGTCATTTGAAAGTAATGCTCCCGCGATACTGAGCACAGGTCGCAGGTTTTCGTGGTGTTTTGCGGTTGTTGTTGGTTTTTTTTTTTTGCTCGCATGGTCCTGCGTGTCCGCGGTGTGTGAGCGCGCGCCTGTTGGAATCACCGGGACGTTTCAGGCAGCCTGGGAGCGACGACATCCACATGGTCGAGCGCGCGCCGTGAAAGTTCACTGCTTCCGAGTTTACCAACAGGTCCATATCAATCTCCTTTCTTCTTTTGCAACTTTGCCTCCTTCTTTCCTCCTCTCTCTCTCTCTCTCTCTCTCTCTCTCTCGACTTGTTTGTGCTAGTGTAACCACGAAGTTTCTTTTTAGGGGAAATAAGAGCGCGTGCGAGTGTGTAGGAGCGTCATTTCTTAAAAAAATAAATGCATAAATAATAAAATAATAATAATAATAGAATTTTTTTTTTTAATCCAGCCTATCATGTTTTAGAATTAAAAAAATATATAATATTTTTTAAAAGTGTGTTTTATGTAAAAATGTCAAAATTATTACTTGAATTCTCAACTGAAAAAAGTTTTTTTTTTTTTTTTTTTTTTTTGGTGTGCAATAGCTATTAGAAAATGGAATCATGTTTCATAGTGAAACATAGTGAAACTTTTTTTTTTCCTTCTATGAAATGCACTGAAAGTCTGAAGGGAAAGGAGGCTATCTGTATTTAATGTGGCTCAACAGGAGTGTGAATTATAACAGCAGGAATTTCGACCTCCAAAATATACGACATATTGTCCAAAAGTCCAGGGAAACTTTTGACAGCTTATGGACATGTTTTCGCCCGCTCTTCTTTCCTGTGTAGCCTTTCTGTTCAGATCAGTGCTGTTAAAATCAGCCCTGGCTGACTGATCACTCTGGGCGGAAATAACAATGATTAAAAAAATAATAATAATAATAATAGCAATAATAAGAATAAGAATAAGAATATTAGCCTAAAAAAAAGCTGTGTTTTAGAGGCCTGACATGATTTTGGTTCAAATTCGTCATTAGTATGCTATGCTGTTTATTAAATCCTATAATCAGGTCTAATAATCAGCTCTAAATGGATAAATAAACAGTGATGTTTTTCTCCTCACTCTGCTCAGAGTGCACGCGTTAAACTGCTCAGTTGCATGCAGCGTTCAAGTTTCCTAAACGTTCAGTTTTTAGATCTTTTTTTTTTCTTCTTCTTCTTCCCAAACCGCAAATAGGCTGTTCAAATTGACCAAAAAATAAGTGATTTGCGTAAAAAAAGAAAGCATGGTGGAACTAATATTTTGTCTTATTTTCTCAGAAAAATAAATAAAAAAAATACAAAAAGGCGTATTTGGAGTGCGCGAGACTGACAGCGCCGATATTTAGCATGACAGATGGTTATTGATCCATGTGGATTTAGCCTTCTATAACGCCTTATAACAACAGTTACGGCTGTCTTCTGATTTCCGGGAAAACGGAAACATGTCAGAGGTGGTACTTTGACCTGCTGGTTATTATTTGAGAGCTTAAAAATGATGAACACTGCGCGAGAAACACTTAATCCCTGTAATACCGACTAGAGTAAAAGTGAGTATTAGGGAGGTTTCGCCTCGCGCTCCGTTTAGGCTCCACGCGCACAAATAATAAACAGTGCAAAACAGGCCATTTCCAGTTTTAATTTTAAGCAGTTTGAATGCACATGATGTTCACTTAATATTGATTTAATAACTGTGAAAAAATATAAACATGGGCACTTTTTTTTTTTTTAATGTCTTTAAACTTTTCTTTACAGTATATGTGTGTTTTTGTAAAATCGATATTTTATTACATGTGTGATATGAAGAAAGAAAATAGTGCACAAATAGTAGAAATGAAGGAATTACTTTTAAGGTAAGGTTATGTGTGTAAAGACTGAATTCCAACAGCATGATTTGCACTCGATGGTATAAATAATAAATCACCAGAGTCTGTAATCTAGATTATACTGATATGTGCGTCTTGCCACAAATTTTCTCTGACACGTAAAATTTACACACAGGATGGCACAGTGTTTGACATGCGTGTTATTACGGGGTGACTGATGCAGGACAGGGCTTCGGGCACTATAAATTTCCTCTAGCGGCTTCCTGACCCTGTTTCCCAGTGGCATTCCTGCCATTGCCTGGTGCCATTCACAGCACTGCGAACATTTCAATCCGCTCATGGCCCTTGAACGCAGCCAACTGTTCTACAGAGCTGTGTTCTGCTTTCTGATTCATTTTAGTTTTTTAATTCCTGACCTCTAAGCTAATTTCTATGGGAATGAATACAGATGAATTATCTGCTTATCCTGTGCTTGGTTACACTGTATGTCAAAATGAACTTCTTTAATTAAATTACCCGCAAGTCTCAGAAATACCATGTTTTAGAAGAGGGGAAAAAAAAATCTGAATATTTTTTACGAGTAAGTCAGTAATGGTATTTTGGGATTTACACAATTCTGTTTGCTCTATTGATACTATATATATATTTTTTAAAAATATTATATTATATTCTGAAGAGGCAAAAAAATAATTGTGTAAATTTGCCGTTTTCATCTACCTGCTCTTTCCAGTCATGCTTGAATGATGGAGTAATTCAGTGTGAAGCCCAGCCAGGCAAAGTGCACAGATCTTCCCTTTCTTTGCGAATACAAATGATAGTAATGAGGATAATTCTGAGGAGGCGACTTCAGCTGCATTGTGCGCTTTTGTGTCGCTTTTGGAGCCGCAAGTGGCAACGGCCCCACTTCAGACAAATCGTTTTCACACACCAGCTCTGCGGCCAAACGCGCAAAAAAAAAAAAAAAAAAAAAAGCAGGAGGTCTGAAACATCCCACACTTCAGTTTTTTTTTTTTTATACCCTTTATCACAAGTATATTATTTAATTCTCATTTTATTTAATATTACAATGCATTTTAATTTTAAGTGAGAGTGGAGTGTGTGAACAGGCATTCAGAAGTTTTCCTTCGGTGGAACTGGTGATGTTTGACAGGTCAGTGTGTGTGTGCCTGCAAACATTTATGTGTCGTTAAAGCAGGAATCTTTGTGTGTCGTATCAGTTCAGTTTTGGAACTAACAGATGTTTTGTAAAAAGAAGGATGTGCTTTAGCTAATTGTGTGTGTGTGTGTGTGTGAGCTCTAGTCAAGTGATATGGATGTGGATTTAAGTTTTTATTCCTCGCTGTCCTCATTTCAAGCACTTCTGATTTTACGAAGCGTCATCCTCTGCACTTGTTGGCTCCACTACCATTAAACACTTCTGGCGTTTCAAAAATAATGTTTTTTTTTTTTTTTTTTTTTGCTTGAGTACTTTTTTTTCCCCTGATCAAAGTGTTTTGAAGAGTAATACACACCCATGTGTAAATGAAGATTTTTGTTATATTGTCCGACCTCATGTCACGCCATTTTCCACCACTTTTCCCGCACTCAAAACGCGTTTGTGCAAAATATGCAATGATTAAGTTTGCCTCTTTTATACTCGGGCGAACCCTCAGCGAAAGGTCAGGCCGGGATTTTACGGCCATTTGCCTCCTTTGAATGCGTCGCCTCTTGTGCTGACCAGCAGTAACCAACAGCGCCGCAGAAGTGGTGATTAAACATGTGGTTTTAATTGAAGATGTTATTCAGTGGAACAGTGAGCCAGGGCATTTTCTTGCGTGAATAATAAATTACACACGTTTTTTAGACAGTGAGGCCTGGTTTTATTAAGACTCAGAGAGTGGTGTCTTTTTCTCCTCAGAGAGAAACAACAACAGAAAAAAAAAAAAAAAGCCCTCTGACTTTAAAACAAACTGTTGCATCTTGGCCGTCTATGAATCAGGAAGAAAGAAAAGGTTTTTGGTGGAAAGAGGAGGGATGGTCTCCAGATGACACACTTTTATCTGATTAATTGAGGCACTGTGTTGTGTAGAGATGGCATGAATGCTGTAAGTTCATGGATGGACAGCATGGCAGTAGGGAATGTTTCACGGCGTCACCTTCGAGTGATTTTTGTCTTGCATGGAGACTAAACATCACTGGCAGCTTTAGCTCTTCTTTGCAAGTTCCTTTCATATATATATATATATATGTGTGTATAAAGTGTGTGTGTGGACCTCCGGGAATGATTCTGCGGCATTATTCCAGGTGGTTATGAGCCGAACGGATGCCTTTAAGATCACCTTATGGAGCTGGGTCGAGGCCCGTTTCCACTGAGAAGCGGCGGAAAGTCAGCGAGAGGAAGTCAGGATGGAAATGACAGTATTAGTGGCAGAGGTGTCGGTCATTATTCCTCGTGATCCATTAGCTAAGCGTCCCGGGAGAGCTCTGGGCAGACGACAGCCCAGCTTTATGGCCTATTATCGGTGCTTGGAGTCGAGCATGCTGCCGGAAAAGCGCAGCTCTCAAAACACTTCCACTGGAGAGACAGGAAGAGGGAGAGATACGGAGAACGCGAACGAGGAAGTCAGAGCAATAAGGGAGGGAGAAAGCGAAAGAGCCGACGATGGAAGACGAAACCATCCGTGGTGAAACCTCCCACTCAGATGAGTCTGATCGATATACGCGGTGACACGGTCGGGGTTAGCTTTAAGCGTTCAGTGCACAGGCTGGGGAAAAAAAAAAAAAAAAAAAGCTGCTCCTGCTAAGTTTGCATTTGGCCTGACAGCTGTATTTGGGTTATGGATTTTCTCTCAATCCTGCTTCTCCTCCCCTGGTTCTAACCTCCGCTGCTCTCTCTTTCACGAAGGTCCTCATAACACAGCGCTGTGTATATTTTGAAAACCCTAGTTAAAGGCTGACAAACCATCATGTCCATCAGGCGGTGGAGCAGGAGGAGGGGAGGGGGTCGAGCATACATATCAGTTAAGCTCCTCTGGAGAGAGGAAAAAAGACGGCGAGGGAGAGAAACTTTCAGCAGTTTATAATGCGCCCGTGAAAGACATGAGGGTGACGGTTAAATGACAGCTCCGGAGCGAAAGCCATCACGAGCGCGCTTTAAGTTTCTCTTGCGCCGTTGTGCGTATCTTGTAAAAGAATATGCTCAGCTGAAATCCCGTCAGCTCGCAGTCGCAGCGCGATTAGCAAACTTCAGCCAGACGCTAGTACCCAGGAGCAGAGTAGATCTTTTAGAGTTTCTTTTCTCACTCTGTGGTCTTTTTTTATTACTATTTTTTTTTTCTTTTGCGACACATCCTGATCCACATCCAGCTGTTGAACGTGCGAGGAGAGTTACAGAGAGGTAGCGTACGTTCCTGGCAAATCCATTCTCCCACAAGGTGACCACATTAGTAATGTTCATTAGCTAATCCACAAAGTATCTGCTGGATAGAGGTAGTCGCAGAGGTAGTTCAATTATTTTACCACGTGTAAAATAATTTAAAAAAAAATCCTTCTCCGTTCAAATCACGCTTACGAAAATACGTCTGGTTTGATTTTAGGACACTGAGTTGAAAAACAAGTTCAAGAGTTAAGCAAAACAGCTAATGTGCTTAATATTAGTTAGTGTAGCATAGTAATGAATGCTAGTTTTTGAGAATTTTGAGAGATGGCCATTATGGAGCAAGGGGCATTTATTGTCTCTTGTCCTTTGGGAAGCACTCAGGGTGAAGTGCCGTAGTATTTGTGTGTGTGTGTGTGTGTGTGTGTGTGTGGGGCATAGTTCCTAGGACTTCTCGAATCCCATAGTGATCAGAGGGTGAAGTGAGAGGCACACAGAGTGTGAGAGTGAGAGAAGAAGAGTTTCTGAGATTAGAGATTAAGTGCTAAGCCATGAACCAGCATCTCAGCTCACACAACAAAGACGAGATACTCCTGTTTCTGTGTTCACGTGGTTGCGGTTGATGGAAATCCGGAAATATCCGTTGTTTAATGAGACAGTGATGGAAAGCCTTGTCTCCGCTGGCACCGAATGCTACAAACATTCAACTTTTTTTTTCCTGTCATGCCTTAGAAGGAATGGATGTTGTGTTTTTTTTTTTTTGCTTTTCTTTTCTTGAACATTGAACAGCTCAAAAAGTCGTAGATAAAGCACACACTGCACTATATAATAAGTGCTTGAAAGATTTCAGAGACGTACTGGAATGAAATAAAGGATTTTTTTGTATTATCAAATGGTACAGCCTTTAAAAAAAAATTTTTTTTTAAATTAATTATTATTATTATTTATTATTTATTTGCTTTTCTTTTACCCGTCAACTCATGACGCAGGGCTAGCCTCCACACGCGAGCCATGAAAGTTTGTAGAAATGCTTTTTAGTTGAAACGTGCCTAAGATGATGATCAGGAGAATCAAAGTTTATTTAAATTAGACCAAACTGGAGCACTTTGGTTTTCAAAACAGGTGCACGAGAGATTTTTTTTTTTCAGAAGCCTTTTGATTAAAAAAAAAAAAAAAAGGCTGAGTACAAAAGTAAATTTTCTACTGCACTTTAATTATTTTTTTTTTTTTAGACAAAAAGAAGTTGGAAGAAAACTGTGTGTGTGTGTGTGTGTGTGTGTGTGTGTGTGTGTGTGTGTGTGTGTGTGTGCACTTGCTGAGATGGAGTAACCATTGAGTAGAACTGCTTTTTTGCACTCCATCTGCAGGCTGTGGGCAGCAGGCATTGTTGACCGAGGCACATCTGCCACTATATTATCCCCAGCTGTTATCTGCATAATTGTGTAATATCCCCCCCCAACCACCACCCCCCCACACACACACACACACACACTTAGACAGTGTCCCCTGCTCTCCCTTCCTAGCTGTCTGCTCTCTCTGTGTCTGTGTGTGTGTGTGTGTGTGTGTGTCCTTGGGGCTGATCTGTGGTCAGACTTGGTTGAGATGGGCACTAGAGGCGGTGTCATCGTGTGTGTGTGTGTGTGTGTGTGTGAGTGTGTGTGAAACCCGCCCTCACGGTCAGTGCCACTTGCCTGACATTTGTACACGGATTTTGCGCAGGTAGTTCTCTCTTCTTACAGAAATAACACGGAGAGGATTTCCCTCATCTGTCCACTACTCCTCTTACACACGAGTGAACTTTTTTTACTATCTTTTTTCCCCACACGTTGCTATATGTGAAACTGTGTGTGTGTGTGAAACTGTGTGTGTGTGTGTGTGTGTGTGTGTGTGTGTGTGTGTGTGTGTGTGTGTGTGTGTGTATGTGCGTTGCCTGGCCCTGCCTTTTGAAGTGCTCTCCATTCTGAAGAAATGTTTTTTGTATGCATTTAAAATGATCTTTTGCGCGTTTCAAAGACGCGAATGCATGCTTAATAATCAATCGTGAAACAAACGTACGATTTGTCAAGTCGAACTTACAAAAGTTTACGAGTTTTTGTCCATTTTTAACGCTCCTAGGTTGTTCTAGGCAACACGTTTGTGTGTAATTAAGCGCTTTCTTTCTCTCAACAGCAGATGCTCCCTCCTCCCCCTTCCCCTCACTCAGCATGAAGAAAGACTCATTATTTCTCTTTTAGTAATCCCAGTACTGTGTGTGTGTGTGTGTGTGTGTGTGTGTGTGTGTGTGTCGGTCAAGGGAGAAGCCTTCCCTAAGCCTACCCAAACTGACATCTCCTCACCAGCAGCCTCATTGAGAAGATGTTTTATAGTTTCTTTCTGGCCGAGATAGAAAAAGCAGAGTTTTCTGTGTGTGTGTGTGTGTGTGTGTGTGTGTGTCTCTGTGTGTGTGTCTCTGTGTGTGTGTGTGTCTGTGTGCGTTTCTGTGCGAAGCGACAATTTTTCAAGCGTCTTCGTTCCATTGCCACGCTAGTGAGTGCTCTTTTCCCGGCTCCTACTGATCACTTAAACAGCACTAGAGCTAAATCAAATGGCGACTTAAAGTAATCCAACCTCCCTCTCTTTGTCTTTACCCACCATTTCATTCAGTCTTTTTTTCTGTTTAATCGCTGTGACAGAAGACATTTGCATCAAGACATCTTACCTTTTCAGATTAATTAGTCTCATGGCATCCTTGAATCCGTGATGAAAGGAGAGTGAATGCCTTAATTACAGTAGAACTGACAACCAAATTCATGTTCTTTGTTTTTTTTTTTTTCCTCTTCTTCTTTTTTATTTTCTCTTTCCATGGGCCCTTTTTTTTTTTTTTTAATAGATCTAAATTAAGGTGCCATGGTTCGAAAGACGTGGTGTTCTTCAAAGATTCGCCACTTTCCATTTAAATGACCTTTTCTCACATGGCATTTGACCAACTTTTTATTAAAAACCCGATAAACAATGAAGAGGAGTGTCCGTCTAACGGTGCTACGAATTTATGCCTGATTCGATCAGTTTTTATTTCCAAATCAGTCAAAAACTTTTGATCAGATAAAGTACTATTGCTATTATTGTTATTTTAATAGCTATATTTTAACGCAGATGACGTTAATTATGTGCATATTCTTTAGTAATATGTGGCATTATTGCGTTTTTGCCAGTGAGGTAAGATGAGGAAATAGTGGAAACAAAAGCCTTTTTTTTTTTTTCTTTTAAACAGACTGAAATATCAGTATCACATTATTTTGTGCAGTTTCTTTTAGAAGTATACGCAATAGAAAAAAAGTACTAATGTAGCAATTAGCAACTAATTTTAAAGAAGGTAGCTCACCCTAAAGACAAAGTCTCACGATATCACAACAGGGAAAGGAGATAATACAGAATGAACACAGACACACACTGAAGGTCGCTATCTTTATTTGCTGTTTTTCTCCTTTTGATCCGTGCGAGTCCGTACTTTCTTCTTCTTCTTCTTTTTTTTTTTTTTTTTTTTTCCTGAGGCTGAGCAAGGTGAAAGAGGGAGGGAGGGAGGGAGGGAGAGAGGGAAGCAGGGAGGGAAGGTTGAGTAGCTGAGGGGAGTTTGCATGGTCCAGCCACACGCTGGGGCTTTGTACAGCTCAGTAGTGAAGAACTGAAGAACTTCTGGAAGTTTCCAGAACTGCGCGCATCTCCAGGGTGCCGTTTAACCTGAGACGGCAGGGAGCGCGAGGCGTAGAAGGCTGAGCGGACGCCGCTTTCTTTAGCTTGAGCCCCCAGAGCGACCCCTCTCTCTTCCACGGCTAATTTCCAAAACACAGCCTCGGCTTGTCCCCCTCCTGCTCTTTTCATACTTAACTAAAGGGGAAAAAAAAACCCCAAAAAAAAAGACACCCTCTGTCCACGCAAGATCGTTTTTCATCAGGTCTGAGCAGGTCACATCCCTGGATCCACCTCCTAAAATCGAAAATGCAGTTTGATGGACGTCAGGGACTTCATTTATATAGACTCAGAGTCAGTTTCAAGGAGTATATAAGAGGGTAGTGGTACTTTATCGCATCAGAGCTTAATTTTATTACCTCTACGTTCAATTAGGACACAAAAGGAAAAGGTTAGAAAAACATAACAGGTGAGGCGCTTCAGACGCTCGTTTTCCTTCTCTTTCTTTCCACCGGAACCGGAGAGTTATTTTGAGGTATTGAGAATTTAATTAAAAAAAAAAAATAAAAAAAAAAAAAGACCTTCAGCCTCTGAAGGACTGATGAGCTGGAACTGAGAAAAAAAAAAATGACAACAGAGAGGAGCCTAGAAGGCGCAGGCGGTCGGATCCTGATTGATTGACGGTAAACGGAGCCCCTTTAGCGCAGTAATCAGCGTCCTTTTCCCCCCAATCATTTAATAAGGGCCTAATCAGGCTAATTGGCCCGTAGCACAGCTGCATGCGCACCTGAGGAGGAGAGCGTGGACACGCAGATGGGAAGAAGGATGTGAGAGTGTGCGCTCGTTCACAGAGACGCCGGTTTTAATTTAACGGTTCCCAGTCTGATTCCTGCGCTTGCAAATCAGAGAATCTGATCAGTACGTTTTTGCTTATTTGGAAATGTGGACAGCTGGAAAAATCAGTGTGGAGCAGAAAGCCCCTTCCAAAAAAAAAAAAAAAAAAGGACTGAAATGCTAGGTATGTGATAAATGTGCCGATTACCTGACCACCCTCTCTTAGAGATAAAGAGGCTTTGTGGAGCCTGAGAGAGGGGGATTGTAGGAGAAAAGATGGGAGGAGTGGATGAAAGACGGAAAAAAAAAAATCACCCATCACGCCTATATCTCTTCGTTTATAGATTATATGGAGAAACGATTCTAAATATGTGTATTACATCATGTTATATTTCTGAATATATGTATTATGTTATATTCTATGACAACTGTAAATATGCGTATATATTTGATTTTCGATCCTGATTAATGAACTTCTCTCTCAGATCCTCTCCCTATGGGATTTCTCTCTGCTCTAACCGAACTGATTTGTTTAAAAAAAAAAAAAAAATCTCCTGAATTTTTTTGGATTGTATCTCAATTCTGATTTATTTTTTTAAAGGAACTGCATGTAACCTCCCCCAAGGGACTGAAAAGCTCGATCTGAAAAGCACATTTATGTCTCTGGCTGTTCTTTCTGCTCTAATTTGGCTGAAGGTTTAATCCCAATAGAGCAAGCAGTTGCCTTTTTCTACCATTTCTCTCTCTCTCTCTCTCTCTCACACACACACACACACACACACACACACACACACAGTACATGGGGAAAAGTTCCACGCAGCCATCTATCCTGCGATCGTATTATTACCTCACCCGCATCTCCACCCCCGGTCCCCACCCCTTCCTTTCCTCTTATTCTAGCCGGCTAATGAGAATTTGTTAATGAGAGTGAGAGATCTTTTGGGTGTAGCACAATTTATCTGAAAAGGCGTATAGGTTTGAAAGAAAATGTGAGGGGAGGAGGGGGGGGAAAAAAGAGAGAGAGAACAGGCCTTCAAAGAAATCCTATTCTTCTTATTTGTGAATGTTTGATGAGACATTGAAAAGTTTTGGAGCCTCGCGCCTTTTGAACAGAGCCGAGCCGAACACTAATCACTCTTCACAGAAAAATGACTTCCAACCAGATTTAATTAACTGATAAGAGGGGCTTCAAATTAATTTTTCAAGGATGTTAGATTTTGATTAAGAAACTCCTAAAAGAAATAGACGAATAATCAATTTTTTAATCAACTTACTCAAATGGTAACTGGTTAATATGGTAATTCTGGCACTTAGGGCAAATATTGTAGTGCAGCACTTTCAATGCATCCTCTTAAAGGAATTATAATATCTTTACATCTGATTATTATGGTTATTTAATTTTTTGTGTGTGTGTGTGTGTGGCTACCTCTCAATTTTGGTATTCTCATCCTGTATTCTCAGGGTTATATTCACGTTGAAAAGAACGCAACTTGAATATGTCAGTGTGTGAATGGACTCTTCTCATAAATCGATATTGAAGGGAAATCTTAAAGAGAATAAGGGATGCACTTGGTATAGAAGCAAGTATTAAATGTAATCCGGGTCCTTCACCGCTAAAACAAATTTCCTGTGAGGCACCGTGCGCGTTAATAGCTGTTACTTTTTGATGAGTCATGATATGCACGTTGAAGGGACAGATAGACCTGAAGCGATGGCGCAAGTCGAGAAAGTTTTCGACATTAAGGAGTTTCTCGCGAGTTTTTTTTTTTTTTTTCTTTTTTTTTTTTTCCGTAACTGCTTCAATGAAAAGGTCGCAACTGGCTGGACAGGTCCTTTCAGCGTCAGATTAACTTCTCTATCCTTACCCAATCTTTTAATATTAAATCCAACTACTTTGGCCAGGTCCAGTATGTAAAATGTCATTAATGAGCATATGCCATCTGTTTACAGGTTTAACTCTTCACCTATTAGAAATGAACTAGTTTCCTTGAAGTGTATACGGCTTTTTAAAAGCATGACCTGGCCTCAGGTTTCGGCTGTTTTTTTTTTTTTTTTTTTTAACGCAGGCTGGCTGGCTGGCAAAATCTCAATATTGAACGTACGTATTCAATTAGCAAAACTCATTAGCAAAAACTTGGCATTTGTTGTTGTTTTTTTTCCCCCTCTTTCTTTTTTTCTGGCACTGAATTAATGGTTTTGATATGCTAATTAGCAAGTAATTTAATTTCAAAAGGCCTCAATTAACAGCGGCATTGTGGACACGATGAAGTTAAGCAGCGTAATCTAATTTGCATTAGTAACGAGCAGGGAGTAATTAGGGGACTAATTAGACACTTCAGACAGTACTTGTGTTTACTTTCTTAATGAAGTGGAGGCGTTTTTTTTTTTTTCTCTCCCTTTTTTTTTCACAGGCGCTGGAGTGTGCCTGGCATCAGAGCCGTGACGGAGAGGTGGGGGGTGTCGGGTAAGCGGGCGGGCGGGGCGTTTTGGCATCTGTTGGCATTAGAGGAGAAGTGGCATAAGGCTTATAGATCAGATCCAATTGCAATGGAGAGAGTCAGGAGAGCACGTAGTGTTGGCCCTTGCCAAGCGCTCTCAAGCACGGGTCAAAAGCACGCATCTCTTTTTTCAGTGTGTTTGTGCCATTATTGGTCTGGTGTAAGGCGAGGCAGCGAAGGAAATGATCACACCTTACACAAAGAGCAGAAGTTGTAGTACTTTGGCACTACCATAGTAGTGTTATTAGCGCTTGTGAATGTAACGAAACGGCAAAAGTGCATTTGCCAGACTGATAACGTGTTTCATCATTTCATCATCTTTATCATAACCAGTACGTTTAGCATCGTGCGAATCTTAAAAATCAGGATCAACTTGGACATCAGTGTATATGCAGTCTATCCTTGGGATTGTTGGGATTGGGAAAAGTGTTTCAAGTAAATATTCGTTCGTATTATCATCGCCTGAAGCGAATAGGAGCTCATGGTGGAATTCGTCTGGTGCCTGTCTCGGCTCTGTAGTCTGAGTTCTGGCTGATGAGGTCATTGCTCAGGGACGTGGCAGAGTCATTTCGGCTCTCTCTGCAGGGATTGGTTACCATTTTGCGCCAGTGACGAGGCCTTATTTCAATCCCCATCCCGCGACAGCCCTCCTGTACAAAATACCAGATGTCCCCCTTATTCATGGAAAGTATGGAAAGTTTTTTTTCTCCCCTTTTTTAACCCTCTTTTTTGAAAGCAGATCAGGTTTTAGGGACAGTTGCTGATGGAAGTGATTGAGGACACACTGTTGACACATGTCTGACCTGGCCTGCAGGTTGGCCTGCTCTCTGTAGTGAGATATATCTACTCTATCGCAAAAGTGACAAGAGGGCAGAGAGATTGAAGGAGAGAACTTTTCTCTCGCCAAATCTTCTTTTTTTTTTTTTTTTTTTTTTTTTTTTTCCCCTTTTTCTTTTGGACTTGATGACTTGTAGGCAGAGCGAGCGAAGCGGGATGGCAGTGAGGTCAACAGGAGGCCGCTTTAGATAAACAGCGTAGCTGGCCCGCGATTGTGCATATTTATTTGAAATCGGCCTGGATCCTATTAAAATGTTGAGAAGAAGTGGTAAACAGTGCGGTCGCCACAGCCTATGAGTGTATTCACAGAACTGTAATTGAGGGTTGAGTTTGTGTACTGTTAAAAACGGGGGGCCCCTCCAGACGCCCAGTTTATGGACCGAGCGCTAAAAAGTGAGCACGGTGGCCCAAAGCAGCCCAGATCTTCACATGCCGTCAGTGTTGGGGTTGCTGCCGAATTTGTTTTCCGGATACAGGAGAGCTGTGAAATGAATCGGGTGAAGCAGAGGGCACTTTTGATTGACACATTTCAAGTGGGTGGGATCAGAGCTTTCGGAGCGGCGTGAGCTTACTGTTTTGCGGAGCCTAAACCTCTTCCATATGTGAGTGATTTCATAGTTAATATCGAAACCGGTGACGTTTCCCTCCGCGCTCAATGCTGGTACTTTCTTTATAAACTTAAACCAGATCCGCTCATTTTCTCACTGGCTTTCGTTTTTTTTTTTTTCTTTCTATTCTGGATATTTTTATATGGCACTTGGATGAGGCCCAAAATATGAATATTGCGTTGCGTGTTTAAAGCGGAGCTGAAATCCGATTCGCATGCTTTAACTAGACGACTGTCGTGCAGACAGCTCATAAATGCTCGGTGTGTTCAGTAAATTTTCCAGTTGAACTGTAGGTAACGTAGTACCTGGCTGAGCGCTTTCACTAAAAGTTGCACCTTCTTTTTTTTTTTTTTTTTTTTTAAAAACTTTGCCTCGTAGCAACCGCCTGGCCTTGTTGATATGTCTGAACTCGTTGCACTTTATTGCTTGTGACAGGCATGAGGAGTTAATTAATGTTGCTGGAAGCCCAAAGCCTTTATTTCTGGGATACCGTCCACTGTCTTGACGACACACCGCAACAATAACGGAGCAGTAAACTACAACTCCCAGGTGTAGACGTGGTTTCACATGCACGGGGCAGGTCTGATATTGAGCATGACTGCAACATAAAGAAGGGAAATTGATCCTTGATCAGCACCCAGTGGCTTTTCTTGGCGTCCATTACTGAATTTCCCAGACTCTAAAAAAAGGAAGAAAAGAGGAGGGGGGTGGGGGCGGTTGTGGGGGCGGGTTCGACAAATACGCAGCTGTCTCAGCCTCCCCAAGCAACTTTGTAAATAGAAGAAAGCAAAAGAGAGCGAAAACAATAGTCTTCCAAACAGCAGCCGAAATCTACCCATCAAACTCAGACACACTTCGTTATATGCTGAAATGATGAGTTTAGCAATCATGCAGCTTGGAGATAATAAAAGGGACGACGAATTGGGACACATGTAGGTTGGAATTTCATGTAGCTTATGTGAAATCATTTCAGCGGATAGTGCATTAGTATCCAGATTTCATTTATTTATGCGAATCAGGCTTCATCTAATTAAATATGCGTATGTTTACACACGGCACAAAAACTAAAATCTAGTCTTAGGATGAGATTAGAATCAAAACACCATTTCCCAGTATAAAAATCTATCATAAATCCATCAGTTATCAAAATTTTAAAGAAATTCCTCTGTAATAAGCTTTAGAGATTGGAATAGGAATGCAGGTGAAAGATTTTCTAAAAACATGAGAGCTTTTTCGAGTTCAAAAAATAAATGGGTTTGCACCTATTTCCACACTAGCAAGTGCGATCTGTAAGGTTTATAAAGGAAACCGACATGCTCTATATGCCATAACGGCACTTATTTATATCAGGAAACGAGCTTTGTCAGGGAAACACGACATGAAGACTGTGCCAAGTGGGCGGAGCATCGGAGTTGCTAAGTCTAAGATAATGCTGTGGTTGTGACTGGACAAATACAGTGAAATCGGTGATATTAATTCCTACAGTTTAAGAAAATGTAGTTTATAGATGCAGCTTATGCAAAAGTCTGAAAACGACTGACATGACCAAAATTTCTACTTGTAGTGTCGTGCCTTAAGTTTAGGGTGTGGTCAAGGGAAGTAAAAAAAAAAAAAAAAAAGTAGGCCCTTTAAGCATTAGGCTACTTGGGATATCAAACACTCATGCCCAAGCATAAGCAACGTTGCTTTTTTCATTCCCTGGCTTGCTTTCTCTCTCTTTCTCTCTCTCTCTCTCTCTGTTTCTCACACACACACACACACACACATGGATTATACTCCTGTTTACAAATGAGCTAACCTTTGGTCTGCCCTTTCGTGCTGATAAGTTTACTGCCATGCCTAGCGCCTGCTCGGCGCGCCCCTGTTACAAAGCTAATGAATATTCATTGGTCGCTGAGTGGGATCCATAAGTGCCGCCGTTTGTATTGATTATTGTGTTATTTAAGTACCTTTTATATCATTCAGCAGAGTTAAGCACTGTAACCCTCGCAGCCGCTCCAGTCCACACTCATTAAAATACCCAGCGGCTCTTTTTGAACGTATGAGCTGTGATTGGGCGGAATGTGGAGAGAGCATGGTGGGCTTACAACGAGCTACTCAGGAAAGGCAGGTGAAGTAACTGATGTGGTCTTGGTGTAGTTAATATGACTGCATGGAAAATTCCTAAGAAGTAAAACGATTTGATTGGATTTCATATGAATGAAGCTAAAACAAAAGTGAACAAAACAAAATAAATAAATGACAGCCGCTGAACTGTACCTAGCTCTAGTAGCTCTAGTAGCTTGTAGCATTTCAAGAATTCTCATTATTTTACCTTTTGGAGTGTCTGAGGATTGGAAGGTGGTCGTAGTCATGTTCGAAGGTTTGAACTGTTTTACCAGGCTGCCAACATTGCTAACAAAAATCCTAGAAAAAAAAAAAAAAAGAATTTTATGACAAAAACCCTAGCATATGACGAGGCGGCTAGGTTTTTTCAGATGCGCACCAAGCAGCAGTAAGAAAACAAGCCAACATTTCACCCTCTTTCTTTCTGCTGGTTCGTGAATTCACAGGACAAAATTTGCCTGTGGAAAGTCAGCGCAAAATGAAAGTGGTGAGGTATCAAAAGTTGTAAATGTTATGGCTAAACTGTAGACGTTCTTGTGTTCTTGCATCTCTGTTCTTGTGTGAGAAAGGTAGAAAAGGTTAAAGGACAGCTCTTCTCGACACAAGATTGTCTAATAATGGAAGTCTAAGTTGTCGAGGGAATGTTTACAGTATGCAGGTATTTAATATAATGCAAATGAAGAATTAAGAGTTAAGGATGAGAATGAGAACTACACGAAAGAATGTCCTGCCAAAGCTGTATTTAGCCAGTTTTACTTAAACAGTACAGTGAAAAGGTAATACCACTTACTTAGGTTGGTTACTTTGGTAGTGCTTCATCACACATTCTTCGATCTGAAAAAGTAGTCCCATTTCTGATAGGCTGATTAGCGTGAAGTTAGATCTAAATATACAAACAATTTTAACCGAGGATTTTATAAACCGTTCTACAAAATTGTACTTAATGTTTATCACCTGCCCCACCACCTACCCTTACTCTTCCATTATGAGAACGTTTCCAGGAAGTGAGTTTTCCAATTATAGGGATATGTATTGAATTGCTGTCTTGTTAAAGGAATGCCCAAATTTCGGTAATTCACGCATACACTACAGATACAGCAGATAGAGATTAGACCGTGAACCTCTCTAATCTGGATTATTTCTTTAAAGTTGTATTGAGGGCTAGGGTTCTTTTTCTTTTTTTCTCTCTTTCTTTTTTTTTTTTTTTTTGCTTTTTACCAGTTACCAGTTTTGAATGTGACTGGGTTGGCATGTGTATTGCGGCCAGGCAGAAGTGGCCTAACTGCGATTCCATGCAGATTTAAGGCGGCGTATTAACCTCATCCTGATTTATGGAGTAGCGTTGCATGTCCCAGTGCATTTCACGAGAGAAATATGAATCTATAGAGTCCTCACGCAAGCCTTGCCAAGGCAAACGCTATCTCTCCTTCTCCTCTCTCTGTTCCTCTCTCGTTCCTGCTTCCTTAAGATGGAGCTCAAATTGCTTAGCCGAGGTAAATAAATTACTTTAATCGATTGGCATAGTTAGAAACTGACTTTATCGCAGGTTCTCTTGACAAGAGTCGGATCGGAGCCAGATAAAACCGCTCAGTGCTCGGGTTGTAAAATCAGCTCTCTCTCTCTCTCTCTCTCTCTCTCTCTCTCTCTCTCTCTTTTTATCGATGACTATCAAACCATGTTAAAAAGCTTAGAAAATGCCCAAGCGATGGCCTGCACTATCTACACTGTCTAAATGACACATCAGGAAGTCTGAGTCACGCTAATTCTCTGTTTATCTGGAAGCTTTAGACAGCCATATTGAGTTTTGACAAATTGACACAGACAAGGTTTCTTTCTTTCTTTTTTTTTTTTTTTTTAAAACCGTGGTATAGAAACCTAATGTTAAATGTCTCTTTGACATGTTGAACCGCTCCTGATTGAGGATTTAGCAGCTTTAGCTTTCTGATCAATGCCAAATGAATTGACAGGGGTTGGGAATATTTGTATGGGGAGTGATGGCGGCTTTATGAGTCGGTTAATTGGAGTTTGACAAGCTGTTCGCAAGCGGCTGAGGATGACTGACACGCATGCGGACACACTCTCACACCCCACCCCACCCCACCTCACCAACACACACACACACACACACACACACACACACAGGGCTTTGTTGGCGCTGTAGTGTGACTCCCAGGCCCAGTGGAAGTAATGGGGTTAAAAGTTCATCCCATGGCAGCTGGAGTAACCTCTTAAAAAGCGACAGATGCACAGAAAGACGCTGTTCTTCTGCTAAGCTAGTTTGTCACTGTTGTTTATTTCTGTTTTATTTATAGCCCGCGCAAAGTAGCATTTTGGTATATGCACGAGAAGCAGAAATTATTCTTGTTATTCATATATTTGGATCTTGTTTGTTATACATGTTTTATTATAGTTGCGGGTGTCACGGCATTGCCTATCCCATTTCAAATCCACTGGCAACATCGCATGTACAGCAGCCATGCCAGTGTAAAGCATATTAAACTGAAAGCCATCTATCTTTTTTTATTTCTTTCCTCCCCTTTTTTTTGTTTTTTTTTGGTGTCGGTCATCTCGGTTTCTTTTTTTTCTTTTACATTTTAATTCAGATGCATTTACAGTTTACACTAAATGTCATATTACGTGCAGAAGGGCGTGTTACATCAACACAGGTCCCCGGGCCAGAGTCTCCAAGCTTCAGCATTGCGTCTGCTTTTTTTTTTGTGTATGATCTTTTCCTACTGCACGTAAACTGACGGGAAACCTGACAGTGGCTCCAACATGCTATCTATTAATTAGCTCCTCTTTGAGGAGGTCCTTTTTTCCCTTCATACCCACCCACACACCAGCACACACACACACAACCCACACATAGTCATACACTCTCTCTGTCTCTCTCTCATACACACACACATACACACATACATACACACACACACACACACACACACACATGTTCCATGGCTGCAGTCTTCTGCTCTATTTTGTGTGTCACATCTCTGACAGGAAAAATTGAAACATTGACACGCACACACACACACACACACGAAGGAAAGAGGATAGCGCTAAACTCAGCTCATGGGCTAAATCCAAGCACATAATGATAAAGCAGGTGCTCTTCTGCTTACAATCACACACACATACACACACATAGACACACACACAGATCAAAACGTTAACATTTAGGTGTGAAAGTTCTGTCAAATAAACGATCATGCTTTCTCATGCAACCGCTTTTATAATTAATAAAAAAAATAAATACTCGGGGATTGAGTTTGCTCATTAGCTTTTTTTTAATAGCTAATTACTGTGCAAGAGTGTTAATTGGAATCGTTTTTTTGGTAGTATGAACTTTCATTCTCCTCTATTTTTCCCCTCACAGTCCATTACAGTGTCTTAATAGGAAAAAAAAAAAACAGGGTCACACTGATGACAGTATAACAGAAGAAATGAATTGTACCATTTGAACTACTCAAGATCACGTACTAGATCTAGAGTACTAGTACTAGATCTAGTAAGATCTAGTACTTTATCCATAAATCTGTAGTTGTATAGTGCCAGAGACAGAACGAGGACTAGCACCAGGTATACACAATGCATTATTATAGCATAGATGAGAAACTGTGAAAGTTCTCATGCTCTTGAGCAAAAACAAAGACAAAAGAAGGAAATATCACAATTTTATAATAAGCTTTCAATGAGTCAATTTTATTTATTTTTAATTACATTCACTGTACATGCTCACTACATGGTTCCCTATTCAGTAGTGGCAATATTTACGTTTACATTTATGGCGATATGTATAATATATGCTCACTGCATAGTAACAGTAGGCAATATTACAAAAATAATATTATATATACATTATATATAATGCATACATGATATATACCAAGATATTCCTCACAGCTATATGATAGTGTTGCATTAAAAAACCTGACAAGTTATATAAAGTTTATACAATAAATTTATTTAAAAAAAAAAAAGTCTGCAAAATGAACATCACATCCGTTGCTTCAAAAAACATTTTAAAATGTTAATGCAAAGATATCATAATATCTATGATAGTTCAGGAAAAAAAAACCCTAAATTATTACAATATGAATATTATATCATCAAATCGCCCAGCTCTAGTACATAAAGTCTAACGTAATGGTATTATAGAACGTTCAGAATGATAGAATGTTCAAAATTATTGAAACTTTAACACGTGGAGTAAAATGAATGTCATAAATGACATTTTTCACAGCACTTATCCTCCATCAGGACGTTTATGAAATGCATGTTGCATCAAAGTCACATTGGCAATATGCAAAGATATGTAAATATTATGAAAACTTGAACAGTATTCAAGCAGGGACGTTTGTTTTTACATTAGACTATTGCCGATTCACTGGCTTTCTGAAGCACGGCGTAAAATGTCGACGCGAAATCATTTTTGGACCCCATATGCTTAGGTGAGAACTGAAGAAAAGGTGACGCGCGCTCTCACCGCGTCGCTGTAAAACGTCGACATTCCTGCGTGGTCTCGTCACGCTCTACGCCGCCGTTCCGGCACGCCGAAGGAGCTTTCAAACAAAACTGTTTATAGGAGCCGGGCTCTGCAGAGGCGCAACGTGATGAGAGATTGGTCAAAAATCTGATACCCAACACACACACACACACACACACACAAACACACACACACACACACACATGGGCATCCAGTCACTCAGGCAGAGTAGCTTTGTGGAAGTGTGTTTCGTGGTTGGTTGGCTGCTCGGACACCGAGGGAGGATTGTGAGATGCTTGTGACAGGAGGGGACGGTGGTGTATGACTGCAGCAACTTACTGTGATACCCTAGGGTCGTGTGTTAGTGTGTGTGTGTGTGTGTGTGTGTGTGTGTATGAGGGAGAGAGAGAGAGAGAGAGAGAGAGGAAATTTGAAGAAGGGACGAGTTTTTCTACTTATTGTTTTGTGTGTGTGTGTGTGTGTGCGCGTGTATGCGTGTTGCCCCTTTCTGTCTGCTGCAAGAAAGTGACATTTTTCTAATCTGCCCAGGCCTCCCGAGGATATTGACTTCTTTTCACTGGCTGTCTAAATGCCCTCAGTTACCTTTTAAAGCAAGCAGAGGAAAGCAAGAGAGAGCGAACTGTTTTGAAGTTCATGTAACTGCGCACACACTGCTGTTTTATTGAACCGGGCCGATACAGATGACAGATGATAAGCCACTGAAGTACAACGAGAGCATTTCATGTTGCATCGTCGTGTCTGGACTCTTATGTGATCTCTGTGCTTCACATACTTTGGTATCGTGATGCATTACATCAGCGCCCTTCTCCGAGACGTTTATAAGAGTAGTTTTATTTAAAAATATATATATTTTTTAGAAATTTAACGACTTACATCATTGTTACATACGGTAAAGATGTGATAAATATCTTATCACAGTAATTGTTTTTCATAATATGTGATATATTATCATGATGTATAATCATGCTAACGAAGTAGTAGCACCACTTGCGAGAAAACTGAAATAATAATGTTAAAAATAAATTATTCTACATACAAAAGCAGGAAAATCATCTGTTATTGTTGAGTTATTGTGCTGTTGATTGATTCAGTTATTGTGCAACATTTTTAGGCTAAGAAAGAAAAAAAAACAAGACTCCTTTTTGCAATACATATGGCATAAGTAAGGAATAAAACATACTGGGGTGTGCTATAATAAGAAAATAATCAATGTCAGGGTGGTGTAATGCAGCCTGATGCAAAGTAGAGGTACTGTTACCATGCTGAAGTTGATTATTTTCCAACAATCTTGTTTAATTCCTCCAGCAATTTGCCAACAGTCCCATTGTGGAATTGATTAAAGATCAAAATGAACTTTTTTTTTTTTTGATTCATTTACAGTTATGTTTAATGTTGTGGAGCAGCCACAAAACAAGGTAGTTCCTGTTATCTCTCAGGTTATAGAAGCTATACGGTCTTTCCAAAGAAATCCCTCTTTCTTCTCTCCCTTGCAGTTAATAAGACAAAAAAAAAATGCAGCTTGTTGTGTTAATGAGAAACTGGGAAGCGCGACGTTTTCCCCCAAACCTACCCGCGACGGAAAATGTACTAGCTGTTACAAAGCACCGATGCTAGAGGCTCCTTGGATAAATGTTAAATAAATGTCTTTTTTTTTTTTTTTTTTTTTTTTTTTTAGAGAAATCTTCACCATATCAAACTCTTTCAGAAACGTGTTTGTTAGTGTATACGGAGTGTCTGCTGTATGAGTCCCTGCGAATGAGCTGTTACTATAAAAACAGTTACATATTAGAAGGATTTCTAGTTACAGAAAATTAATCAACACCTTCTGATCGAACGGATTCAAGAATTCAACAGCCATGTGGTTTAATTTAGTTTACACACACACACACATGCATACACACACACACACACACACACACACACACACACAGACACACGCACATGCAGGCCTACAGGTGGAGTGCAGTTTTCTCAAAGAGCTGTTCAGACTTTGGAACAGGAACCTGGAAGGTGGAAATGGAGGCCAGCCAACACACACATGCACATACACACATACTGTCCAAAAAGTCTTCCATCTTGGCACACACACACACACACACACACACACACACACACACACACACCCACTTGGAGAAAACGAGCTGTACATTCCGTAAAGGCAGTATCAGAGAGGAAGAAGGCCACAGGAGGCGTCATTCATGCACAGGTCTGAAACACGGCCGCAAATGACCGCCGGCTATTAAATGTTTATTGAGTTGCCAGTTTAACGTGGAGTCACTTTCTCCAGTGTGATCTTTCGAGCTTAAGAAGAGGAAAGAGCTCATTACAATTTGCGACTATATGGAGCTCGGACTAAACATTCACTCACATATTTACACTTCAGCTCATTTTTTTTTTTTTTTTTTTTTTTTACAAACTTCCTACAAATAATAAATCAAGTGAACTACTGTTTGCCTTTAACCCAAACTTGGATTAAAGGCAATGAAGCCAGAGACTTGTTTTAATTAGTGTTAACTGATGAATAAATAAAACCACAGTGCAAAGCTCAAATAAACACAAACTTTGATTTCGTAAGTTCTTTCAGTTTAAGCAAGTCGAGCTGGAGTCAGTCTTATGTTGACATTGGACGTCTAATGTAAATGAATTGCTCAGTAATGATGCACAGCTTATTTTGAATGGAAACAGGATACAGTTTTGTGTATGTTTGCTTCTGTAAAATCTGAAACTTGGGATTCTAATATAATATTCGTGATATTCAGTACGACAACAGCTGATTTTTTGTGTCAGATTTATTTTAGCATTTTGCATATAAGAAAAAAAGGACATTCAGTTTTTAAAATAATTGCTTCCAAGCTTAAAAGACAGAACACAAGCCAAAGTATACAAGACTCGATACTGAAAATTTCTAACCAGCTTGAGAGATCTATTTGGATTTCAGATTAATTAAGTAGTAAAAACTACACTAACGACATTTCAGCATAGCTGTGACCGTACATAACTACAAATATAGCAATCGTGACCGAAAGCAGAAAGACCTCGTGGCGCCACTCGTGTGAATTTTCTTTCACAGGCATAATATAAATTTGTCGATATTAAAGATTAAAAATGAAATATTCAGCATACAAAACTGGGGGAAAACGAAACCTTCAGTACAAAAATAAAAGTACCAACGCTATCAATATCTCAGAAAAGTTTCTTTTTACATAATTCTAACAATATCATGATATTTTTTATCGTCATATCAACTTGGTTTAACTTAGAATAGCAGCATTTTACAATGGCATTTCAACAATGTTAAAATATATTTTTATACCAAATGTGTAGTTCTTCTCTCCTTAGTGTGTTACATAATTTATTTTTGTGAACGGAAAGTGTATCAAAATCATAGTTCTCTGAGGTCTGCGTCAAACTTGAAATCCCTCTGAATTCCGCACATATTCCACATTCTCCCAGCAGCCTGTTTCTGGACTTTTCCCATGATCCCGCTCTGGTGTGGTGGCTTCTCATCTCGGACTGTAGTCATTTCCCTGTTGCTTTGTTTAAAATAATCAGTGTTGATGTTAATCTGTTGGAAAAGGAAAAAGTCTCATGGATCCCATGAATCTCAGTTTTTTTTTTTTTTTCTCCGTCCTTTTCATTTTCCTTCATTTTTGGAAGGTGTGAGATCATCCCCATGGGAAGGGCGTGATACACCTAACAGAGGGAATTACAGAAATCCTGAGGGCCTTTCTGTTGTGGTCAAAAAGTTTTTTTTTTGTTTTTTTTCCCCCCCACAAAATCAGAATCAAATAGATGAGTCCATGTGTTACTGAAGTCAACCCGCTCATTCACACAGACACAAAGGCCCGCGCTGATAGCATGTCATCATAGCATATTCCGCAGAGGTCAAAGGTGAAGGGCTGTGCTCTTTATGCCTCGATTGGTCCAGGGTTTAATCTGGGGTTTCTCCCCCATTTGCCAGTGGTTTCATCTTACACGGGTAAATTACACTCAATCACCATAATTGCATCCTACACAGCATGTGCCTTTGTGTGTCAGGCTCTCGAGTAGAGCCCAAACTGCTGCAGCGCTTGATGTGATGTCAGCTTCTCTGAGCTATTTTGTGTCTGTTTTGATTAGGCGGCATGAAATCCAAGCGTTTGTCTTTTCTTTTTTTTTTTTTCTTTTTTTTTTTTTGTCGCACACTTAAGAATGCGAGCTAGCTTAAGTGCAGCTTGTGTGCCTACAGACGTTGCACGTGTGCCTTTTTTTAAAGTCGTACCATGTGGAGGACGTTTGCGCCTTCCTGTATGGTTCGCATCTGCGTATTAGAAGGCGATCTGAAAAACAGACGTGATAAGCCTCCGCGTTCGCTTTGTGCTGAGCATCTGGTTCAGTCCAATTAGCACGAGGACATTTACACGCATCTGCATGCCAGCCGAACCATGTGCGATCATAGACGGAAATGAAGGTAGTTCTTTTTCCTTTTATATGTCATTCACTCGGGAGGATTGCTAAGAAGGCGATGCTTAAAGGCGGTTGATCAAGGCTGTGAGGGAAATGGTGGTTAAGAAAGTTAGGAAAGAAGAAAAAGTAATGTCTGGTGAAATTATCATCATCGTTCTTTTAGATACCACGAGCGCTGTCCAATTCTCGAATCTGATTGGTCAGAAGGTGTTCTGGCTATATCGCAATCACAGGTTTATATCCATGCGCTCATTCTAATATGTTATCGTCTCTATAGTAATAACTCATTCATATGGGCTTGTATATGGTGGATGCTCCACGTGAAACAAGGCTAATAATAAATAGATCTAAAAAAAAAAACCCTGTTATTTAACCAGTCTTTGATATGGTGACGTTTTCTGTAAGGAGTCTCCAGTGTCAGAGCTCAGAGTAAGTTTTCCACCACGGGAAAGTCTTCATGAGCGTTCTGGTTTCTCAGGAACATGACAAGGTGTGATTTTTTTTTTTTCTCTTATTAATTTAGAGAGAGAGAGAGAGAGAAGTAGAGAGCCTAGTGAAGGAACAGCTCTTAATAGCTGCTATAAAGTAAGTGATAACAGGAACTAGCTTGTTTCCCGAACATTCCACAACATGAAATGTAACCATAAACGATTAAAAGTAGAACGTGACATTCTTTAATGTCACAATAAACTGTAATTATTGACAAATTGCTGTGGTGTAAGGGGAACACGTTCCTGTAACAGCACACCCTGTCGTGTTTTCTTCCTTGCATTAGCGCCCTGTCATCCATTATTTTTGAGCTGTTTGTTGATGGACTCCACTGGTCCAGCTCTCATCATTAACTCTAGCGGCTGAAAACAAGAAACGCGCGACCGATGAAAAATGAGCGCAAAGTTCGAGAGCCGATGGCTGCCTCAAGTATAACCAATCCCTTTTCCGGGACCTGCGTCTTTATGACTCTTCTGGCACCTGCACAATTTTTCAGCATTTTGGAAATATAAACAGACTCAAAACGCCTCCAGATGTTGCCAGCTGTGCTCCACGCCACCACAGAATACTGGGCAACGAGTATGTGCGTGTGTGTGTGTGTGATACGCCGCCGACGGATAAAAGGATCGCAGCAGCTTGCGAGCGTCTGTGTTGCCTTTTATTGTGTGTGTGCACAGACTGATTTTACATTCGTGTCGGAAGAGATCATTGGCGGAGAGATCAAGTCAGATTGTCGTGTCATCATCCGGGATGCACAATACAAACACAGACATTATTGTGAGCGCACAGAGATGCTGCAGAACGCAATTAAAAGGCGCCATGGAAGAGAATAACAATGTGACAGGGTGCCTCTGTAAAAGACGTTGACCTAAGAAACCTCCCATTACAATGGCGACAACTAGCATCAAAGAGGAGCGAGGTGTTGGGGAAATGTTAATTGGTTGACACCGGAGAGGAACGCCCCCGCAAATCGCCCGGCGGTTCTATCCAGTCGACAATGACAGCGGACCTCCGTGACACCTGTCTCACCACGACTGCAAACAGTGCCATTTGTTATTTTATTTAGCCCAATTACAACGGTTGGTCTCTTTGGTCCAGACACGCTAATAATCGATTAATCGTGTCAAGGTATTAAAGCGCTGTGTGTTGCCGCCTTAGCGACGAATGTTTTAAATAAATAGGAAGGCTCTAATTGAGGTGACAGGCGTAAGAGGGATTTTAATTGGTGGCCTTGTCTGAAATTTGGTCTGAGATTGGACGGTTAACCTACAGGAAGAGTGGTCAGGTACTTTAATATAGCCTCGGCGCTACCTACACACCCTCCACCTCTGGGAGTAATTAAAGAAAAATAGTCTATTAGACGTGGGTGGTCTCACTCGGGTCCTGGACACAGGCTTTTACTTAAGGTCTAGTTTAGGGTTATTATTAGTGGACTTCTTTTTTTTTTGTTGGTTTTCTTTTTTGTTTCCTGAGTGTATTTTTTTTTTTTTAATCAGACACGAATCATTTATTTGGATCAGCGGTGTGGCTAGGAAGTAATTCCATGCAATCTTGCTATATTAACGATGTTAATAGGTGTAGGAAACAAATTACCTCAACGACTGAGGCTAGTAGTATGTCGGAAACGACATCTTAGCTTTTATAAAACCGGATCTTTTGATTCTTATCTGTTAAGCCTGTTTCTCATGATAGCAGCTGGTAGCCAATAGCAATAAAACGCACTCAAACAAAGTCGAAGTGTTTGTTTGACGTTAACCTTTTTGTGAATATCATTAGAGCACAATTATGGCGCAAAACAATGCTTTTTTTTTTGACTCCACACTGTATGTGGGTTATTTTAGCTACCCACAGACAAGCCATTAGAACTGTCATAAACTGTTACAGGGGATCACACCTATAATCCCCCCCATAGCTACACCTCTGGTGTGGATGAAGATTGTGATATTTGAATTCCTTCCTGTTTTTGAATATGCTCAGATAAACGTTTAGCTGTGTTTTTCATTCAGGCGTGTAATCTCTGCAAATCCCGGTGGTTCGACGACAGTTCCTGTTCACCCTTTTTCGCCTTCAGATTCACCCTCCCCAGGAAAAAAAAACCTTGTTAGGAAAGAACCCGGCCCTCATCTTTTGTTCCGTGCGAGCACATTTATGCAACTATTAATCATGACCCTGTAGGTGACACCAATTTAGCTGCGTGACAGTTTTTGTTAGTCCGCTGAGGCCCAGAAAGCTCATATGGAATCCATTTGCGAGAGAGGTATGTATTTTCCAAATAGCATCACAGGACCACTTTTTTTTTCTTTTTTTTCCTGAGACGATTCTCTGTGCCCTCTTTGTTGCATGATTTGTGGTCAGGTAAAGTCATCAGGAGTCTCAGCTACGAGAACCTGCATTCTCCAGACAGTCGGAGATTCGCTTTCACAACACGCTTTAGATACGAAGCACAGTGGAGCGAGCGTCCACAAAGGCCTCAGCAAAATCCAGCACTTAATCCCTTGTGATCATCACACTGTCATGATGTAACAAGTCCTTCTTTTATTTTTCAAGGCAAACATGCACTGGCGAGACATTAAAAAAAGTGTGTGTGTGTGTGTGTGTGTGTGTGTGGGTTAGGTTTTAAAACATATAGTCATGAACTCGCTGTGGAGAAAAGAAAACGAAAAAGAATAGATGTGTGAGAGAAGCGTAAGAAAGAAACAGAGGTGCCTGAGACAAAAGCAGCATTGTATCATTTCAATGACTTTGACTCTGAAAACGTCTAAACCTTC
Organism: Pangasius djambal; assembly: GCA_022985145.1. Taxonomy (NCBI): domain Eukaryota; kingdom Metazoa; phylum Chordata; class Actinopteri; order Siluriformes; family Pangasiidae; genus Pangasius; species Pangasius djambal. Next base: position 6,926,195 of record CM040994.1, read on the forward strand.
TCCAGAGGCCCGGCGCCATAAAAGCAGGGAGACGGAGCTTGGCAGGATCTCAGCCAGGCACTTCCAGGAAAGACAAGATGTAAAAATCAATTTGCTGTGAAAAAGGTAAACAATCGGAAATGACAAATATGCACGTTTTTTTTTTTTTTCCTTCCCCCTACTCCTCTGTTTTTTGAAGTTAAAAGAGATGGATGAGAGCTGAGCAGATCAAGAGACGCGGTCTTCAGTGAAAGGTATCGGACGCCTCCCTGTATGAGCTGATTTATTTTTTTTTTTTTTTGAGAATCGTAAAAATGACAGATTGAGATAGGTGCTAATTTTAGTGCATACTTTATTATTATTTTTTTTTACAGTAAGGGTGTGACGATAGGGACTGCAGGTGTGTGCTAACTTTACACTCTCCAAAAAAAAAAAAAAGATACTAGACCATCCCTTTTTTTTTTTTTTGTCTCTGCAGTCTTATGTGCCTTTAATGTGTGTTCACACAACTCAATTTGCATGAAAAGGTTACTAACGTTGAAGAAGGTTGGGGTTAGGGGCGGGGTCAGCGGCACCTTTTTTTTTTTTGTATGAAACTGATCGAATTTGCACAAATCCGAGCCATCTTCTCAGCTGACTTTACTGAAAGCTTCGCAACACAAAGCTCAGTGGTAAAGAACACTCTCTACCAATTAAGATCTTAACTTTCCTGTGCTATTGGGAAAGTTTTGTATTTATGCAAATATAATGTGCAATAAGGAAATCTGAGAAAAGGTTGAAATCTTGTGGTCATACTCTCGCTTCCTCACATGCTACCTACATCTTAGTTCGGCTTAGGGCTCAAGCGGAAGGTTCTCTCGCACTCTCCAGGTTACGATTCTGGTCTGAGCTCCAACTTTTTGGATTTAGTCATGCGAGACCCCCAATTAAAGCCAGAGGAAATTTAAAAAAAAAAAAAGAATTCTCTGCCCCCTTAAAAAAAAAAAAGGTGATACGGTACAAGCCTTTCCTTGTGAGGGTGTGCGTAATTACCAAGGATTTAATGGCAACCCATAGGATTGGACCTCGATGGTTTTCCCCCCATGTTTTAATTGAATTTGGTTGTGTTTAGGTGCTCGGCGTGTTTAGGAGTTCTTAATCCGTTGATGTTGACCTCTAGAACACGGCTTTGAACAGCTTTAAACAAGCAAGACAGAAGTTTAAAATTCATTCAAATACTTCAACCTTGAGCGAAGAGGTCTGAAAAGGTTAGTTACGTTGACGTTGTTGTTGTTTTTTTTTTTTTTTTGAACGCCTATATTTCTTGACTTGGGAAACAATCCTCTTTTCATGCCATCGTGTTTTGTAGAAAAATAATGCTACAGAGCTTGAGAAACTCCTTAGAAAAATAAAGCAGTTGAAGGTTTTCCAGAACATAATTAGCTTGATTTTTAGCCTCCAGATATTTTCATTTTCTACCCCCCTCTCTCCCTCTCTCTCTCTCTCTCTCTCTCTCTCTCTTTTTTTTTTTCACACTCTCAGACGGTGTGACTTGAGTTTGAATAAAGTTTGAATTGGATACAAATTAAATCGTAACCTCGCCCTAACCTTAACCGTTCCTGTCCTGTGCATGCTAAAATGATGTAAATGTATATGAATTTGAAATGGCTTCGTTGTAAGCCTGACTATAGCTGTTCGCTGTTGCCGCGTGTGTGTTATCCCGCACTTCCGTAAATGTTCACTTTGCTTTCGACTGACTCGTCTCGCAAGCAAATCTGTTACTGAGGAAAAGATCGCAAATAAGAGAAGTTCGAGCGATGCAGCTCCATCTGCAAATTTATTGCACAGTCCCTTTTTTTTCCGTTTGCAGTCTTTTATTTTGCTCTCTCTCTCTCTCTCTCTCTCTCTCTCTCTCTCTGCACCCCCACTGTTTTTCTCTCTCAGCACCGACTTTGTGAATCGGCCAAAGCTGGCGCAGACAAACAGGTGGGGGCCATCTTGCTCATTCATGTGCTGCGCGTCTGCTTCCCCCCGTAATGAATCAGGAGCTACAGTGTGGCTCGAAACCAAATTCTCTAATAACACAAAAATGTCCCGCTTTTTGACTCCAGAGCCGATTTTCCACTCGAGTCGCAGATTCCGAGGGTTTCCTGCCTTTGGGTCTTCATCCTTTATTATTATTTTTTTTCCCCCCCTCTCTCTAAATGAATCGAGGCTAAAAAGGATCTTTCGTTTTTCTTCCTCACTCATGTCATGTTCAGGCCCTATTAAAATCTCTGCACTCCGTTCTTGCACCCTTTCACACAGTAATGATAATTATAGCACACGCTCTCATTATTAGGAATTGAAACCCCATTCCCGCTGTCTCCTTTTGCATTTTCGAGCAAATGTTTATTGTTCTAGACTGACAGTAGGAGTAAAAATGAAAAAACTCTAGGAACTGGTTTAAGATCCAAGTAAGCGTTTAGATTTATTATTTCGTATCGAGGTTATGGGCAGCTTACACAACTTTAAAACTAGGCTATGAACAAGACAGAAGTTTCAAATGTGCATTCAAATACTTTAACCTTGAAATCTCCCCTCGCAAATGTGGCAGTACTTTTTTTTTTTTTTTTTTTCATCTTTTGAATGTTTGAGTGTTTGATAGTTTGAGGTCTATAGCAGAAACCACTGGGGAATTAATGTCATTCATATGCCCTGCGGAAATTACTTTTGAAATGCATATAATCTAAAACATGCAAATGAGGCTGACTTTATGCACCCTGTTTAATATGAATTATCATTTTCTGAATACCTATTATTACTGCGTACATTTCTCCAATTATGTTGTTCTTTTTTTGTCACTTAGGAGCAGCGGCATGCACGCACTCACACACACACACACACACACACACGCACACGCACACGCATGTGCTCAAAAGTATGACACCCTCCCATTGAGACAGACAGAGAGATCGAGAGAGAGAGAGACAAACGTAGAGAGAGAGAGAGAGAGAGAGAGAGAGAGAGAGAGAGAGAGAGGCGCTGTGGTTCAGCATGCATTTCTTCTGGAATGTTCTACCAGTGTTTTAATGATGTGTAATAAGTCTGATAATGACACAAAAGCATCTGCTTATGTTCTGCAGCAGCATGAACAGGAGAAAAAAAAAAAAAAAGAAAGAAACCTGCCGGAATAAATGAGGTGAAAGTTCAAACTCACATTCAGCTTTTCAGTGAAGTACCTTCTAAATAAAGTGTGTCAAACTGAATAAGAAAAGACTCAACTCTAAAATCATCCATTCATGTACATTCAATTCATAAACTGAAATATTTATGTAGGTTTAATATGAAGGATTTTATAGCTTTTTTTTTTGTCTTTGCTCTTCAATTTTGACCCTTCATGACAAAGCCTAGAGCCGAGCAATTAATGTTTTTGTCTTTGTTAAAGGTTACCCCTCCCGCACTTTTCCACCAAATTGAATTGAAGGCATCCTTTTTTTTTTTTTTTTTTTTTTTTTTTTTTTTTTTTTTTTTTTTTTTTTTTTTTTTTTTTTTTTTTTTTTTTTTTTTTTTTTTTTTTTTTTTTTTTTTTTTTTTTTTTTTTTTTTTTTTTTCTTCTCCAAATGAATTACCTTCTTAATTTATTTATATTACGCCATGAATTATTCTATTAATATTAGTATGATGCAAATTACTAACGTTTCCTCCCTTGTTCATTGTGCTGATATTAATTTGCATTCAAGTCCTGAGCTAATTTATAAAACAGACATTTTTTATTGTAATCAGCCATGCTGGCGAAAGTAGTAATATTTTAGCTTTCATTTTTATGATGTCGGTTTTAAAAATTGAAAAGTAGAAAGTGGAAGCTGATGGCATTAGCTGACAAAAAAGACTCTGTGTGTGTGTGTGTGTGTGTGTGTGTGTGTGTGTTTAGGTGCCTTGGCCCAAGTTCAAGAGTAGTAAAATTCAATTAATTTGAAAAGTGGAGACGCTATCATTTCCTGCTATTTCTCCTCCAAACCCCTTGTTTTTATTAGGTAGTTATTAAATTTTATTTGATTAAAGCCACTTTGATCCAATCAATTAATTAACTCGGAAATGCACCGTGCCCGTCTTGGAAAGTGATTTATAAAATTTATTTTATTTTTTATCATATCCATTTTCTTTTTTAAGCAAATTCATTCCATCCACTGGCTGATTGTAAATGCCGGCAGTTCAGGGAAATGTATAATTATATACCTGTGAGATAATATCTTTTCGATCAGTTTTACTGTAAGTGTGCGTAGCTAGTTTTTGTTTATATTAAGATAGTTTTATCTGTCATATTGTTGAAGAGATTTTAGTTAATAAATGCCACAATTGCCTTCTTTGGATTGCATAGTGTTCTAAATGGACATAAATATAGATATACACTATTATTTATTTATTTATTTATTTATTTATTTATGGAAAGCTTGCCAGAAATGTTCATATGCCATCTGGTTGAGTTGCCAAAAAAAAAAAAAAAAAGACCCTTCATTCATCCTTAGTAACTGCCTGGTCAGGGTCATAGTGGTTTAGCTACTAGTTTGTTAACCTTTTTGGAAATAAAACCAACTAAATTTGTTTGAAAATATGTTCGGAAAATAATAACTGGGTGAGCAGGATATAAAAAAAACATTGCCATGCACATCTCTATTTCAAAAAAAAAAAAAAGAATGAAACCCAGTTCCAGTTTAGGCCACGCCCACGTCGGGTTTAAATCCAAATCCAGATACGACTATTTGGAGCACTAATCAGATACAGATGTGGTACATCGTAGATAGTAGCATTGTGTTACACTCCTAATAAACACCTGGTTTGTTGCTTTGAGTTACGTCCTTCTACAAGTTTTAATCTTTAAATTACGTTTTTTTCCAGCTGTCTTGTCGAATACGCAATAGAAAATCGTCTGTCTGTCCCACCACCACTCACTTACTCGACTTATTCATTTGCTTCATTTCACTAATGGTCATAGCTCATTACAGTGGTTAAACCATAGCTTGGGTTTGGTCCGTCATGGCGAGGGATCACTTTTCCCCTTTTTCTTGAACCTCCTTCATGTTTCATGCATGATGTATTCATGTTTATTAATAGGTTTCGCATGTCTCATACGGCATGGAAAGTTTTTTTTTTTTTTTTTTTTTTAATCCAATTGGTTGGCTTCTTAAAGAGCAACTGACTTGGAAGCGCTACGCCTCTTGTCTTTTTTCTTACTATAATCCCGGTTACTCATCCTTCAAACTTCATCTTGGCATGACCTGTGCTTCGAAGTTCATATTCATAAACCACATGCGCTATTTGCCTTGTAAGACTGATTGTTAAACCGGAAGCCATCAAACCTTCTATGTTAAATACAGCTTGCGTATTAGTTCCTCGCCCTGTCGTTGGCCTTTTAAACCATTCCAGGATGTCAGGAACGAGATCCAGCCCGTACGTATGGACTCGAGCGTGGTATAGACTGGACGCTGGACTCTGTCTCGGTCATGCCTCTGCTAACTTTCAACGTAGACTGTTCTGCAACTGATAAATGTGACGTCTGTGAGTGCCCTGCACCTATTCCAAATATTTGCCAGGATCTGCACGCGTCTGATGGAGACGGAGACTCATATAGCAATCTCCACTCTCTTAAACGTCAAGGGCGGGCTGGAAAATCACTTAATGCAGGTCAGAAAAGAGAGAAGAAAAAAAAAAAACAGGGTGGTGGTGGTTGAGTGCATGTTTGCCCTGGTGGCTTGCACACACTCACACGCACACACTCTCGCTCTGAAACGATCTCATCAGGCCGGAATGTCGGCGGTGTTTACCTATCGCGGCGGAGCCCACCTGATTGAAGGGTTAATCTTTATGGGCTCTGCAAACAGGACTTTGCCTCTTCCGCCTCAGGACCGAATATGGCCAAATACGCATGGCAAGAGCACCATATGGCACATACAACCACTTATTTTCTTTTCCTTTTAATGCCTTTTTTTTTTTATTGCGGCAGATTCCTCTCCTTTCATGGTTGCCCTCCTTTCCTATACCCAGTGTGAATCTTCTTTTTTTTTTCCCCCGCCACTCTGAAATGTCCTTGATAATTGAATTGTCCTTTACACACTTCAAATGGTTATTGTGACGGTTGGCAATTAAGCATTTTTCTCTGAAGGCTTGGCAGATATATGTAAGAGCGCAAAATCATGGGATACGACCTGGCATGGGTTCAGCAAGAGACATATCCATTCTCCAGAAAGTAGGACGCTAGTCTTTAACCTAGACACGCTATTACCATGAGATCAAAGTTGTATCATCAGCATTATGAATATAGATGGTTTTGTTCATTTTCTCGCTCCTTTTATTCCCTCTTTCCGTCTCGCTCTGCATGTTAAGAAAATGAATCGGTTACCTTTGGATACGGGGCGATCTCGTTTTTACTTCCAGGTAATGTACTGTAGGGTTGCCAGTACAGTAAAATTAGTGAAACTAGCGTTCATTCCCAATGTTTGCTTTTGATAGACTTTAAAGCAGACAGTCAGAAACTCCTTCATCACACACACACATAGACACAGACACACACACTGAGTTCTCGAACATGGTGGGTCAGTGAGGAGGAGAACAAGTCTGGTAATTCCTCTTTGAAGCAGAGCATAGAGCAGAAGAAGGGATCAAGTGCTCCTGCATCTATGCGTTTTGTGTACTAATGAGTCTCACCTGCATATCTTGGACCTGCTCCAGGCGATCACAAGAAAGAAAAGCTTATGACAACACATGCTTTTTTTTTTTTTTAAAACCTGTAACACATCTTGTACCATGTGTAAAACAATATTCCCAAATGATGTACATCTACAAAGCACTCAAGATGTCCTTTCCCCTTCAGTCATGTCTGAAATTCCGTGGGTGCATTCAAATCCTCATTTCTTTAAGCAAGTGCCGAGACAAAAGGCCCTCCATGCTGGAGATGCAGAATATTGGTCTTTTTTAATGCCACGAGTGCTTCAAGTGAGTGGCCAGAGGGACAGCAGATGAATGCAGAGTGGAGCAAGCCGGAGAAAGATGGCCGCCTTGTGAAAAAAAAAAAAAAAAAGAGAGAGAGAGAGAGAGAGAGAAAGAATCACATGAGTACTTGGCTAAGCGGTCTTCAAACGGCGAGCTTTCCTTTACTGTCAGGACATTCCTGAGAGGCTGATCGCTAATGAGAGCTGGGTGGCTGAAGCGCTTTGATGCCACTGAGGGAAGAGTAAGGTGAAGTCTACTAGGAGACACTAGGAGTTTAGAGTAGCTCTCTTTCGCAACCTCAGTGCCCTTCTCTTAGTCTCTTCCATTCGTTTGTTCTCCTCTCTGTTCATTTACAGGAGTTGCACATTTCTGTCTCTTCCTGCTGTCTGTCTTCACAGCGCCAAAATCCTGTAACAATCCACATGACTCCAGTTATGTGAAAAGAAACAGGTTAGGATTAGGCGCCGAGTCAGCGTCTGCGCCTTTTTCATTATAAATTCATTCGCGTGAAAACAAACCGAACCTTCGTCTGTGTGAATTCGTATGACTTTCTCATGAGATCTGGTTTTCATTTCTTGAAAAAAAAAAAATTCGTTTTCAGTCTCGTACATTGACGTCGTTTTGATCTCACATTAGGCATATGGGTCATGCCCACAAAATTATAACATTATTATTAACATTATGCTTATGACTGATTTCACAGCTTCATTCAGCAGCTCAAAATCGTTTGCTCTGTCTTAATTTCTGTCACTTCTCTGCTCCCAAACATGACGGGATGTGATGTTATAGTAAAATCATCAACCCTATGTTGGTGTGACGTGACCCAAGTTACTGTTACCATGCCAGAGTTCATTATATTCCAATAACAGCATGCTTTATTCCTATTATACCACATAATTTTACCAATGTTAATAATTATTGAAAGACACTTCATGCATTTTAACCATTTACAATTGTATTTAATGTTTTGGAATGTCTGTGAGACTTCCTGTTATCACTTACATTATAGCAGCTATAAAAAGTTCCCTCGCCAACATCTCTTTTTTTTCCACACAAAATGCATCGTGTCGTGTTATCGAGAAACCGCAAAGCGCAACGTACAATCTGTTACAAAGTGCTGACACTGAAGACTCCTTACATAACTTAAATTAATGTCTCCTTACAGAAAGCTTCACCATATCAATGAGTTCCCATTTCCCTTTTTTCACAGTTGGTCCACTACAAGAAATGTGCAGTATTAAAGGCAAAAAAGTTGATCTGTATGATAAAACCTGTCTTTTCTGAAATTTTTATTATTTTTTTATTTTTTACTGCACATGATATAGGGTCTTTATCTGTCAACAACTGCCATAACAACTTCTCGCAAGTTACACTTACACAACATGCATATATATATATATATATATATATATATATATATATATATATATATATATATATATAT
>CM040994.1:6943058-6969102 GCA_022985145.1 Pangasius djambal
TTAAAAAAAAAAAAAAAAAAAAAAAAAAAAACAGGAAGACTGTTATTTGCTGGTAGATGTGTCTTGTGCAATTTCTTCGTTGTGTAATGTATAAATACCCGAGTGGTTTTATGAGAAGCAAACTGTGCAGTTTACATTACACAGTGTATTTCATAGAGCGTATTGCACAACTTCACTATCATGTGTTCAAGTGTACACTGTGGATTTCCTCATCCCTCAGGTTAGATATTATCACTGGCTTATCATAGGTGAATAGTAAGTAAATATCCTACATTTGGCAAACATTCACGTTTCTAAAGACACTGATATGAGCCAATGCACGTCTATAGTTTCGACAAACTTTGTCCCCTTTAAAACAATACAAGTGTGTTCAGCAGGTAAATATGTTCCAAATATCTAACGTGTTTTGTCACCAGAACACTTGATGATCCAAACCTTAAACTTATACAGGGATGAACCAATGATGACAAATTCATTAGCTAGACCACCCAACAAGTGGAAGCTCTAATGTGCTGCCCATTCTCATATTTTGGTTTTCCCAGAAACCTAACTGACTAGCCCCCCCGCCCGCCAAACCTCTTTGCGTATCCTCCCTCTTCAGTATATATGAGCTCACAAATGCCCACAATTCCCTAGTTGCTCTGATTAACAGGGAATCATCAGGATTCGAGCTTGCGATCTCCCAACGATAGCGGGAATACATTTCTGTTGCACCACTCGGGAGCCCCCCGCGACAAAGATTTTAATGTAGCACAATGTGTTTATGCTGTCAACAAAAAGTCATCGGCCAGTGTTTTGGCTATGAGCTGTAGTGATCTGTCCTCACATCATAAAATATTATTTGAGTCTCTATTGTGTCTCATGTTTAACTGTGAGGTGACTGGGTGTAGCTGACATGTTACAGCTACAGTTAGAGCGGTGAGATGTATCGTGTCATCCTGAAGTGCATTATGTTTAAACATACACACCAGATGTCTTTTCATTTTGCAAAATCTAAAAGAAATTAAATGTACTTGTCTGCTAGGCAACTATGAATAAAAAAAAAAAGGTTAATGATTTGTCCAAGCCAGTAGTATCAACACCAGAACAAATTGTGCAGCGTTTTGGACTCAAATTAGCTACCATCAGCTCTCCTGGCCATATAATCTGTTTTAGTATTATGGTTAATAAAAGCAACGAAGGAACCAAGGAACCTTTGGTTCCCCTCCAGTCGCTTATCGATTGCTGCACTCCCAGACCACAGTGTAATTCTGTTAATGCTCTCAATAGCATGTTGCTTTAGATGACACGTCAGCACGAATAATGTTGCACCCTGCTCTGTTTTCTCCTCTGGCCCATGCGTCAGTGTCTCCCCTGTCCAGCGCGTCAGCTGGAATTTCCTCACTGCTTCCCGGACCTTCTTGGCTGAAATACTTTCACTTTTCGGCTCACACCAGCCCCCTAAACACAAGCCAGGCATTCTCATCCGGCCAACAGAAGCTGCGCTGCGATTTTGATAGCACAAAAGTAAGGCCATGAGCTTTGTCCGTGAATCGAGTGAAATGCTGGCAAACCCTCGGCCAAACAATGACGTTGGCTTCACTGGTTTGCTTTCTGAAGTAATATCAGTAATCGTGATATTATTGAGGAAAAGGGCTGCAAATGTATGAGTCACAAAAACGGCGAACATATGCGCTTGGATAACGCTGAGTGACTGCAGAATGATCAATGTCTATTAGCTGCCTGCAGACGGCCAAAAAGTTTAAAAGTTACCAGATGCCCTTTAGTGTGAGGACCTCTACTGAAAAAGAGAGAGAGAGAGAGAGAGAGACAGAAAACTGGAGAGGAACAGACCCCCCCCTCCCCACTCCACCCACCCCTTCACATTTCCCTGCTTCTGTAAATTGAAATAAGCAAGAGGAATTCTAATGAAGGTAATTGAAGTGAATTGCTTTTCCTCTTTGGTGCCCTTCCCCAGTTCCATCGAGTGTGTGTGTGTGTGTGTGTGTGTGTGTGGGGAGCCTCCCAAAGAGTAAGTGAGAGGCTTTACCTCACACAAGCGGGCCTTTCTTCCATGGCAGGTCTGTGTTATTGCACCTGTGTGTGGTCACGTGAGCCAAAGCCTTTAATTAGAAAGAGAAATGGCCAGTTACTCCTACTCCAAACCATTCCCAATGTCAAACATATGCCATCGACAACCTCACTTAATGCACACTGTTTTCCTTTTTCCGCTTCTCATTGCCTCATTCACTCTTTGTTTCTGTTGTGTGTAGAAAGTTAGAACTGACCTGTGTAGCATAAATAGGTAATAATATAGGATGGGGAAGAACACATATATATATATATATATATATATATATATATATATATATATATATATATATATATATTTGGAAGATATGAAGAAAATACAAAAAAAGCTTACTTTTCAGTCTAATTGTTCAAGTATAGCTTATCTTGCTGCTTGGGTTTACATGATGGCAGTATGCTATTGCGGGTGACCGCTTATGCTGTGTTCAGTCAAGCAGTTGTGACATATCTGTTTTTAACAGAAAAGATTTTCTGCAGTCTGGAAAGAAGAAAAAAAACTGATTTTATGACCAGTAGTTCGTAGAATTCTAGACAGATTTTTGTCTTTTGCTATACATTCACGTTTTCAGTTTTAACAATAAATGTGGAGTCCCCCCCCAATAAACCCAAATATAAACCTGATTAATTTGTTTTGTAATTATATGAACTGTGCAGCTGCCAACAGCCAAAAGCTGAAGAAGTCAAGTGTGTCTACAAATGATCTCTTCATACTACAGGACCTTAACAAATATTTTAAATAAAATAAGAAGTGAATTCAACATTTCCGAATAAACTCTTAAAGAAATCAGATCTGATTTGTTGAAAATATATAGAAAAAAACGTTTTTTTTCCCCCTTTTATTACAAAACAATGAGCAATATATTTTAGTACATTTTGAATTGTAATAAAATAACTGTCTAATTATAAAATTGATTAAAAGGTTAGAATTTCCACTTTCATTAAAACATTTACACTTGCTTCCTTGGGTGAAAAATAATTAAATAAAAAAAACATCACCTGCCTGTGCTACATTCAGAAATGATTTTCAAGTAAAGCCTAATCCATGGTGAAATATCCATTTTGATAGCTAGCTTACTAGCTAATATTGACCCGCTTAACGTATACTCGATCGAACTAATACCAACCAACATGAATATGTGAATATGTGACTACTTCAAACAAACAAATCAGCTCTGGTAACTTGTAATTTGTAACAAGAACATTCAATCTAAAAACTAAATAAATAAATCAGATTTGCTCTGCTGTTTGAACAGTCTCAGACCCGTGTTTCACAATCCTGCCCCTAGAGGCCTCTTGAATTAAATGTATATTGATTGATTTCTCTGCTCTAACACTCCTGACTCAACTGAAGCAGACTCCAGGATTTAAAAAAAAACCCCAACAAAACAGTTCATTAGACCATCAACACAACCAAAAATCTTGGTTGTTTTTATTCACCAAGATTTTTGTTTCATATCATCAAACCAAAATTGGTAAAGCAGCAGTTTACTCAGAAAAAATGAGTCAGTGACCATTCCTTCCTTTAACAACTTTTTTATGTTCCCTTTTTTTAACCTTCCACCCGTAATCTACCATTTAGTGACGTTAGATGCTGTGGGGGAGAGCGTTTTTATGATAACATATGGCATTAGTCGTCGTTTAAATGTTCAGAAGAGAGTGTGTGTGTTGTGTGAGGTGGGTGTAAATGTATACGAAACTCCCTACACCTGCGTTTTTTTTTTTTTTAATCATTTTTACGAGGTGTCATATTCCTGACTCTCCCTGCAGATAGAAATTTAGAAGGCCCCGCCCTCTACCCCCAGGGTGCCTGTTTGAACACTTAACAATACACAAATGGTTGTATTAACCACAATACTTCCTTATAATCGCATGATTGAGATACTGGATCAAAAACTGAAACCACAAAAAAGTGACTAAAGATGGAGCAAACACTTTGTTTCACTCCCTGTTAGTGCTCTGGCGAAAGAAATGACAGCTATGTTCTGGATAATCTGGATCAGTCACTAACCCGCATCATATTCCTGATGTTTTATGGCTGTTTCATTTGAGGACCAACATCAGAAATGCTTCAGTTCTCCGTGTTCTTTCTGTCTCCTTTTCTCTCAGCTCTGATTTTGAGTTCTGAGGCAACGAGCTTGGCACTGACTTATTTTTTTATATTGGTAGCATGGCCACTTCTCTTTTTTTTTTCACTCCTCTTCGGGTTGTAGTAGCTCAAAAGAAAAGTTGTGCCAGAATTACCCACTACACTGCTGAATTCTTGAATTTGTTGAATTTTGTATAAGAGCAGGTGTGACAGGTAAATCACAGGTTAATATTAATGTGCTCATTAACATTTCTATAGTATCAACTAATTCACTGGAACTGTATGGTCGATGCGTCAAATAATCCTATCCTAATAATAAATGGAATAAAAATGTGTTGTAATTTAACATAGAAAATTTTATAACCATTGATAGGGTGAAATGGAGATGTTTTTGACATTTTTGGAAGTCACTTCAGGTTTTCCACCAAAAAGTCTTCAGAATGGAGAATATTGGAGATTCTTGATAACAAGTTGTGTTTTTTGTCTTATTAACTTCAGGAAAAGTGAGGGAACATCTGTTTATAGTTGCTATAATGTAATGTGATGCCATAACTATAAACTGATAAAAGTATGTAATTCTTTAATGAATCAGTGAGAATCAGTGATGTGGGATTGGTTATTGTACCTTAGCAATTACATGTTAATTGCTGGTTTTCCACTCTGGTTATAAAAGGACATGGAGAGAGCAAAAGTCTGAAAATAGTAAAAACTGACAAGGTCAAATACCCTGCTTTTCTGTAAAAAAAAAAAAAAAAACCTTTAAAGTTTTATATGTCTATGACTTCCTGTAAGTTTCTTACAACTCATACAGCAGGCTTAGTCCGTTGATGGTTTGTGTTTCACTTCTCTCTGGCTCACCTAAAAAAAGCAAAAACAAAGATTGCCACAGTTTTCTCAGGAAGTGCCTCCCAGCCACCCAGTCCCACGCAAACCCACCCACCTGCATGTACACACACACACACACACACACACACACACACACACACAACACACACACTTTCTTACTCCTCCTCTTTCTGTTTATCGCTTCTGCATTGTCTCTCCCCTCCTGATGCTCCATTCTCATCCGCCTCTTTCAACAAACCCGGCTCTTTCACCTGGATGCAGTGGGAGTGGTGGAACTCAGTGGAGCAGAGAGAGGGGGGAAAGAGGAGGGAAAAAAAACAGACAGGACACAAAGCACTCTCTCCATGGGCCCCTCCAGAGCCTGGGAGAAATCACAGACATCTCCGCAGCCGTCACAGACCCACAGCAAATAAACAGAGGTCCTAAAGAGCTATGGAGAAGGAAAGGGAGGGGGGTAGATGTGGAAATAGAGCAAGATGAGTTGGAGTCGAGGGAAAGAGGAGAAGAGAGGGAAATGTGTGAGGTAGAGAGAGAAAAAGGAGGTTAGAGTAGGTTGAGTTGGCGTATTCGAGGAAGCGGCTCGAAAGAAGCTAGAGATAAAGAGAATGAGATGTATTGTGAGTGGATACAGAGATATATAGAGCAGGATAAGTCAAAGAGGTATGGACAGATAGGAGATGGGTGCTAAGTGGGCAAGAGGAAAGACTGGAGAGGCAAAGAGGAGAGAATGAGGAGAGTGGGGTCGAAGTGGCGGGACGGGAGAAAAGAAATGAACGGGTGGGGGGGGGGCGGCGGCGGCAATGTAACGCTGAGACGTGTCAAGAAAGGCCAGGGCCCCCCTGAGGAATGTTTCTTGTCTGCTTCACAACCCCGAAAGCAGAAAAAAACCTTGCTTGAGCGGGGGATGGAAGAAAAAAAGAAAAGAAAAACAACAGTACACACTGGCCAAGTCCTTGTAGTATTTCACCCCTCCTTGTTCCACAAATCCACCCACAGGGTCTTCTCTTTTCACTAGCATGAGTGTGATTCACTTCAGATGTCTCATCCACTTTTTTTTTTACCTGGACTAGGATGTGTCTCTCTTTCTCACTTATTGTCTCCCTTTCCAGTAGGCAGTCATTTTGCTTCAAAGCAGGCCTTCACACAGGATGCTTTCCAAACGGCACATAGCAGGTTACAAACATCGGTGGGACCAGAGCGGCTCTGTGAAGCCTCATATCACCCCTCCTTTCATAGCTTGCACTCGGTTGTGCGTTTGTGTGTGTGTGTGTGTGTGTATCTGACGAAAACCAGGTGCCCTTCTTTTCCTTTTGTTTTTTTTTCCCCTCCGTCTCCTCCACTGTACCCTTCTTAGTGCTTGTTTTAAGCTCGGCAGCTAAAAAGGTACCCCGCAATTTAAGCTACCAGGAATCCCCTTGCGCTCTCTCTCCTCCCAGAGGCTTTGAGGTGGAGGGAACACCTCATTTTACAGGAACTCTCTGCTTTAGGAGTCCTAGTTTTCACATAGCATGGTTTGTGATGTTGCACCTGAGCTAGCAGCGAATACATGTGTGAGCAGGCTATGTAGAGAGGGACTGGAAGATACAGTAGGAGGAGAGACGTACATTGCTACTGAAGTGCAATTTTCTCCAGGAGTGCCACTCAACTGAAACAGAGAGGGGAAAAAGAGAAGGAGGGGGCGGTGATGACTCAAATTTTTGTTACACACTAAACAGTGCATGCTGGTGAGAATGGCTGAGAGGTATTTTGAAGCAGGCCCCTTCTCAGGTCGGGCACTCTGGGTAACCTCGCAAGGAAGAATGTTAGGACAAAGGGGCTCTCGTAATTCCTAATGAGTTGTAAAAGGACAGTGGGGATATAAGAGACAGAGACAGAGAGAGAGAGAGAGAGAGAGAGAGAGAGAGAGAGATGAGATGTATTTGGCCCTTTGGGACAGTGCCAGCCCCTCAGGAGGTTCACAGTCATGGCCAACAGACAGCTTGCTTGCTTTTAGGAGGATTTAAGATGATGCATGTGGAAGCCATGGATCTCTCATCTCACGGTTCATTGCACAGATGGAGAGACAGAGAGTATGCTCAACTATTGTCTCTCTCACTTCCTCTTCTCCTAGCACTCTTACTCTTCTTGTCTTCCCCTTCTGCTTTCACTTTGCTCTGCAGTTGTGTTTCTAATCCTTTCAGCTGAACATGTATTTGTTTATTTTGCTCTGCCTTTCCTCTCATTGTCTTTTCTCCTGGTGGACCTGCAAGACTCTTCGAGTTTTGCTTTGCTCACCCATTCACAAGCTGAAGAAACATCTTTTATATGGACATATATTCTGGGTATTCCAACTCTCTATCTCCCAATGATAATGTTTAGACTTTTGCACTACTTGGGAGCTTTCTACCCAATTTTCTGCCGGTTTCCCCACCAGCTGAGGCTGTCCAATTGCATGACAACCACCAATCTTTTCAAACTGCTACTGCTGCAATGTCATAAGGCAGCACTATTCTACATGAGCTGCATGAGCTAACACACTACCATGATTACATGGTAACAAGTCAGATCAAAAGGTCAATTGTGGTCTCTTGGACTTCCAGCCATGCTTGGCCAAGGCTTTTTGGGATTTGATCACCCAAACTTATAGTGAAAGCTTAGACCATTGGCTATAGCTTTTTTGCCCAAATTTCTCCCAATTTAATCAGAGCCACTTCCCATCCACTAGCAGTTCCCATCCAGAGCTACCAATCTGTGATGGTAAGACAAGTACTTCCTCCTTTACATGTTACACCACATATTTTAAAACTGCAGGCTATGAAATCATAGGCTGGGTGATTGAAGTTCATAGGAGATGCTGACTGCCCACTTCCATATCAGGGATGGGCAGATTGGTCATAGCGAGTTAGCATTTGATGATGCCATTACCAAATAATTTTCAGAACAAACACACAAGGCTGTCCGGACACATTCATTAATCAGGATCCAGCTTGTGACAGGCTTAACTGGGGGAGAAAAGAGTTTGGACTGGCACTCGCATGGTGGACTTTGGCCTCTCTTGGTTGGACTACCTGGTTAGCATTCAATTGGTAATGACCACCTCTCGTCCTTGCATTAAACAAAGCCTGGTAGAGCTTTTGGATGTGGGTGGTGTTAGTGGAGTGACCATTTGGGTGTCAACCTTTTCTGCATTTCTTCAATAGAACTCTCTCTCTTTCTCCTTTCTGTCCCTCATCCTCCTCTCTCTCTCTCTCTCTCTCTCTCTCTCTCTCTCTCTCTCTGTTTGCCCTAAGCAGCTTAAGGCTACAGAACAAAAGGACAGCATGAAGGGAGGAAGAGATTTGTGGCTTTGGATGAGAGTATGATATCCCTTTTAGGAAGGGAATGAGTGCTTATAGCATCGAGTAAATCTAATGCTGTCGGCACATTGAAAGGTGTCGTCACTTAAAAGCATTCCATACTTTTAATTGCCGAAGGGCTGGTTGTACCCCAGTCAACCAAAGAGGAAAGGCCATTCTGAGTTGCAGCATTGTGGTGGTGCCTGAGTAAAGTGTGTGTGGAAGTTGTTGCCTAGTCTAAGATTATCCCTGACAATTTCTGTATGCAAAGTGTGCTCTGGTATTATGCTTTTTGTAGTAACGACATTTGCTTAATTTCTTAAGGTTTTGCAGGTCCCAAGTGGCACAACAGAAAAGTGTTTGAATCCTGACTATGCCACAGCTGTCTGTGGCCAGGAGTCCAAGAGAGGAAAATTAGCCTTGCTCTCTGAGTGGGAGGGATGCGAATCTCTATACGCCACCTGTCAATCAGAACGACACTAACCGATTATGGCCATCTGAGAGTTCACATATATGGAAAAGGACAGTTAGCGATTTCTTCCGAGCGTTTTCGGCTTCTCTGTGACATCACATGAGGTTTACAAAAAATTACGTATAGTGCACATTACGTACAGTGTACAGTGCACATCCAAAACCTTAAGAAACTAAGCTAATCATTTAAAACAATGTAACATGGGCAGTGTTGTACTGTTAATGTTACCTAGGCAGCCTTTCTTAACTTTTTTTTTTTTAGATTTATCCAGACTAAACATAAAAGATTAAACGCCATCACATGTCATAACTTATAATCACAAAATCTCCCAGTTTTGATTTGTTACAGTCCTCTATAAACAAAATGGGCATATGAGACATAATGGGTTTCACATGTGCTCTGTGTTATCCTATATTCTGTATTTAATGATTTTTTCACACATTGGGTCCTAATTCAGGAATGTGGAGAGGTCATATTTATGGACAGGTTATAAAACTAATTTATGAGTTTTTCCAGGGAAACCTTTGAGAGACTCTGCAGGGCCTGACCATTTGAGTGTACATGTGTGTGTGTTTGTGTGTGTGTGTCTGATCAGTCTTTTTGAAGTAATTTTAACTGGGCTGGGCTACGAAGTCATGTTTACAGCGATTGTCTGTTCCTGGGTTACATGCCACAGTAGCCGTGTTTCCTCAATCGGTGCTGATTAATATATATGACTATAAATTGTATGACTGCAGTAAACAGGTGCACACACAAACCCCCACATACACACATGCAATAAAAATTCCTGCCACTGCATCAAACCTCTTAATTCAGTATCTTGTCACATCTGTATTGCGTTAGTTCATTTGTATTCATAAAGAGGAGATCAGGATGAAATAATTGTTTAAAGATTGCCAGCTCAGTACATAAGCTAGAATCAATGTCTCCTCATATTATGTATGTGCATATATACATGCATCTATTGTATATGACTGAGCAAATGCCTATTAGCAAAACCAGACTGACTGTAATCTGTAATTAGTGCTAATATCTTACAAATATTCATAACTGTTTTACTTTAGTAGATAAATTGTTTGCTAATATGGGAAATGATATGAAAGTTGTTCTTGACATGATTTATATCACTTGCCTCTTATAAAACAAATCAACAAAACAAGCCAGTGAGGAAAGCAGAACAGCAACTGATTGGTACATCTTAACTGAAGAGAAAATGAAAGTCTTTCTTAGATTATTTTTTTCTAAAATATAATGCCATAATGTTTTGTAGTGTCATGTGAATGATTGCTTTGCATGTACTACTGTATATGGATGCAGCTATTAGCTGTTTAATTCTCTATAATATGGGACTCTTGCTGGAACTGTGGCAAACGATACTGTCTTTTGATAAAGCAAATGTGACAACAGTTTTTTTTTTAATTATTTGTTTTTCCTTCACCTTTTTAGGAAAACATTTTTATTGCAAAAAGTCAAACTGCTGTTGCTAGCAGTGAAATTTGCCATTTTCAATGGATTGTTGATAATGTACGTAAACTTGTTTGAAAGTTGTGAACGTCTAGTATGGAATATGTAAATTAACTGGAAGTAGATATAACTTGTATCAAATACTTGCATACAGCATAATGCCGGAGAAAATGCCGGAACGTGGTCTGTGCTGAGGTTTATTTTCTTAAACTCAAACATGTTCTGTTTGTTGATTGGGTTTTGTCCTGAATGACTTGCTTATATGGATGGTTGATGACAAGTGGCAAGGTCAGAGGTCACTGCCTTGGCCATCAGGATTGTGTGAAGTGACCTAGCCAGGCTGAGGTCAGCAGCAGGTCTGTGACAGAGTTCAGGTTGGGTCAGATGTCATGAACCCCAGACTGGTTTGTTTTGCTTCTTTTCTGGGACATGGAGAACGCTCACTCTCATTTCAGTCCTTCGAGTTTAAGTATTATTTTTAGATGTTGACACTTCTCTTTGCTTTCTTTTACTTCTTTTTTTTAATACAAAGCAAGCTTTTGTGTTGAGAAAGTTTATATATATATGAATAATGTGCTCTACCTGGCAAAGCATGTGTATTTTTCCCCAGCAGCTCTCGAAGCACCACAGACATTGACCTTCGCCTAGTCGCCATGGCAATTATGAAAGATCCTCCGCAGAGTATTAATGTGAGGGAGGCATGGCTCCTTGCGCCCTGATTGACAGAGTGGTGGGAGAGAAGGTGCAGAAGAAAGAGAGGAAAAGGGAGGGAGCTGGAACGGGAATGGATTTAGCGATTTTGGCGGGTGTTGGAGAGCGAAAGAGGGAGGGAGTGATTTAGGTAAGAGTTGAAGTGGTGAGGAAACAGGGAGAGAGGGATCATAGGAAGTGGCAAAGTTGGAAAGAGGAAGACAGAAAGATGGAGAGAGCAAGAGGGAGGGGTGGGAATGGAAGAATAGAGGTCTGTAGGCTGCTGAGTACATTTCCTACTGGACGTCGTCCACATCAGGAAATGGCGGCCATAATTGAGACTAATTGGCGTGTGTTTTTGCTGTCTCAGCGCGCGTCAGGTGACGAGGTGGAAAGAGAACGACACACACACACACACACACACACACACACTTTCACCGGTATGCCATGCATGGCTACTTAAGGATCAAGTGTTCAGACCCACTGCCTTCCAAAATCCTTTACTCACTATGGGACAGGGCAGCCTTTCCACTTTCTTCTTCTCTTTCTTTATTTCTCTATACTCCACTGCTGGCTCACAGAGAGCCCAGGGAGGGGGCAAGGGAAGAAAGAAGAAGAACAGGAATTAAAAAAAGAAAGAAAGAAAGAAACAAAGAAATGCACCCAGTGACACTCTCAAAGTTGTTGCCCTGGTAACTGGCGAGGCCGAGGTACTCTGAACAATGAAGCCAGATTCTTTTTTAAGTGTTGCTAATTAGCTTGCTTCTGCCCGCTTTTTTGTGTTTGCCATCTTAAAAAAGAGATTAAAGTCATTGGAAAGAAAGAAGAAGAGGGAAAAGAAGAGGGAAATGTTGGTTTCTCTTCACTTACTTAAAAAAGTATCCAATGATAGATCAATGATGGTTTCCAGGTACTGCAGATATATTGAATGGATTATTGATGAAGAGTTGGATTGGGTTTTTTGCTGTAGTGTTTTTAAACGCAGTTTGTTTTACTTATACTTAGTGAAAAACCTGTTATTTGTTACCATTAGCAGGGTACGGGGGAGTCAAAGATTGTTATAACACAGTGCAAGATATTTTCTTTCTCTCTGGCCTGTGCGGAGATATGAAACGTGGCCTCACCGCACTGGCGACAAAATCCCTGTTTCTCCCTAGTAAGATTTATCCCCTCCTAAATCTCTGACTTTTACTCACACACACAGACACGTAAAAAACACACTCTTTCAAATGGCACCACTCCCACCCAGCCACACACGGTGAGTTTTGGAGAACCTCCCTCTTTTCCTGTGTTCTTTTTAGGCCACCCTTTATTTTTGGAAGGTCTGTGTGTCTGCACTTTCGGCCATTACCAGGTGTAGAAAATTTAAATCAAAAACATAAAAGGTCTCTCTCATTCGTTTTTTTTTTTTTTCCCTCTTGACCAGACATGCAAGGTAATGGGTTTCCAAGCGAATGGTTTAGAATATTCACACAGTGTTCATCTGTTTAAACAATACTTCATATATGTTTCCCTTCTCCAGAGGTCCATATTGGCAGCATCCTGTGTGCGTTATTATTAGCTTTTTTTTTCTTTATTAATAACAACACAGAAATATGTTCCATATGCTTGGTGTGGATAGGAAGCTCAGTTGCTGGTCAGACCTATCCTGAGTTTGGTGTGCACACGGTGGAACAATATCAGCCACCTTTCAACTCTTTAAGGGGGCCAGTGAGGGGAGAGACCCACAAAACACCCTAACAC
Organism: Pangasius djambal; assembly: GCA_022985145.1. Taxonomy (NCBI): domain Eukaryota; kingdom Metazoa; phylum Chordata; class Actinopteri; order Siluriformes; family Pangasiidae; genus Pangasius; species Pangasius djambal. The sequence continues at coordinate 6,955,744 of CM040994.1, forward strand.
CCCTGTAGTGCTCCAGTTCATTCTTGCAGATCTGCTAATATCTAAACACCAGGGTCTTGAAAAGCGCTCCACAGTGACAGCATGCCATTTTTTCTTATTAATTTCTGCAGTGTTTGTAGCCAAGAGATGTCTATCGAGTAGAACTTTGTTTTGCTGCCAGAGGGGCAGTGTTAGGAGAACTGCAATGAAACTACCATGCAATTGCCAAGAATCAGCCAGCTGCTGCTGCTTCCGATAGGGTAGAAGCAGCTTTTCCGTCTTCTTCTCTCTTGCTCTTGTTCACTCTCTCTGTCTATCCCTTTACCTCCTTCATTCTTTCTTTCTATGAGCATGTCTCATGCTAATGATGCCAAGAGAGCCCTGCCATAGTGCATTATCTTCCTCCATGGCTCTTTTGGAGCAGGATATGGGGATAGCTTATTTCTATATCTTTACTATTACCTTTAATAGTAAGCCTGCCATATTTTTCCCCAGGATGCTATTTTTTCTTTGGGCTTTTTCTAAACGACTTGGAGGTGAGGAACCCGCATCTGGAAAGTGGCAAGTGGCTGCATGTTTCAAACAGGTTACTTTTGTAAAGACTAGGATGAAAAAAAAAATTAAACTGGTCAGGCTTTTCAAATATTGCAGCTTATTTTTGATGTTTTTTTTTTTTTACCTCCTCTTTAAGTTTATTTTTTATTGCTTTGGCTCTAGTTCACCCTTTCCTCATTTTAATGGCCAGCGTGAGTCCAGAGAGGCCTGCTGTAGCCATTTAAAATTTAAGGTTTTGCTGTAGCCTTTATATTGCGGAAACATTACATTAAATGGCAAGAGGACAGCACGTCATGTTTTTGAAGGTTCCTTAAATAATTTGAATGTTGGATAATTTGCTTGGTTTTTCAATTTTTTTTTTAGATTAACATTCTAATGGTTTTGAGTGAAAACAAATGTGACAAGCAACTGAAAGGGCCTATGAATGGCACGCTGGAGCAGGAAGTAGCAAATTAAAACCAGCTTTGGTCAACAGGAGGGAAAAAGTGGGAAGAAAAGGAGAGAAAATGGTCAAAAGTGCAGTTTATTTGTAACCCACCGTGAAATTGGCCGGCTCTGCAGTCTACGGCCTTGGTAATGAGTCATGGGGACAAAATTAAGATCTAGAAAAACTTTGGCGCAGGCCAGTGGAGTTGATCCTGTCCAAGATTGCACATTTTGCCCCATGGCCCATGGTGGACAGCTGCTAACGGGCCCAGTGCGCCTGACCGGAGCACTGTAGACACACTGGAGCAACTGTAGACGTAGCTCATTTGGTGGCCAGCTGCACTGCAACTTCTAGCTTTTAAAAAGAGCCAGACAGGCCTTCAGTGGAAGATCAGAGTTACTGAACCTCTGTTCATTGGACCTACCTTGCCTCTGCTGTAGATGTGGGAGGCCCTGAAGTCATTTTTTTGGGCGTCACATGACACTTGAAGATGCTGCATGGTTCAACATCCTGGTCTGCAACAATTGCTTAAAATGCCACAGATTCCGCAGGTGACAGTGAGACAGGAATCTTTGCAAGTGACTATGAATAATCATACTTCTGCAGGCATTAGATGTCAAGGAGTGGGTGTCTGAGGTATATCTAGTGATATTGTAAAGCCAGTCATTGTGCTCCTTGCTACAATCATTTCGCAAATGAGTGACACATTGGTTCCTGGCTTGTACTTTTACTTACGTTTCCCCTTATATGCCTAGTGTGTTATTTCCTGTGCTAATACTATTGTGGTCTTGTCACAAAATCTTGCAAGCTCACATTCCAAAGAAAGTTTTAGCATAGCTTGGATTTTCCGTTAAGGTTGAATGCTTTCAATTGAAGAAGATGAAGCCTTTGTATTCTCTTCTTGTTTCCTTGCTGACCCTGAGTTAGCAGGTATACAGTGGTGTACCAGCTGCACAGAATCATCTAAGTGTGACGAGTCCTTCTTCAGGCTTTATTCCAAAAACCAGGCTTAATTTCGATTGTGGGAGGGTTTTTTCCTCTATGAATCAACTGTTCTGTTTTTCTAAAACTTTTCAAATTCTCAACCTACCGAAGGAAAAAGATCAGTTACTAGTTATTTATGGAGAGTAATTTTGTTAATTGGAAAAAATGATTTCCTTATGGTTTTAAAATAGACCTTCCAGTAGGTCTCTTTGGTCTATTGCTAAAAAAGTCTGACCACACTCGTCCATATGTGCTAACATGAGGTTTGGTTACATTAATCACACAGTGGTCACACCCAGTTGCTTTTCTAAACAGTGTGAACTAATTACATGGAAGGTTTCAAATTCATTTTCTATGTTTATTGAAAAATTACTATGATGTTTCTCTGATAAGTTATTTGGGACAATGCTTTATTGGGCTTAGTTGCAGATTGTGATATAATACCTGCTCTTAGCAGCTATTGTAGCACAAATGGTATACAAATGTCTGTTCTGGATTTACATATATATATATATATATATATACCACAAATTTGTTTGATTTCCACTGGAAGCCAGAAAGGATGGGTAGCTTGGTCGTATAATTAAGAGCACTAAGTAATTCCTTTTGGGTTGTAGCTTGTACCGAATTTCAACACTGGGTCTTGTTCCCAGCTTCTGCATCATGGATTACGGGGAGTGCTTGTCCTCTCCTCTCTTCTCCTCCTTCGCTTTCCTTTTTCCTTTCCATACATATGTGATCCAGACTTCTTCCAACAGACGCTGGAAGCTTTCTGAAGGTGTCTGCAGTTGTGCACCCAGCTTCTGTAACCTGATACCTTCTGACCCAGTCTGCTTCCAGTACTCCCCACCATCCACTCATCCACCCACACCCAGCGACGGCCTAACGTGGGGACGGAGGCTCCTGTTTTTCTAAGGGGGTAGTCATGGGGGTTGTTGCAAGCATCAACAATGGTCCTCTGTCAGCGATGATGGATCATTCCAGCATATGGTGCCCACCTGTACACAGACAAGCCAACTCTGCTCTATTTGGATTTACAGCAGAGAGGGAGAAGAGGGGAGAGAACACCCCACATTCTGCCCAGATTCATCACCTCCCTGCACTGTTTGCTTTAGCAACCTGAGCCTAATGAATAGAACCTGGGCCCGCCAGGGAAGAGGCGCCCAATCATGCCCTGTTTGTGTGTCTTGGTGCCTTGTTTTGGAACGCCTGTTGAACAGGCAAAAAGAGCTCTGCCCGACTTTGTTTTTGGTGGACGAGGACCACATGTAGATGCTGCACCCCTGCTTGTAGAATGGGAAGTAAGATGGAGAGAATATGTACTGCTAGGCACATATGCCAAAAATAATTTTTTCCTCATTACTTTCCATAAATGGACCTTCAAGTGAATACCAGAGTTCCGCCTCTCTACACCTACAGGGAGGGCAAGAAGAGAAAGAAAAAGGGTACCCTGCAACACCCCCACACATACTCCCCCCAACCCTGCTGAATTAAAAAAAATGCTGTGTTATTAAAGCCCATGTCAGGAGTGTTGATTTACGGGGGGAGGGTGGGGGGTTGGTTTGGCCGATGACAAGTTAGGAGAACTCACACACAGTGCAGCTTAGGCCTCCAAGCTGGGCGCTGACCTCTTCACCCTCCCCTTCCACTCTCTCTTTTTCTCTCTCTTTCTCTCTCTCTCTCTCTTAGCGCCCACCCGCCCTCTTTGCAATAAAACCTGTCTAACGTCGCAGTACAATGGAGCTGTTGTTGGACCCAGCCACCCGCCGCCTCCCTCATATTTTCTTTAAAGGTGCAGCGCACGCCGGTGAATGCCATGAGGCTTTAGAAGGACATGCAGAGGGAGGGCCAAAGACTCACAGGTCACTGTACGACACAGTTATTCCCTCAAAGACTTATATCAAAGACTTGACAAAGCAAAAAGTGAAAGCAAAGGAAATCAAGTCAACATGGATGTCAGTTTTTCACAGGGTTTCTGGCTGCAAGACTCTCTTTTCTTATTGTTTTCTTTCCAACTCCAAGTCTAAGTTTACCCAGCTTGTCCAAAGTTTGTACGTTGTCAAGACTAATCCAATAGCTTTTCATCCACCCTGAACGGGGAGCCTATGCGCAGTTTCCACAGGGAGATGCCTGCTTCAGCACCCTAGACTCCAAGACAGCCCTGGCTCCTTCCAGTCATGTTTGGCTCGCCCAACCTCTGCCCCTGAGCTGCTCTCAGTTCAGCTTGATGTAGCACAGAAGCACCGAGGCACTGACCACACATTTTTCTTAGTCTATCAAGCACACCCATAGAAAGGAGCTGAAAAGGCCAAGAAGAGACAGAGATCACCTCAAGATAATAGTTGCGCTTATTAGCAGCATGACTGGTTTATTAAGAAAGTGTCGTAATCAGTGCTGTAATTTGGACCAAATTAGTCTTTATTGTTGCCAGACCCCATCTAGTCCCAGGCCACCACTGGTGTGTGCCTGTAGATGTGTGCCTAAGCGCACATACATATGTGGTCATATCTGGCGTGGATATTTAATATCCACCACATGCCTGGTGTGTGTGTGTGTTTGTGTGCAGCTGGACTGGCTGAGGCTAGACTGGGAGGTGTTTTTAGTCCACTTTAGTTTATAAAGCCTACTACTGAGGTCACACTCTGACAGGACATGGTTCCTGTTCAGTTGTACGGAGGGGCTTTTTCAGGGTGTGAGTGGGTGGAGGGGGCGTATGGGTGATACATGCGTGTGTGTGCACTATTCAGTTGCGACCTCAGCAAAAGTAACAAGTGCTCTTGGTACAGCAGATGGTTTTCATCATGCAGACCATACATTTGATTGCATGATGGGCCTTTCTTTCTCTCTCTCTCTCTCTCTCTCTGTCACTCTCATATTTTTGAAAAGAATAAGCATCTTTTATATAGAGGGCAGTGCTGTTAACTTCACAATGCACCCACCCACACACACATAAGTGCTTTTGCAATTGATATCATGATTAACTCAAAAAGTGGGTGTCAGATATTTTAAAGAGACTTCAATACTGTTCGTGTAAATTAATTGCTTACATCAGGGAGTTATAAAAAAAAACACCATTTAGGTAATTTAGTTCAGACCTGTTGCATATAGTGCATTCCATTTTAAGAGTTGCTGTCTGGCATGTGAGCCAGCAGTGTATCTTTTTTTTTTTTCTTCACATAATTCTGAGTTTATATACCACAGCAAGATCTGGTGCTGGTAAATTCACCAGAAACTGTATCTCAGAGTGTCAGGTTAAAGTATAATGCTTACTGTTTTTTTCCCCTATGAACTGGTGGTCTGGCCCCACTTTTTTCATAAATCAATATTTACCATGTAGCCTTCCTCCCTCTCTTTGGAGCCAGGAAGCAAATGTGCATCCTGATGGTGCTCTTCAAAAAGTATGCTTTGCCCCCTGATTTACTGCCGCCTGGTGTTTTTGTTTGGAGAGGCATGTTTTGCCGTTGGCCCACTGCCCCCCGGCTTGGTGTGTTCAAACAAAAACAGGGTAACTAAAATTCCTGAGCTCAGACGCAAACTGTTCAGACACTAATACCCTGTTCTTTTGAGACAGGAGTCAGGATGGTGCTGTACAGGTGCATTAGATAGACAGATGTACATACAGTATATGCATTTTCAGAAATAAAGATACTAAAATACTTTTCCATCTTGTTGTGGTGGTACAATCAAGGGTACATCTTTTGTACCTTTAGTATGTATGTTTTACCTGGGAAGGTGCGTGTGTTGTGCCTTTAATTAGCTTTTAGAGTAAAGCTAAATCAGTGGTCCTATTATGTACCTTCAATTATTTTTAAACATATATTAACGTGTAATGGTGATAATGGAGGAACATCTGTGAGACCTAACACAATAAATGTTGTGATGAATGTAATTTCTTCATATTCATTTTGGTCTAAGTGAGCTGAGTGTATCCCCCTGTGATTTTGAGGAAATTTAAGCTGTGTGTGTGTGTGTGTGTGTGTGAGAGAGAGAGAGAGAGAGAGAGAGAGAGAGAGAGAGAGGGAGAGTGGCCATTTCCACCTCTGCCACCATTCCAACTCTACCAGTGTGTGGCCAATTACAACTCTACCACCATTGTCAAGTTTGCTGATGACACTGGTGTGGTGGACCTGATCACTGATAACAACGAGAAGGCCACCTGGAGGAGATTAAAAGCCTGGAGAACTGGTGCCAGGAGAACAACCTCCTCCTGAATGTCAGCAAGAGAAAGGAGTTGATAGTGGACTTCAGCAAGAAGCAGGAGAGGAGCTACCACACCCTTAAGATCAACGGTGCCCCAGTAGAGAGAGTGGACAATTTCCGGTACCTTGGTGCTCACTTCACGCAGGACCTATCATGGTCCTGTCACATTAAAACCCTGGTGAAGATGGCCCAACAGCGTCTTTGCCACCTTAGACACTTAAAGGAATTTAAACTGCCCTCTAAGTTGCTAAGGAACTTTTACACCTGTACCATCGATAGCACCCTGACAGAAAGCAACAGAGTCTGGTTTGGGAATAGCACCAAGCAGGATAAGCGGGCTCTCCAGAGGTTGGTGCGATCAGCTGAGTGTAACATCCACACTGAGCTCCCTTTCTAGAGTAAGCAGTGCTGGACCAAGACCAGGAAGATAGTGAAGGACCTCAGCCATCCGAACACTGGACTCTTCTCTGTTGCGGTCAGAGAAGTGCTTCCACTCCCTGAAGGCCAACACAGAGAGAATTAGGAGGAGCTTCTTCCCACAGGCCATTCGGGCCCTCTACCAGGACAACACCCAGGACTAGAGCTTGGACTTGTTTGCACAACGCCCACAACATCTACATTCCTGTTAATATAACCATATTACCACATATTTATAAATATTTATTATATATGTTGGCAATTTCACTACAACTACCTCAGCCTCATGGTGCACAGCGTTATATTGCACAAACAACTGCACATGCCTGCCCTTTATTACAAATATAGTCATACTGTTTGTCATCTATCTTTTATATCCTTTACATTATATATTTATATCTTTCCTTTTCTACCTGTATACAAGTAAATTCTGGTTTATATAAATTCTATTTTATGTCACAGACAGTCAGAAAAAGCACTTCACACCATGTCGTACTGTGTATGGTTGTGTGTGTGACCAATAAAGTTTGAACTTTAATTGAATTTGAATTTTTGAGAGAGAGAGAGAGAGAGAGACTCATCACCGTCTGTTTTCTCCCATCCACAGGCTCTCCAGGCAGCACGCCAGTTCCTTCTTCAACAGGCCACAGGACTCAGCTCGCCCAGCAGTAACGAGGTCAAACAGAGCCCTGTACAGGTGAGACACACACACACACACACTCACATACATCACAAAACACACTTCTTTACAGACATCTTTTCTTTTATCTCGCTTCTAATTTACTCTCCCAGCTCAGTATAAAACTCAGCAAAAAAAAATGTAACCCAGTCTAATTTCCACTGCCTGTTAGACTGCCTTTGTTTTTTCTCGCTTTCTCTCTCTGTCTGTCTCTTTCTCTCTCACTCAGTGATTCTGTCTCTTGAGCTCTCAGTACTGTATTAAAAAGCAGTCAAATGAATGTGTCTCTTTGTACTGAAGACCCACACAATAGGCAGTGCTTGGAGACCAAACACAATTCCCTCTGTGAGCATGAGGTTAGCTGTAGTGCAGGATCTCCTTCCACCTGACCTTGTACATGCTCACACAGTGTGTATGTGTGTGTATGTGTGTGTGTGTGGTTTAAGTGGGACAGAGTAGTTCAGTAGTTGTGAAACTGGGTGCTCTTGACCAAGGCATGGAGCAGCAATCTGCTGCTTGCTTGAATTTCTTTAGTTATAGTCTCCTATAACTCTCATCAAATTCCCCACCTCTCCTAAACCTCTCCTAGAAGTGTCAAGTGTCTCTCTGTTAGCTTGCCATTATGGAGTTGTGTGTGTTGATTGGACTATGATGTTAGTCACAGTGAGAAAAAAGATTTATACAGGCAGGTTTAACACCTTTGCTCTAGTGTCTGATGGTGTGTAAATGTGTTTTAGCATGTGCATACTGTATGTGTGTGTTACACATGACATATTACATTTAGCCAGTAGAGATAACTGTAGAGCCACAGTGCTAACATAAACTGTTGAACGACACTAAAGTAAACTGCATGGATGTGTCTCTGTGTTAAAACTGAGCGAGACAGAGAGAGATCACCTTCAAACTAGGAGCAGGAAAAGAGGGAAAAAATTAGTCAACAAGGTAAAAAAAAAAATGAATGGGAGGGGAGCGAGCCAGCGAGCAAAGTAGTGCTCAAGAGCAGCCTTCAGTTTTTCAAATCATCAATAATCCTGCGGGGAATGTGGACTGACAGTTTAAATGGCCGTGTTGAGAGGTTTTCCCTTCAGGGTAATTAACATTATCAAGGAACAGCAGGTTACCTCGTTAGTGGCGTGCTCATTTAATTAACAAACCACACTAATTAGATTGAACTCCGGGCCGGAGTTTGCTACAGCAGGCATGTCGAGTTAAGGCAAAGTGAAGAAGGGGTGAAAAAAGAGACAGTTTTACAAGACCTCTCTGTCACAGTTGCTCTTTGTGTGTGTATAAGCACAGAGAGTTCACATATGTCAGAAAGATAGATCTGTAGTCAGTGGTGGTGGATTGTTAATGATTAATCCCTCATTAGATTCATTAGTTTCAAAGCTCTACACATTAAAATGCAGCGACTGACTGTACTGTACTGGCAGGTCTAACCTCAATAGCACACAGCAGTATTGTATATATAGTATATATCACACTGCTCTGCAGTTTCTCCTATTATATCTCCCGCTTCCTTTTACACACATCCAAATCTTTTTATTGGATATAGATTACTGTCTCATTTTTAAACGGCGTCATTATATCATTGACTTTATAGCTTATGAGTAAATGCAGTGCTTATTAACCTAAAGGAACAGTTTGTAATTTGAAATTCCTTGCTGCCTGCAAGGCAAGTCCCAGTTGCACTGACAAATCTTGTCTCCTTCCCCGAACTAGCCCACTCTGTAAAAATTATGAATCATTAGGATGCCCTAAAATATACAAACACTATTTATGATGTTTAGTAGCATGCAGGTATAAAACTATATAGTTTTTTGTTTTATCGTGTTCATGTTGCTAAGAGATAGTTTTACGCCTGTTTAAGAGCATGTCGATTTTTAGGGTAAATTCGGTCAGCTATGGTACTGAGGCTGGGAAATATCAAATTAATATCAAATTAAGTTGATATTTCAATTAAAGTAGACATAAATATATTTTATGCAAAATGTAAATTATTGGCTATAACCTTGCTACCAACCATACAACAAAACTAAATTTTACAGCTTACATCATTTTCAAGATGAATGCTTTGCTGTACTTAAAACCAGCAGTATCCTACACAAAGAGCCGAATCGCAAATATTGCATACAAAGATACCTTCATATACATAACATAATCTGACAAATTATACCATACAGGACAGCACATGCTGTATTAGATACACTAAGGTACATATCTAGGTAATGAAAACAACTTCAAACCAAACAAACTGCATAGTAAAGCCAGCTGAGGTCATTTTAGCTGTTTAGCTAGGAACACATCCTTAACAGTGAATTTAACATCCTTAACAGTGTCCTTAGTGAGGTACGAGTGACGTATAAGCTATGGAAAATGTAACAGCCTAAAGTCAAACCATTTGATAGCTGTGCAGCTATACTATCACATGCTAATCACAAGCTCATTAACTTAGCTAACTAAGGTGCTTAGCATAGAAAGAACCATTAGCTGACTAGCAACATATTAGCTACACTTACAACCTAAATAAACCAATATCACACCGTTAGCGTCTAAGTAATAGTTGATACCAATAGCAGGTTAACTATGTGGACATAGTGTTTTATTTATAACTACTTTTGTAAAGTTTAACATATTCTTTTGAATTTTTGGCTTACCTGAATGAGAGAGGCAGCAGCAGCTCAGGATGTTTTGCTTCTTGCTGGTCCTTCTTCATTATTCACCAGGTTTGTCTGGTCTTTTTGAGCAGCCTGGATGTTTAAGTGAATTAAATGCTGTAATTTAAGCAATCATTCAGTCACAGTCAGGGTAAAGTGTAAAAGTTGTGTGACCTGGCCATTTGAGCGAGGTGTAGGAAAAAAGCACACATGACAGACATTACACGAGTCAGCCAACAAATCAGAAAATGGCTGCCACTCGGGTTAACTCCTTGTGGAGCTTTTTCAGTGATGCAAATGGAGCCTAAAGAATAATAATCTTTTTGCTGCCTGATAATTAGATTTTTTAGCCCCCCCCCCCCCCCCCCCCTTCTTTTCCAAATGAGACAGAAGTTATATTAGCCAGCCTTTTGTCTGATTGTTTCATATGATTTTGGCAAAGTCCTCTCTCAGAGGCATCTATGTGTTTTATTTTTATTGATTTTTCTGAGCAGCTTTGTCCTTAATATTGGTCTTTGTTACACTAAGCACACTATTTTCACACTATTATTGAGTTACAGAATATGACATTACTTTGTTTGTCAAATATAAACTAAAAATCAAGGTATGACACTTGTATGTGCCAGTATGTGTTTTCATGACAGACGAAGTGTGTACAGCGTGTCAGGGTTGAACAAACACGCACACACACACACACACACACACACACACACACACACACACACACACACACACACACACACAGATAGACATATAAAAAACACGCACGTGGCTGCAGCCACATATCAGTTGGTAATTGAAAAGGGAAAAAAGTCCTCTTTTCATGTATTATTGAGGCCCTTATTTAATTAAAAAAAATGAAAAGACTCATTAGAGACATGCTAATTAGTTTCCTTCTTGTGCGTGTTAACAGAGGAGCTGCGTTGCCATCGCACCATTGTGCAAGCAGAGTGCCACATTTAAATGAGCTGATGGAGAGATGTGTGTCGCCAGCTGGCACGCCTCTCCCATCTTCTGCATCCCCCTCTCCTTTCTCTTCTCGCTTTTTCACATGCTAGTTCACTTCTTTACTGCCGGCCAAGCACACTGTGTTTTTGTCTTATAGTGTTGCTAATATGAACTTTGAAAAGTACTTTAACCCTGCTAAGTATCTTGTATCTTTGTTTCCTTTCTGCTTTCCTTTTTCTTACTGGTGATCCAAACACTTTTTGGAGAAGTTTTGTTATGGAGATGTCCACTTTGGTCCAAGTTTTGTGAAGTGTTCTTCAGTGGCGTTTTAAACCCATACAGAGCTATCAAGAAAAGCTATCCGCTGTTGATATGCTCCCATTTCTCTTGAACTTTTGGTTCCTGAAACATCATTTTTTTGTCCTTTAAGTGGAAGTGCTTACTTGGAACTTTTCTCCTTTTTTTTTTTCTTTTTCACTGGTGTGAAGAGAGAAGGGTTTAAAAAAAAAAGACTGACGGAATGAGAAAAAAGTGGGGAGGGTGACGAACGACAGAAGCCGTGGCGGGAGAACAGTGCAGGGCAGCAGTGCCCGTTTCGGAGTTTGGGCTCCAGCGCAGCCGAGTGTGAAAGTCCTTTTTTTTTTTAAAGCTGAAACATGAGTGAAATGTGCAATGAAGGCCAGTCGATAATGGGGCTTTTATGCTTCCCTCCACCAGCGTCAGCCGCTTCTCTTGTGTTCTACTGGAAATTTTTTGTCATTTTTATTCTGGGGCAGTGGGGCGTTAGATAGAGGCACAAGGGTGTGTGTGTATGTGTGTGTGACGAGCAAGAGACTAATGGAAGAGGGAGGGGGGAGAGTTTGAGGAGGAGGTGGAAAAGGATGGGGGGGTGGATTTTCCACTTGAACTTGCTCTGCTCAGGGCATTCGCACAAGCGCTGCTTTTACATTTGTCCGAACGCTGTCACAAAAGTGCTCCCTGGACACTTCAGAACGGTTGCATTCCTCTCCCCTTTCTCCCAGTCGTGGATCCCTCCAGTGTCTGGCTCTCATTACTTTGTGTAGCTCTGCTTAGCCGGCCTACAGCACTGCGACACACAGACAGGCCCCACAGAAGTGCAGAAAGACTGCAGGATCGAAAGAAAAGTGGTTGCGGATTATTTTGGGACAAATTAACCCCTGAAACGGAGAGGGACGTCATGCTTCATGACTCTTTTGCCCGGGAGTTTGTATTTATGGATCCACCTGGTCCCGGCGCCTGGAGCCTTTCATCACGGCCGTTATTAACATGACAGCGGCGCGTCCCACTCAATAGAGACCCTTCACTCTCCACATGCTGGCTAATATCTCCAGCCTGTTTGAAGGTAGCGCTGTGATGCTTTAAAAGCCCCCCTCCTTCTCACTGACCCGCTCGGCCTTCCTCATCGGTTCCACCTGAGCAATGTGACCTTCTGGCCTTTTCTTTCAGGATTAAGGAGGGACTGTTTTTTCAAAGGAACAATGGTGGCATTTTGGCTCTCCATCATTGGTATTTTGGGATGCTCATGTATGAGTGAGTTTGTAAGAACTCAGTAATAGCAAAGTAGTTTTTGTGCAAGGGCTGTAATGTAAATGAAAAATATGCAGCAGAGTTGGAACTGAAAAGCATTAGATTAAATAGTAAAAGCATGGAAGGAATTTAAACCAGGCTACGTGGTAAAAAAAAAAATAATTAATTAAAAGAGATGCGTCTTTTTTTGCATCTGAAAGCTGTTAATTTCCTAGAAACTACTAATATGCATAATCAACTCATAAAATCATTCCTCTCTTTATATATGTGTCATCTAATGAAGAATAAAAAACAGTAAGGGAAAAAGGGATATCGCTGAGATTAGCAGTCCACTTTAGAGTACTAGATCTAATGTTAAAATTTTTAATATTATTAATAATATTAATGTTTTTATTTTTGCCATTTAGAAAGCAGTTTTTATCATTTACCATAAAATTTAAAAAGCAATGACGTGGATTGATTAGCATTAGCAAACCACAGTCTTGCTAATTAGGTTAGCTTGTGAGGCTACCTGAATTCTTTTTTATAGCTATTGGCGGACTAAGAAAGCTAGATGGAGAGCAAGGTTATTTTCTTTACAGAATTGTGGCTCAGTTCAGGCAGCTTTGTGCTGCTGCTAACTACAACATAAAGAGTTAAAGCTTACAGTTAGCACCTCTTCACCCTTTCTCCCCCTACATGCCCATCTTTGCCTCCCACCCCATCTCATCCTTCTTAGGCCTCTAGCTTCTTTTTTTTTTTACGTCTAACACGTTTGGTATTCCCCTGCACAGTGTTGTAACAGCAGATTGTACAAATGAGATGTGACGGCTTGTTTACCGGCCGGAGCCTAGCGAGAGGAGGCTGATGAGGGTTAGCGTGAATAAACAGATCATAATGCCTATCAGCACAAGTAACAGAAGAGAAAGAGGGAAATACCAGGAAGGAGGGAGGGAGATGGAAGAGAAAAATGGGGTGAGATTTGGTGT
>CM040994.1:6969202-6994937 GCA_022985145.1 Pangasius djambal
GTGTGTGTGTGTGTGTGTGTGTGTGTGTGTGTGTGTGAGAGAGAGAGAGAGAGAGAGAGAAAGAGAGAGACTCCTTCTCCAGCCATTTCCTTGTCATTTTTTCAATTATCCGCTTCCCCCCGGAGGTCCCTGAGCTCCGCCGGTGAGCTTCAAGACAGGTCATTTAGATGGAGTGTGCTGTTTATATTTTGATTATATGTTCCTTTCTCCTCTATTGCTCTCCATTTATTGCCAGTGCAACATCACAGACACAAACACACACACACACACACATACACACTAGCATCAGCTAGGCTCATGGGCTTGTTAAAGCAGCGTGCATCGGGGAGAATTACTCCGACAATGAATTCACCCTCTTGCTATGGAGTATGCCACAGAGGCACACTTGTATTCATTTCCTCACCAGTATCTGACAGTTTGTGTCCACCCTGTCTGGAACAGCCTGCTTGTGTGTATAATGTGTGTGTACGTGTGTGTGAGAGGAGACCTCTGTGCGGTCTGCATGAGTTGTTGTGTACTCCTTAAACTCAAACACGATTCCGTCATAATTCACACTAGATGTCTAGGCGCAACTCCTTTGCAGTCTTTAAAGCACGAGACCTGCATGGCCTTCTCTAAATTCACCAACTTTAAGCACCATTTATCAGATTTTCCCCCACTTTATATGGACGAGCATATTATTCCTCTCCGGCAATAAAAAACCTTTCAAGAACTCAGCCAGTCCCAATTACGGCTTTATGGAGCTGATTCGCCACGTCTGTTCAAAGTTTAGCCGCATGTTTTTATGCACGCTTGCTGCGGGCTTTTTCTCTCCTCTTTCTCCTTCCCTCCCTCTCCTTTTTTCTCTGTGTGTGTGTATGTGCTGCAGCCCTACGTGTGATAATTACCCCGTAATGTGGAATGGCAGCGAAAGCTCTAGAGGATGGAGATGTATTCATCATCCATTTATTTAAATACCATAATTTAGTGTACCGCTCATTACCGCTTGGCTGACCTTTTCTGAAGAGAAGGACTCTCGTCATTCGCGTCCCTACGCCATCATTCACCTTACGATTTTTTTTCTTAAATGAAAATAAATCGAGGCAAAAAATGAGGCATTGTCTCTGTTCGGTGTCAGCTCTAGAATTATTGGCACCCTTGGTGAAGTGGTTAATGAAGGTCCCTGTCATTAATTATCTTAATCTCATGCTGAAAATATGAGAGGTCTTTTTTACTTCAACCTTTAATTTAAACGAAAAAAAAAAAAACTTAATTAAAATCTTATCAAAAATAGTTTTTTTTAACAAAACCACATCACAATCATTGGCACCAAAAGCTTGATTCTGTGATTTTTGTTTGGATTTGGATGCATGTGTTGGATCATTGTCCTGCTTGATGACCCTGTTGTAGCTTCTTGGCCGGAGGCAGCCAGATTTTTCATTTAAAATCATCTGGTCCGTTATGGAGTCCATGATGGAATGTATCTTAACAAGTAACAATGGGGATTAGGTTATTTTCTACATAACCATCCTTCTTTTTTTTTTTTACACCAAACCCACCTTGAGTGTTTGTTGCCAAAAATCTGACCACAGAACCTGGTTCCAGTCAAAGTTCTAGTGGCATCTAGCGAACTCCAGGCATTTATGCCTGTGGTTAGATAAATATCTTCTGGCACGCCTTCCAAATAGTGTGTTGGCACAGAGGTGGTGTCTGTTTGTAGATTTGGAGACTTGGTGCTACCAAAAGTCTACCATCTTCTGCAGCTGAGATTCTTGGAGAAATTTTTGCCTCTCTAACCATTCTCCTCACTGTGGATGTGTTTGTGGTGGAAACATACCCTTGTGTTCACTTTCAGGCGGATTTATTACAGCTCTGATTGTTTTAAACTTCTCAATTATTGCACTGACAGTAGATATGGGGGTATTCAAACACACAGCTATTTTTATAGCCAGTGTTCATTCATTTAATGTGCATTCTCTAATCCTTCCCATTTTGAAGAATGACTAAGGGCTTTTGGCCACTGTATCACCTCATATTTCTACCTTAGTGAAATAGCAACAGTTTTCAATTCTTGGGGTGCTATTAATTGTAGTTTTTGGTTCAGTTTTTATTTTCTTCAATTAAAGGTTTGATTTCTCTCCAATTTTCAGTGACATTTTTCCATAATGTCTTTTTTTTTTTTTTTTTTTTTTTTTTTTTTTTTTACCAACGTTTCCAAGGGTGCCAGTAATTCTGGAGCTGTCTGTGTCCACTCTCTTTAGGTTTTCTCTGAGATTGGCACTGAATTTGCTGTAAGAAACTTTTCATATAACATAATAAAGTAGATTATTTCCAAACTTAGCTTTCGTTGGGACAAAATAGAGAATTTTGGCCTACAGGTTTCAGAAATAAGTCACCAGCCGGAGTCTTAGCCCACATTGTCTCCCTACTTTTAATGTTCGCTATTTTTTTCTTTAACTGTAGTATGAATTCTAATAGCTGAATCCTCTCTTTTGAGTGGCGTCATCATGACAGCAGCGTGGATTATAATTTTGTGAGCGGGCATTATGAAGCTGCATACATTTGCAGTAATGGAATATAATAGAGTCGAGCAGCGCAGTAGGGACGCCGTTCAGAACTCTTTTAAGAGCGGGCGATTTCAGCTTAATGAAAATGAGCCTCTTGGCACTCGGACGGCCCATTGTGCCAAGGAGTGATATATTTAAATTATACTTGTCAGGAAATTCTCTTGTTCTGAGTTTGACCTCTATATAGAAGCAGGCCATGGCAGGATCTGGACACAGCGTCCAGCTTGGCGGGGGTTTGTACGAGCTTCACGTCGTTCTCCGGGCGTCTTGATTAATAAGAGTAGATAGAATCGGTGTGAGGAACCGTAATTCATCAAGGACATGGAAAAAAAAAAAAGGAGGACGAGATTAGAACTCATTGAAATGCGCGCGCGGTCTCCACTTCTTACTTTATGACCCTCTGGGACGCATCGCTCTTCTTCCTAGCTCTCGCTTTCACTCTTTCTTTCTCTCGCTCCCTCGTTTCCCCTCTCCTCCCTTTGTTAATCAGTTAAACTTGCTCTTCAAACAGCTCCTCTAATTACTGTTCCTCGCTCTCTGCAAATGCCCGTCTCCCCTGCTGCTGTGCTTCTCCTCCCACATTCTCTCTCTCTCTAGCTCTCTCTCTCTCTCTCTCACACTCACTCTCTCTCTGGATTGGAGTTGACCTCTGTAGTGTGCTGTGTGTGGACAGGCCTGGTGAATCTTAATGGCACTGGGAAGCTGCAGAGGTGCCACAGACGCAGCCTCATTAAGAGACAATTTGAGATGCTCATAGAGATGGCTCGAGGGGGTGGTAGCCATCAAACACACTCACACACACACACACACACACACACACACACACACACACACACACACATGAAATTAATATACCACTGCATTTCCTTTTGTGGGCTTTAATATAGTTTTATACAAATGTTTTTGGCTTGTTCGGTGTCTTTAGATGATTCCTGATGCATAATCTCAAAAATTCCACTTTCCCCCCACATATATGTTGTATAAGCAAACAACGTCCATCTCCTCTTTTATAACATTGCATGTAATCATTTGACGATCAGACCTTTTGATGGTAAAATCAGGGCCGAAGTAAAAACTTGTAAAATCCTCCTTGGTTGCATGGTGCATCAGGAAACCCTAAATCTGATGACATAATGACCTGGCTCCCATGCTAATGGAAATGCTGCTCGTGCTAATGGAAAAACGCTCTCCAGCACCAGCACCTTGTCAGTGTACTGTATGTGTGTGTGCCTTGATGTAGCAGCATGTGTGCATGTCCTAACCCTCCACCAGATCAAAGCCATCTGTTGTACTCGGTCTAAAGGTAGACATAAAAACAGCAGTGATAAAAGTGCATGACCCCCGCCACTCACTGCAGATGGCTACAGATTTCACGCTACTTTGCACACATACACACAACACGCTCCTGTCTGGAACCCAGTTGCTGCTTTTATTTACTTTCCCACCAACCTGTTGGAGCTGAACACACATCGAGGCGCATACACACAGTGAGGAGAGCCAGGCTGTCTTCCGGTGGGTCCTGCCAGCCCACGGCGGCAGAAATACAGCACTAAGCACAGAGGTATACACACACAGAGCACCTCTAAAGCCGTTCTTTCTCTTCTTTCTCATGACGAATGTCTTTTGTCTCTGGTTTGAAACTAAAGCAGAGGGAGAATTCAGCTGTGATGATTCGCACCTAGGTTCTCACTAATCTAGCACCCGTCTCTCCCTCTCTTGAAAAAAAAAAGCATTCACTGCAAAAATGGAAGAAAAAGAAAGAGGGCAAAAAATTAAATTCATTTAATAAATGCCTGACTTGAAATGGTTGGGGGCTTTTTTCAGTCGCCTCTATTACGAAGCCTATTCAGCTCGCGAATGAAAGGGCGGGGGAAGGGGGGAGAGAAATCATTTGCGTTGAGAGACAAAGCTGAACGAAAATATAATTCGGCATTGTGCGTGGCCCTTTTTGTCGGGCGGCCGTCAAGCAGGCTAATGGCGACTCTTTTCGCATGCAAAAAAAAAAAAACAGCAGTGTCGAATTGCACATGCCGGCATAATGGGCTCGCCTTTGTGGGATTAGATTATAGGGGCAATTAACGGCGTCAAACCTTAACAACTCGGCATTCAGGCGCGCTGCGATGGAAGGTGTTATAACTCCAGTAATTATTGTGCCCCACAACTGGAAAATGTCAATGAACGTGTGTATCAAATAAAATGTATGGCACAGAATGGGACACCGATGAGGGATTAATTACAGGGTTGTGTTTTGCAATCCAGGTCGCAGTGACAAGCGGCGAATTGGCGCGATGCCAAGCGTCTGCCATGCTAGAGCACTCCCACCTCCCTCCCGTTACCTGAATGTCATCCTGTGCTTTTACTCTCAGACCCACGCAAACATTCATGCATATATCAGGGAGCTGGTCCACATTTCCACCAGGTTGCGAACCGGACTACCGCGTAATGATGTGTGGAGTTTCATGAAACAAGATGGAGGATCCTATATAAATCCTGTATTCATAATGCGCTATAAAACCTACTTCTATCAAGTAGGTACATGCATTACGCTTAAGAAAGCATGAGTCTGTGAGTGTATAACTATAATATCATGATAATAACACATTATAATATTTATATAGTGCAGTGTACTATAACACAGGCTCTGGTGAAGCACCTGTACCACAAGGAATAGTGCAGAGAGTCTTAAAATGTATAAAAACCTTGTTATAGAGCATAACAATATTGCGTACAGATGTTATGTGTTATGTATTCTGACATTACAGAGTCATAAATTTGTGCTTTTTAAGGTGCATATGGGCATAAGCTATAAGTAAATAAGAACACACGCATGTATCTGTTAATACTAAATGAGCATTTATATAGAGTCATGCCTGGGTTCATAAGGTATTACGGATGCTATGTAACATGTATAATGTAATACATATATAATGCATTATAAATACAGGATTCCTAGGAAATGCTGCCAAAAGTTGTATGTTTGGTTTTGAAAACATATTTTACCATCTAAATTCAAATCTTTCATATATTCAAATCATCTATATGTTGACTGTGTTGTTTACTATGATTAGGCAAAAGGTGACAGATATACAGTTGCTACATATGTTCTGTTTATTATCATGCCATTGGAGGACAGTTGCACTAGAGTTTCAACAGTGATCTCCAAACCACTCTGCATTGTTAAATGTTTTTAAACTTGTTTAAAAAAAAACAAAAAAACAAACGGTTTGAAAATAACTTTAAATTATTGTCATGGCGATGCCCCGAGATCCTGCTTCTTCACCAAGACAATCAGTGTTTTGGTGCTGAAACAGAAAAGTCGGCTCTTTTATGTTGGAAATTGGAAAAGCATGGAATTGTTTGGGATTAGATGTATACACACACACACACACACACACACACACACACCCCTCTCAGAACCTTCCTAAGATCTAATTGGAAGGCACTTGAACCCTTTGCTTGAAGTCACTTAGCAAGGCTGCCAAACCTCCTCCAGGCGACTCTCTATCAAAACGCCTGGCACCAAACACATTTATCATATTTAACCTTCGTTTAATAGCAGCCAGACATCACCATCAGAGATATGATATCATTTCAGAGCGGTGAGCCTGGACTTGCCTGAAGTTGCCGCCGCCACAAGCGTGATAGAGCGGCTCCACATGACGCACACTTCCACTTGAAGCACACACACACACACACGCATACGAGCATCCGACGAGCTAAGGGAGTGCATAATGTGGTCTCCTCTCCCCTTTTCCCCTTCACTGGAGGGATTTCATGATTGAGTGTGTTAGGTTATGGATGACTCGTTTGATCACGATATGCCGGGTTTACAATAAAGGATTGGACAAGGCTCGCCGCGCGCACTCTCCAAACTGATAACCACATGCGAGGGAGCCTTTATCCTCTTCCCTTAGATAGAGGGAGAGAGAGGGAGAGAGAAGGAGAGAGTGAGGGGGGAGGTAGGGAACAAGTGTGTTCATATTTACCGCCCGTCTTGTTTACAAAGTCAAATCAGACCTTTACAGATTTAATTTGCCACTGACAGCTCTCTCTCTCACTCGCTCGCTTTCTCTCTCTCTCTCACTCGCTCGCTTTCTCTCTCTCTCTCTCTCTCTCTCTCTCTCTCTCTCTCTCATACACACACTCTCTCGATCTCTCAGCCTTTGAATACATTAACTGCATGCTCAAGCATTGCCTCAAAACAAATGAATCCAGATCAAATTTGCAGCCTTCCTGGGTTTTTTTTTTTTCTTTTCTTTTTTTTTCTAAATCCCTGTTGTGTATGCCATTTAGATAAATGTATATATTATGCGTATTGTAATTTGTTCTCATATTTCGGGCTTCAAGCAGCTGTCGCTTGTAAATAGCTTTATTTTTATTGAGCAGTTGCGGAGAGATAATCAGTTATGGCCCTTGAGCAGTAAATAGGAAAATAAATGGGACCCCGTGGAGCGGCTAAGCTGTGCTGTGTGTGTGTGTGTGTGTGTGTGTGTGTGTGTGTGTGTGTGTGTGTGTGTGTGTGTGTGCTCTCAAACAATGATGCTAGCATTCGAGGAAGCATACCACAGACGTGCTTCATACGTGCTTTTCTTTTCTTTTTATTTTCTCCTTTAATTCCAGCCCATTCTCAAAGTTTCTCTTTTCTCTCAGCCCCTCTCTCTCTCTCTCTCTCTCTCTCTCTCTCTTTCACTCGCTGCATATTTGGAATAAGATAATCATCGCTCTGCACGTTTTAACGCCTCGCTGTCATTGCGCAAATTGAGCTCTCTTTTCCAGACTGTTGCTAGCTGTTTCCTGATAGCAATCTAATCGAGTTGTTTGTTATTTTTGACAAAGGCTCGATTCTGTCAGTAGCAGCTCATAATAATGTGCGTGTGTGTGTGTGTGTGTGTGTGTGTTGAAGTTGTTTGGTTCCGATAAGAGTTCCTAGCCAAAGGAGTATTTGCTCAACGTGCTAAGTGATTTTTTTTTTTTTTTTGAACAACTGACAGCTTTATGACACCATAGCTTTATGGCAACAGCATGTTGTTCTGTTAGTGTCAGTTATATTGTTCATAATAAATGGCCGAGATGATATACCGAAAAAAAACGACAAAACAAAATGTGAGCTTGCCAGGTGAATCTTAAAAGGTCTTCACTATGTAGTGTCTACAGTTGCATTATGTTACACCCTGTGTAGCACAAATCTTGGGTGGATATGAAACACAGACGTTTGAGGGGGAAAAAAATGATATTGCATTTATATGATAAACATGTGTAATTGTTGCTATTTAGCATTTTTGGAAGGAGTCTCCGGTGTCAGTGCTTTCTAACTGTCAGGCAGTCACCCGCGGGAACGGACGCTGGTGCAAGTATACAGAGCTTTACTGAACGTAGCAATCAGGACAAAGACATTATCCAGTATCAAAGTCAAGGTGCAGGAAAGAGTCAGGTGATCAACGATCGACATGGACTAGGGCAGGCAAGAGCAGATCGAGAAAACCAGAAACGAGATCAAAAACCCAGAAAGACAATCAGTCAACTGGTATAATACCACAGAGTGTATACTTCGCAAAGTTCAGGTGTAGTGAGGGTGCTTATATGGGCGTGCAGGTGATTGAGTCCAGGCGTGTGTGCAGTCAGTAATCGGGTGAACGTGAACATGAGAGTCCATAATGGCTGTGAATTGTAGTCCTCAGTGGCCATGTTTGTAGTCCATGCTGCACTCTGGGAGTTGTAGTTTAATGCCGAACCCCGGCGCTGACATGACAGTAACAGTCAGAGATAAAGTTGTAAAGTGAAGTTTTCCAACACAGAAACATTTTCAGAGCATAAAAAGAACTATAAAAAGAAAATTTACAGCATGTCATTCTTTAATTAGCAATAAAATGTTAATATTGGCAAATTGTTGCAGTCTAAGAGGAATAAAAGAAGTCAGGTCATGCCCTTTATTGGAAAATTTTATTGGTCATTGATTATTTTCCTATAACTGTGCTCCCTGTCATGTTGCATTCCTTATGTAGAATAGTGCTGATGTTGCTTATGTTTGCTTACATTTGTTTTCTTGGCTACAAAATTACCCAGCATCACTGTATACCAAAAAAATAAGCACATAAGCACTGTCTGAATGAGTGTATATATATATATACACACACACACACACACACACACACACTCACTGGTTGTTTCTGTGTGTGATTGGTCAGGTGCCCGTGTCCATGGCAATGATGACCCCACAGATGATTACTCCACAGCAGATGCAGCAGATTCTTTCACCTCCACAGCTGCAGGCACTGCTCCAGCAGCAGCAGGCCCTCATGCTGCAACAGGTATTATACACACACACACACACACACACACATATGCATACAATCAAGTAAATATCATACATTCACAAAAATGAATCACATACAGACTCACATACATTTACACACACACACACACACACACACACACACACACACACACACACACACATACACACTATCTTTTCTTTCTTGGTTAATTAAAATAAAAAAGTAAAAAAAAAAATAATAATAAAAAGCATCCAAAACTGTCAGCTATTACTATCCTGGCACATCTGGTCCCCATCAAGATATTGAAACATCCCCAAACACACACACACACACTTAAATCTTTTAGCAAATCTTAATTCTCCACTGTTTTACTGCACACCTCCTCCTTACCCATCTTAATTGAGACTCTTAATCTACTAGGCAGCTTTAGTCTGTTTTAATCACACACACACACACACACACACACACACACACACACACACACACACACTTCCAGTGCAAATTAGTTCCCTAAGTCTGTCTGCCAAGTCAGTGCAGGCATTGAAATTTGCAAAGGAAGTCTCAAACTGATACTCTTTATGACTACAACCATTCCCAGGTCTTTTATGGACATGCTTGTGTGTATGTGTGCCATAAATGCACACTATATATTTAGGTGCGGTTTGCGCGAGTACTTGATTGGGGATGTAATGTAACAGAGTTGCTGAAACAACACGCCGGTTGATTGCATCCTATCAGACATGCCCGGGAACGATCGCTTTGATGGCTGTATATGTAGCGTTTTTTTTTTTTTTTTTTTTAATAAATGTTTAGCATTTACGAGATTTAACTATGCCTCCTTTGGCCCATGCTTCTAAAGGTTTGTGTGCCGCCAGCCATGAAAAGCTTATGTGAGACTCTCTCTCTCTCTCTCTCTCTCTCTCTCTCTCTCTCTTTCTTTCTCCCTCTCTTTCTGTGTTTACCGACTCTGAGGCCTCTTGTTATCTCATGCTGTCGCCCGGGGTCCAAAGGTGTGGCCCTCTGAGGCAGACGTGAAAGAACAAACACCTCTTGCACGTCTCTCAAATATTTGACGCAGCGCCGCTAGCTCACCCCAAGCGCCGCCCCTCGGCCTTTTAACCTCCCGCAGAAATGAGGTCATCCTCCAGTATGCCACTTCATCTTATTTCCTTGAATTAGAAGTCTAAATGAGATGTGTATTAACAGAATCCTTCGGTTAAAAGTATTTCTCGTTCTGACAGACGAATTACACACATCTAGAGGTTCATTTACAAATACCTTTGACTAAAAAAAAGACATTTCACCTAAACTTTTGGTGGAGTGCCCCAACGACTGCCCTCTCCAGTAAGCAGATGTTCCGTTCGTTTTTCAGTACAGCGATATGTTTTGAAATAATGTCCATGGTAATTGCACGTGCTACAGATGCAGTAGATAAGGATTAGTTTAGATATGCAGGAGTATTCCTTTAATGGAGTAGTAGAAGAGAAAAATAGTCGATTCTAATCCTAAAACAAGGAATGCAGGTTGTTTCAGACCAACAGAAATTGTTCCAAGATGATCTGACCAATTTTACTTGATAGAAATAGGTATACGCTAGGTGTATAGAAATCAAAATGAATTCATTTTTAGACTTTTTTTTTTTTTTCCTGTCACGGAAACATTGAAAGGTTGCTGAAGGTGCTCTAAAAGTCAGCATGTTGAAAGGGTTAAGGTTAATAGCAAAGGTATTCTCAATATACTCTCTGTTACACATGCTGTTTTTTTTTTTTTTTAGCTAGTTTTTGCTCTTATCCCAGCATGTGCGAGAAAAAAAGTGGACTAATGCTTTTTTCTCTAATATGAATGTTCATAGACATATGATTAAACATACTGAGAATGTGTGTCTGAGTGTGTTTATGCATGAGTTAACCTTTACACCCCCCCCCAACCCTTAATTACAGCCCAGCTGATATATATTTTTCCTTTTTTCCCCCCAGTCCGCTCGCCATTACAGAAAGCCAAGGTCACAATAATGGGAGTCTAAGGTGAATGCGTTCGAAGGCGTGCGGTTAACTTGAAAGGGGTCCACTGAATCAAATCATTAAAAAAAAGCTCTTAATTATTCTTTTAATTATTCTCCCTAGCGCTGAGCTCCACACGGGCATGAATTAAGGGGGTAATGAGCGGGCGAGTGGTCGAAGGGGCTGATGCCAGCCAGGCATGGAAGAGAAATTTTAGCTCCATCCAGAGCGATCGGCGACATATTGGATCTGACGTGGCTCTAGTGCGTTAAATAGAGTTTAGCCGCCAGCTCCAGCTGGCTAACTCCTTTTTAAGGTGGCCCGAAGCTTGACGATGTAAGACACTCTCTACCAGTATCTTACAGTCTGTGAAACAAGCTCTTTTTGCTCATCAACCGTACCATATTCCTCAATAAAGCAGCTCGTGTGCGATTTGTATCTAGGCCGCAATCGAGATTGGGGTCAGCTCAAGGGAGGTTTTCTCCAAACCTCTGAATGTATTTAGAGAAAGGCGAAGAAATAAATGCATTTTCACTGCATAGACACTTTTCTAAGTTTTATGGCCCAAGTTTGCAGGCCAAGTTCTAGTCTGTAGGCCAGTTGGCCCTCATATTGATGGCCGTTAGTAAGTCATGATGAGTGAACACCCTTCTAGCTGGCTCTGATTTCCTTGTTTGATGCGTGGACGACGATGGCGCAAGAGCTTCAAGGCTAAGGTGGAGATCCCTCGTGTTTTGTTCACTGCTTAATGAAAAGATATTCCTCTGACACAAGCAATCTCTTAGGATTTTATAGCGATACAGTTGTGTTTCGAGTATACGTTACGTTATGTGTTCTTCTCAACATTTAACAGTATGACTAGTATTAACACAAATAAGTACCCACAGATCTCTTCGCATTTTCCTGATGGTGGGTGTGAGTGTGAAAAAAAAAAAAAAAGGAAGAGACAGAGTAATTGTGACAGGTCTGAAAGGTCACCATTTTTAATTTAGACCATCTACATCTACTCTCAGCATCATTTTAGAGAGTCAACGTATATTAAATTCCTTATTCCCCATTTCCAAAATAATTGTTCAGCCACAGCCAGCATCATGTACAATAAGCAGAAGCTTTATTGTTATTTTAACTTTTCTGCTTTTCTTGTTTTTGGCATCCCCTCAGTGCCCATCATCAGCTCCCACCATGCTCAGGAATTCCCGTGTCTGGTATATCTGTGTTGGACAGGTCATCCGTGCGAAGTTTCTAATCTTAATAGAGCTTCCTGGCAAAAAAAAAAATAATAATAATAATTTGAAAGGAAAACAAACAGTTCCATGGTTGCTGTGGTTTTAGAGATAGATGTAGAAAAAGAGTGCAGCCGGGTGCCAGACAGGCTGGCTCAAGAGCCTGCAAAACTGCTTGAAGCAGAGCATAACAGAGAAAAGTAGAAATGTAGGATCAGCCTTAATGAGAAGAGAGAATTGAGTAAAGTACAGTAGTAGTTATTTGGTATGCTCTGCTTTCAGGGATTGTCAAGATTTTAAAGACAACCTGAAATAAATTTTTTTTAATCGTGATAGTTCACATCCCCTGATATATATTTTCTTGATTTACAGCGTCAGTCACGTTCGAGACGAACCAGTGGTCACCAACTGACCTTAAGACGAACAAGGACAGCTTGCCTGACTTCATTTAGCCTAGAAAAGACTGTCATTAGTCTATTTTGCCCGGTCATGGTCTGCCTTAATTTGGCCCCTAAATATACGTCTGTTTTGGTTTATATTTAGTTTGATGTCTCTGCAAATGTCTTTCATTCACTCCAGACATCTTATTAATGTCATCAAAGACCTTTTTCTCACTTTGTTAAAATGGAAAATTATAGTGCTATAACTCTAAACACACTCCACCTTGCATACATGGACAGTGGAAAACAGTATGAACCAGTTTTATCATGTCCTATTTCACATTCTCCTTGATACTTTACATTGTTCTCATCTTTCAATTTTATTTTTTTTAGAATTTTGTTGTATAACAAACAGCACAACAAACTTATCCATGCTTACCCTTTTCGTACTCAACTTCAAAGATTCAAAATTATTGGCTTAATCCAGTGAATTGTATATTTACTAAGCACCGCAATGAACGTAAAATAAAATAGAATGATAGGAATAAAATCAAACATGACATTTAAGGTTTAGATACACTTTCCTTAGGTTTATTAATGAATAACCGCATAGATAAACGAGTGTATTTTCTTTCACATTCCTGCACGGCTTTTACAATCTCTCTATCTCTGATCCATTGTTTGAAAGAATGAAACACAATCTTCACCATAATGCCCCAAACACACACATACATGCGTGTGTACACACACACACACACACACACACACACACACACACACACATCTCCCGAAAGCTTGTAATCTGAGTTGGCAAGGTGTGTCGCTGCAAAGTGTTTCCCTGCGATAACACACACACAGCAATGTTTACCTGTGTATAAAGACTGAGTCACGTTCATTTGAGCTTTAAATCAGTAACTGGCGTGTAAACACACTTTCTTGTTTTTATTAACCAACCTCCTCCCGTGCCCAGGGCCAAATACAAGGCTGAGTTTCTGAGAAACTAGGTGTCAGTGTATATGCTTCACAGGTTGTTACCTGTGGGCTAAAGTTGTGTGCGTGTATGTGTGTGCGTGTGTGTGCGAATATATGTTTAAGGTCATTGAAAGTTGATATTTATACTGACTTACACTTAAATCACACACTTGATGCCGCCTTTGCTCACCAATAAAGCCTGCCATATTTCACCCGCACATATACGCTGATCCAGGATCAGCTCTCAACCCTCGATTCCACTCATTTTAAATGCCGTAAACAGCAAGTCGTCGAAGATCACCTTAAAAAGCGGTTCGTCCATAATGGTTTCATGAGACAGGTGCTACAGCCGAGTGAGTCGTAAATCACAAGGCCTGCCTGCGTGTTGTCAAGTGTGCCACGTTGCAGGAGAATTTACAGGTTCCCTCCAAACGCCAGGAGCTTTTACTCTTACTGAAAAACTGAAAGGGCGTGGGGATTTAGAATGAGCACCATTATGGATTAGGATGCAAACATTTTCGCAAGAGGCAAGCTGGTCTTTATCACGCAAGGCATGTTTTTTTTTTTTCTCTCTCTCTCTATGACTACTTTGAAAAACAAAACTTTCCCAGTGGCTTTCTGTATTCCTCTGTGTATCAGAGACTCTTCACTCCAAGGTTGATGCAGATGACCATTTTAACCTCCCTATCCATTGTGTTTTTATTTTTGTTTTTCCACAGAATAGTAGAGTGCCGTAGTGGGAATTTGTGGGTCGCTCAAGAACACCAATATCCTTTCTCACAATTTCTGGTGCCCAAGCCTCGTCTTGTATGGAGACGATTTTTGAAAATAAGCCAGGCTTTATTTAAAGGTCTTGTTCCCCTTGTTAGCCTTGATACATTTTTGGATTTACTGAGTTGTGTTTTCTAATCTCTTTTCTAAGAAGTGTCCTTCTTGCACTCTGTTTCATGTTGTGCTTTGTAGTATTTTTTATTTTTTTTTCTTTTCTTTTTCTTTTTTTTTTTTTTTGGAACGATTTAAAGCAACATTTGTGGATTTGGAGACCTCTCTGGTAGAAAAATGTTATTGCAAGGAGAAAGTTTTCACAAAGCCAGTTATACTGTGCACCACTATCCTGCTTGTATTAATGTGCACTTTATTATGCAACTGAAATAAAAAAATATATATATATTTATATTTATAAAAAATTACAATGGTCACATTTACTGAGTACTAAGTGTAAGATTTAGCTATTTATCAGTTCATCAGTTCAACAACTGACAATATAGTAGTATATAGTAGTAGGAGAAGGAGCTGTAGCAAGTTCGCTTTAACCCAAATGATAATAGATGTCCGGAGGTCTGAAACTAAAAGAATAAATTAGAACAATGCTGTAAGTTGGCGGTAGCAATTAAATAGTGTGGTAGAGTCAGCTTTTTTTTTTTTTTTAGAATAGAGGCAGCCTTTGGCATTATCTTTTGGCAGAGAAGAGTCAGCTCTCGGTAGATAAGTAATTTGTAGAGCAGAAACAGTTTTTGGGTGAGTCAGCTTTTGGTTGATTAGGGTCGGTTTTTAGAGTCAGCTTTTGGTAGAGGCAGCTTTTGGTAGAGTCGAGTCAGCTTTTTTTTTAAGAGTAAAAATATATATATATATATATATATATATATATATTTTTTTTTTTTTTTTTTTGAGGAGTCTGGTTTTGGCAGAGTCAGCTTTTAGTAGAACTAGCCTTTTGTAGAGTAAGTCCCAAAATGTTAAAAAGGGGTATATCTATGATAATGTATAGTGCCTGATGATTTTGGAATATATTTTGGGGTTTTCAGTTCTTCTTTTCTCTACTGACTCGATAGTGCCACTACTTTACTTCTTAACAAAAATGTTACTTGATGCAGTTTTAATTCTGCTGAACTCTGACAATGGTATATACTGATGATATACAGTACCATGGGTACGAGCATATCCAATTAAATTCCCATGTGTGATCTATTCTGAAGAACAGCCGTTAAAAATAACGGTCTGGTTACCCAAAGACTATCCAATTTCATCCCACTCTGTTTTTCTCTCTTGTCTCATTGTAGTTGCAGGAGTACTATAAGAAACAGCAGGAACAGCTGCATCTCCAGCTTCTCAGCCAACAGCAGCAAGCAGGGAAGCAGGCCAAAGAGGTGAGCCCTCCCAACTACCCCTTACTCAGTCCACTTCCTAGTGCACTTCTCTGCAAATGGCTAACACACCACTTAGAACACTCCAAGTCCTAGGTTAGCATTTGGATATTAATATCTCAGATAACTGAACATTTACACACAGAGTAATCTAACAATCAGAGAAGCTCCAACAGTCATCATCATGTAGTCTAGAGAGTCTCTCTGTTAAGCATCAGGAAGCAAAAGGATCCTGTGCGTTATACGACTCCATTCTCTCCTCATCAGCTTAGCTTCATCTGTGATCTAAACACATCTTAAGACATCAGGGGAGTATGGATTTGTATTATTATTTTTCCCCCTCAAAAACGCTAAGTCGTTCTCCAAACCTCAGCAAGGTCTTATTGCTAATACTCGTTAAGTATTAATTTACAAGTCGTCGCTTGCTAAGCCTAGTGGAAAATCCCTATTACGGCTCTCTGGCAAAGCTGTAGAGCTCTTTAATTGTCCGTGGAGGCAGCGTGAAAGGAGAAGGCCTGCTTTGGTTAATGAAGGTGAGTGGGAACATGCAGGATCCAGCCATAACACAACAAAGGATTCAGAGATCGACACTAATCCAACGCACAAATGAAATCAGAACACCTGACTGTCTGTCTGTATTTTTTATTTGTCTACTTCTCTCAGCCTTTCTCTCAATTAAACACACAATCACATGAAAAAATTCATGCAGCTTAGTTCTGTTCACTAGCAATTGGTGTCTCATTGGCCCACACCTTCTCTTTTCCTTTTATAACCATACAATTATGAATCCGAAAATAGACACAAAAACCACTTCACATGTTTGGAGATCCTCCTACAGGTCTATGTGTGTATGTTTGCACAGGTGGGTAGTATAAATTTGAGATAGCGATCATGTGACTGGGACTAAAATGTTTTGTTTTTGTTTTTTTCTTATTTACTTAACTTTTATATGCATCATGTTATTTTATTTTTCTTGCTCACTGCAGTATAGATGTGATTGAAAAAATGGAATTAAAGTAAATTTGGAAGTAAATTTTTATTCTTATTCCACTCTTAATGCTAAAATGCTAAAACATGACCAAAATTTAAGGTTGTTAATTTTTATTTTATTTTATTTTCAAATAGAATTTTTCAATGATATGTATTTTACTATAATATTAATATATTAATTAATGAAACAAATTGTGATCATTAATGAATTAACTGCAAATCTATAAGTATGACCACAAAAATTAAAAAGGGATTTAATTAAATAAAAGAAGCAGGAACTCCGAATAAGACCAGGGTCAACAAGGCCGTTTTTCATTTGAATTAGTGTGCTGCCTACCAGAGACACAAATTGGATGCAAAAATGGTCAGGATTGACAGGTTTTATAGGTTGAAGACGACATGGTTCATAACATTTGTTATGAGAGAAGTTGCAGAGGTGTGGGTGGGGAGTTCTGTTTGGTCAACTCTGCAGAGAGAAGAAAAACAATTACAGAAGCTGAAAAGAATTTGATTTTTTCATTTCTGTTTTTTGGGGAGTGTGTGTGTGTGTGTGTGTGTGTTTGTGTATAATCAACTATCACATTAGACAGGAATAGAGGTTTAATAGGTTTAATTGCATTAACTTTTTTATGATGGCATTTCTGACTCTTCTGCATCAGTTAGCAGAGCCACAACATGTGCATGACACTGTGCTAATAAACTGTATATAAAAATAATGTATTGTAGAAGTGTTGTAGAAGGTAAGACTGGAAGGAAGAGAGAAAGATATTGAACAAGCTCTTGGGATAATGGCAAAGAGGGATTAAGACCTGTTAAATGCAGCACAGACAACGTGACTGATGGAGTATATGCGTGGCAAATGCTCAACAAGGTATCTGAGCACAAACACACACCGACTGATAGAAAAACGTAGCAGTGACACATGTACACACAGGCACACAGGCAAGCTGTCTCTCACACTATAGTTTTTGGGGCTGTCAGAATACACAGGCTTGCTTGAACAGATGTAGGTTATAACACAGCAGAGAGGAGAACATGGGGTGTGCAGGGTGGATGCATGTCCAGACTGGGTTGGGGTTGGGTGTATGTGTGAGTATGCTGTGTATGTGCATTTTGAGCATGCAGAGGGTGCCCCAGGGAGAAGAGTGGTGCCCGTGCTTGACTAAACGAGAGGTGCTCAAGTGAGAAAGCGCAAAAAAGAAAGCTGCTCCTGTGTCTCTGTTTCTTCCTCGACTTATTCCCAGGCAAATTCAGAACCTGAAGCTGGTCCTTTGAGTGCAGTGAAAGCCCAGAGTAGCTAATCACACTTGGAGTTTCTGTATGTCTTAGAATAGAGTCCATATGTGAATTCAGAGGGATGCACTTTACAAGTCTCAAAGATGTACTCAAAGAAGATTTTTTTTTTTAGAACTATTGGTTTAGCTACTTTTAACAATCTAGCTAGTGTTAACCCCGAAGATTTTGAATATTTTTGAGTATATGAAAACTTGTAGCTATGTTAGATAGCCGGCTAGCATTAGAAAAATCTTTATAGAAATCCTTTTTGAAAATCCTGCAGGAAATCCAAAACTCTTTTCAGAAATCTTACCAGGTTAGCCTTCGCTAGCAAGAACCTAATAGCAGTGAGGATTCTGAACATTTATGAAAATAACTTAAAAATCCTCTTAGAATCCATTAGCAGTGAGTATTCAAATTTATATTTAAATTATTTTTAAAAAAATAATAAAAATCCTCTAAGAACCCCTGTCAGGTTAGCTCATATTAGCTAGCATTTATGAAAACAACTGAAGAAAGTCTCTCAGAAGTCCTGGCAAGTTAGCTCGTGTGACTTAGCCACAACCCATTAGCTGTGAAGATTTTGAACATTTATGAAAATAATACTTAAAAATCTTCTCAGAAATCCTGTCAGGTTAGCTCATATTTAGCTGGTTAGCGAGAGCTGTGAGCTGTGAACATTTATTAAAAAAAAAACACTTAAAAATCCTCTCAGAAATCCTGTCAGGTTGACTCATGTTAGCTGTTTAGCTAGCTTTACCAGAGAAGGTTGTAAACACTAATAAACATGACATTTTAATTGTAGAAATCCTGTCATATTAACTCATGCGACTAAGCTGGATAGTAGAATCAGAGAAGATTCTACAGTTATATATTCATACAAATTACAAAACTCGACTCAGCAATCCCATATATCATATAAACACCCTACTGCCTCTATACACCTATAGTAATATAAATACATACCACTGTTCAGTAGCTAACAAGATTGTGTATTCTACAGCACATATAGACATTCATCTTCAATGCACAATGCATGTATAAATAGTAGATTATAATCATATGAGGCATAGATGCAACAAAGAAAAAAAGGACTGTCAATGTTCTGACAGGGCCACTTAAAACTCTAGACTTGTAAATGCATTTTAAAAAATGTATAGAGGCCTGAAGTCCACTGTCTGCCTCAGCAAAGCAAGCTGTAATTGCTTGTCAGGGTAGCGGCATGTGCATGAGGTGAGAGATCACAAGAGAGAGCGAGTGTGAGACAGTTACCACTCACGATTGTCAATTCTGATATTTTAAACTTTTTCTTGCCTATGTTTCTCACTCTCTTACTCTCTTCCTGTCTCTCTGACTGTATGTATGTGTGTGTGTGTGTGTGTGTGTGTGCGTGCGCGCGCGTTTGACGCTTAGGCCACAGAGTCAGCCCGGAGTCAGCCTAATGAAGTGGGCCTGTCAGTCGTAGCTGGCGTGCCCAAACTCTGCTTGATGTGCTCATAAATCAAGCTGACAGGCGCACTCCTCCGCTAGCTTTGGCCACTCGAGTGCATCTAATGTAAACAGTGCGCAGACACAATGTGTTAAAGAACTCGAACCGTGTCCCAGGAGACCGAGCCAGTGAGAGGAAAAAGAACAGAGGGAGGAGGAGAGAGCATAGGATATGGACAGAGAAATGAAAGGGGAGGTGGATGGACAGAGTAGGAGTGAGAAAAAAATGGACCGAAGAGTCAGACAAAATAATAGGAAGTGAGAAGGCTGGGTTTTACTAATTTTTTCCAGTAGTTGTTTAGAAGCATGTTTTCTTTTTCTCGTCACTTTGTCTGCCCTTTTCTCCATTTTGCTCTTCAGATGTGAAACAGGTGTGCCGTCCAAGAGTGCCACATAGTTAAATCGTCCATCACTATGTAGGAAAACAAGGCTGAAATGGGGGGGGAAAAAATCACAATCCAAATGATGACCAGGTGGTCCAGAGGCCAATGCTGCAAAAAATATACTAATGGAAAAAAAAATGATAGGAAATGTATAACCAGTTTAGTTATCAGTATCATTTACATCAATCACTAGTCTCTCCTTTATCGCTAAATGTTACTAATGGCTTTTAAACAGGAGCCTCATTGTCATCGCTCTTAGCATTGCTGCCGAAACAATCACTGATTAATTGAGTAAATTTTGTTCGGCTGGCTAAATTTGAATGTTTTCCATATTTTTATTAGATCATTCAAACATTAAGTGAGCTCTGTTCTCTGTTTTGTTGATGATGATGACAATGATGCTGATGCTGATGATGATGAGGAGGAGGAGGATGGTATCTGATCACAAGCCGATCGATTATGTAGTAGTAAATATTACAGAAAGCGTATCCAAGCTAGCAGTTATGTCTACTTTTATCTCCATTAACAACTGCTTGACAGTCTCTGAAGTAGTTATCAGTTATCAGTCGACGACCCGAAAACAGGAAATACTGAGCTAAGATATCTAAGTGTCTAGGACGACAATTACCAACAGCGTGAATATTTAAAAACTGGATCACTAAACCACAAAAGCCACTACAAAAGGCTGAAAGAAAAACAGGAGAGAGAAAAACTGACAGAGCGATAAAACAGACGGAAAATATCTTTCGAGGGAAAGCGAATAAACGTCATATATTTCGAAATATTATATTATTCAGAAATGTTGGTTGTGTAGCTCGTATTAGTTTTATTGTTCATCCTTTTGAAGTAAAGGTGTGCAAACCTTTGCATCCAACTCTATGCTCATATAAATAGATCCCATATGCTTTTTAATGTAGCCCACCTGCCAGAAACAAACTGAATAGCCCTGCAATGGTCCATAATCCAGACATGATCTGTAGCTAATGACATACAATCCAAAAGTGATGTGTCGTTAATAGCAAACCATCCAAACGTGATTTAAAGCTAATAGTTCTCAGTCTGAATGTGATCCGCGGCTAATAGCGCCTGGTCCGAATGTGATCTAAGGCTAATAGCACACAATCTGACTGTGATCTGTAGCTAATAGCACAGGATCCATGCACAGTCTGCAATCTATTAGCCATAGATTTGTTTCGAAGTCCCAGACCATGAGTGCACTAGTGTTGTGGCTGATTTTAGCACTGGCTGATAAACTTGACCCAACTAGTCTGCTTTTTTCCCCATGATTTTTTGTTATTTATTTATTTTTCTCTCTTTTTTTTTTTTATCCCTCTCCACTCTACTCCTTGTTCTCGGTTATCTGGCGTGCGATAAGGTCCATCTCGCATTGGGGGGACATCAAAAAGCGTCTCGTTGGAAAAGCTGTTCAGGAAGGGGGACATTTATCACGGCGACACTGCCTGACGTTATCAGCACATGCCATGTAGTCTGTAGTGCTCACCCTTACTCCTGGACACACACACACACACACACACACACAAGCACACAAGTTTGTCTTACTGTCCACTGACATAATTACTAATGCAGCTAATTAATGCTATGCCTAACGTTAACCACAGTAGCTAAAAGGAAACCTTTTGGCTCTTTTAGTTTTTTTTTTGTTTGTTTTTTTTTAACATAAAAGCTGATTTTTTTTTTGGGGGGGAGCAAAGAAATTATCCTTGCAGGGATCAGCTAGATGTCCCAACAAGGTCAAACCTGTCAGATATTTCTATCCTTTGGTCCCCACAAAGATATAAAAAAAAGCTGAGTGCTTGCACACACACACACAAACACACACACACACACACACATTTCTCCTGGCTTCCCAAATCTGCACCTCTCTATGCCAGAGACAGATAAACTCTGTGTGTGTGTGTGCTCTAGCTCTGGCTCTAGAGATCAGAGATGCTTCAAATAAACAGCCTGCACGTTTTTGATGAAGCCGAGAAGCCGCGCTCTCTTCCTGCCATTCCAGCCCTTATGTCATAGCTCTGATAACGAATGGGATAACTTTCTCTACTTCCTTTTTTTCCCTCTCCTCTCCTTTTATTTGGAGTGTTACATTATATCCTAAGGCACGCTTTTAATTCTGTCAAATCTGGCATATTCCTTAAATGGAGGCTCTCTCTGAGCACCCCCCCCCCCCCCTGTTTAGGGTTACACAGAGTGATTTTTTTTTATGTGTGGCAAGAGTAGAATCATGCCTTATCGTAAAACATTAGACATCTGATGTCACGTAATTTGGAACTGTGCTTAACATCACACGCAGATGTCGTTTGTCATTGTTTATTGCCGTGTTAATTTGCGTAGCGGCCGCATGCTAACAGATTGCTGCACATGCTGCAGTGACTGTGGCTTTGTGTGTGTGTGTATGTGTGTGTTGCCAGACCACATGGTGTAGTCTCTCTCATATCGACTATTATCTCCAACGACAAACTTTGACTTCCATAGCCGGGTTGAGGAAACACACTAGCCTGCTCTTTTAGCTGGGCACTCGATTTCCATCATTTCAGGAAGTGCAATGATGACCAAAGGGGAAAATCTTTCTATTCCAGGATGTGTCTTATCTAAACACAATTTTTGCAGGCTTATAAAAGCAAATGAGTGTCTGCTGTGTCCCTCCCATCCCGTCCTGCCACTCTCTCAGCTCTTCTTCTTTTTTTTTTCCCATCTCTGTGATTGTTTAATATGTTTCTATGTTTTCTCTTCAGCAGCAGTTGGGCAGCAAACAGCTGGCTTTCCAGCAGCAGCTGATCCAGATGCAGCAGCTGCAGCAGCAGCACATCCTCAACCTTCAGAGGCAAGGCCTTGTCGGAATACAACCTGGCCAAGTCCCTATCCAGGGCCTGCAGCAAGGTACACACTCGCACACTGACTTTTTAACACCACTGTACTGTCATTTTACCAAAAATCTGAGTATTCATTTTGTGCATTAGTAGAGCACACTCACAAACTTTGTTTGATTGGACCTCTATATCTTGGCTTGTGTTATGGGTTTTCTGACATTAGATAGTCTGATTAAAAGGGGAAACCAAAGACTGAGGAATCCAGAGGAATGGTGTGAAATCAGTTATACAATTTTCCACTTCCTAGGCTGTACAACGGCTAGCACTGCTGTCTCATGGCTCCAGGGTCTCCAGTTGGATCCTGAGTTTGGGTTACTGTCTGAGCGGAGTTTTACCTGTTCTCTGCGTGGGTTTCCCCTGGGTTTTCCAGTTTCCCCACGCTTCCCAAAAACATGTCAGTAGGTGGAAAGCTAACTCTAAATTGCCCCATAGGTTTGAATGTGGTCTACATAGGTCCATAGGTCTACATGGCGACCTGCTATGGACTGGCTTCCAATTCAGTGTGTATATGTTTATTCCATTTAACTTAATTGCCATTTGCACTACTGCTATGCATCATACTGTTTACCACTGTACACTGTTAACTTAGTGCACCATAACCTTGCTAGCTCATTTTAATTTATTTGCTATTTGCATTGCTGGTGGGCTGCTAACTGCATTTCATTGTCGCTTGTCGTTGTCATTTATGCAATCATCTGAACATTTTGGCATATATATTTGGTTTAAGAAAGATTTTCATTACTCATTAGCTATATTAGCCTTGTAAAGCAAAACTAAAGAAGCAAATGACAGACATACTGGAAGGTCAGTTAGACTTGTGGTAAAGGGAATAATGGACGTTTTGCAGAACATTTCATTTAAGTCTTAAAGTCTAAAACAGCAAAAAGAAAAACAGAAATATTGAAAACAAATTGCATGATAGATAGGAATTTTGTTCACTGTTGAAACTTCTGAAAAATAAAACGTTTCAGTACAGTGTAGAGAAATAGGCAGTGGCAATTTCATTCACTCACGCTACAGAAATTAAAACATGCTAATTAAAAAAATATAAGATACTTTATTAATAAATGGATATAAATAAACTAAAATCGACCGAGGTAGAGATAATGCAGAGACTTTACATGCACGTACATTAGAACACTAGTGTTATTGTTCCTGCTGTGTATACATTTCACTCTACACTTTGCTATAAAATGAAGGCTTGGCTAACTTTCCTTTGTAGAGATAATGGAGAAACCTTCTCTAAAATCAAGTTGAAATACTACTCCCATAATTCTCTGGTCCAGGTGGTCTCTCACACTTCCACCAACTCACCTCCCAGTCTCTGGGATGCCACACACTCCTTTAGAAATGATTATTAAAGCAAAGTCTCACCACACACACCAGCCCAGGAGTAAAATACAGCAGGCTAAATAAACACAGCATGTGTATTCTGCGTATTCTTAGCCGTCCACTGGACCAGATGGTCACTACGGAACCAGGCCAGCTGATCTCTGTAGAATTCGGCCTAAACACATGTATAGTGCCGAGCATTAATAGTGCTGGCCTTCTGTACACACATCAGCTGACCTTCTGCCATAAACAGGAACATGCACAGTGCTGAACGCTAATAATGCTAGCCATAAAACAAGGCCCCTCACTCTAATCGTCTCAATCTATTAGCCTGAGATGGATGACATCCCCCCACCCCCCATGAACCAAACTACCCCCGGAGCAAACCGCAGCCATGGACCTGCTGCCGAGCCACATATGAAGCTTGTTAACTTAATCAGCTTGTAAAAAGATAAAAGACATGCGTGATTGTTGGTTGGGGAAGGCAGTCATTTGGATAATAGGTAAATATGCCACAAAATTTGCTGGGCTCTGTGGAGAATTGTGCGTGTGTCTGGGAGCAGCCAGAGGAAATGAGGCTTTCGGTTAGCCTCTCGTTTTTCTGCATCCTTTATTTTCACTTAGCCTCATCGAGATAGCATCCTATGTAACAACACATACACACACACACACACACACACACTGAGTTCCAAGAGGAATGAACCAACAAGGAGGCTTCTGGAGTTTTTACAGTAAATGAGGGCCTCTGAAATGAACCTATTTACTGAGCTTGACTTTCATTCGCTCTAATTGTCCTTGGCATCTGTGATTATTTATATAACTTGAGATTGCCATG
Organism: Pangasius djambal; assembly: GCA_022985145.1. Taxonomy (NCBI): domain Eukaryota; kingdom Metazoa; phylum Chordata; class Actinopteri; order Siluriformes; family Pangasiidae; genus Pangasius; species Pangasius djambal. The sequence continues at coordinate 6,993,934 of CM040994.1, forward strand.
CACTGTCTTGAGTGGCCTCTGTAGCACACACAATGTAGCAGAACAACACATACACACGGAGACGCCTGTGCTTAGGAAGCCTGTCTGGTGCAAGGATGGAGAGGTCGAGACCAAGAGATCTTATGACCAACAGCAAACTTTTGACCTTGGCGCTCCTGTAGTCATGCTCACCTCTCTTGCTGACATCATCGAGGAACAATAAAGTCGAGGCTCCTTCCACAAAACATGGAATTCCCCCGCAATCCCTCCCTGATAAGAGGCCTTCCATTAAAAGCAGGCAGCCAACCGTGCACATTCTTCTTGCTGGTCTTGCTTGGCCCCATTAAAAAGGATTTTGTCCTCTGGTCCATGGGTGGCAGCGACACTCAGCATTGCATTTTTTTTTAATTACCAAAAGCTCCCTGCATTTTCAACTTTCAACAAGAGATGACCAAACAATATTTGGTTCTGCCATATTCTACCATAAATTTCCAACCAAGCACTTTGTGGTTTCTTTAGTGAAAAGTTTTCCCTCACAATCGGGCTATTTGCATTGTTCTTAGCTGGAGGCGGGGCATAAAAGCTGATCTCTATAGGTCAGCCAAGAGAGGAAGATTTAATATCTTTTATAAGTGGACGAAAGTACAGTCTGTCATCCCAAGCCTCGACACCACCTCTGGCGCCCGACTGCGCATATTAATCAGAAGCAGAGGCCATATTATTTAAACAAATGTGTAAGTAAGACGTATTTAAGTCTTCTTATTGTCATAAGAAAGCAAAATACTACCATATGCTACTCTTTCAGGGAAATTTCTGGAATTGCATGGGCTTCTCTTGGGTGCTTAGCTCGGTGGTCTCGGAGTGGAAGTGTGTGTGTGTGTGTGTGTGTGTGTGTGTGTGTGTGTGTGTGCGTGTGTGCATATTTGTTCGAGGAGGGGTGGCTGTGGACATTTGGGGAAAGTGCTGAAGTCTAGCCACAGAGGAAATGCCCCACCTGGCCCTTCATGCATGTGTGTTCGGGAGAA
>CM040994.1:6995037-7033047 GCA_022985145.1 Pangasius djambal
AAAAAAAAAAAAAAAAAAAGACAGAACCAACAACAGGCTGGAGCTGCAAGTGCGGCCGTCCATCATTCGCTTTGTTTTGGCGCGGCCCGAGACAGGAATGCCGACGCACCAGACATAATATTTGGATTGCTATTAAGTTCCTGCCATATGTGATAGTGTAGCAGGCTGTGGGTTTTCAGGAACAGCTTGAGCCAGACATGCTATGGTGTGTGTGTGTGTGTGTGTGTGTGTGTGTGCATGTGCACGATGGAATTAACTCCCCCTTCCTCTTCTCCTCCTGTCTTTCTTCACTCCCCCCAATCTGCCTCACTAACCACCTCCTCCGTCAGTGAGAGAAAAGCGGAGAAAATGTGAGAGGAAGAAAAACAACTCCGAATTCATCAGGTTTTCGGAAGGGGGCTGCAAAAATGAGGAAAGTGCCAAGAGAGTACACTGACGAGATTAATACTGACAGTGACAAGTTGGTCAGGACAGCCGTAATTACAAATAGGGATGGCCGGGTGAATTGCGGAAATGCTGGAAAACTAACAAAAAATATTGTGAAATTGGCCATCAAGTGGGCCTCCAGTTCTCCCTTTTTTGTTGTCGCCCTCCCAAGATGTTAACAAGTCCCTGGCGTTTTACGGGTTTGCCACGCTAATGTCAACATGCTGCCAGGCTTTGTGATGTACCAGCAGAGAGACGCTCTGTGCCAACTGGCACATTTTCAAGGCAGAGCCGGGGAGGAGGTGATAAAAAGACGCGGTGTCTTGATCACTCATGACACAGGCACTCGGAGTCTCTCACACACCTGTGGCTGCTACATCGCTGTGGTACAGAAGCTAGTGCGTGGGAAAAAAAATCATATCATATTTAACATGTGTTGTCCTAAACAATGTGAAACATTTAGATTTTTTGAAAAGCATTTGTGTTAATTTACCAAGGTTACATCATTGGAGCAATATTGAACACATTTCTCAAATAAAATTTCTCAAAAATGTTTTTTCTCGGTTTGAAATAAAAGGGCCATGAGAAAATGTTATCAGATTACCGAGTCCAGACAGAAATTGCTTGAAAATTCAAAAGTTCTACTGCAAGTATTGCAAGTATACACTATGCAAGTCCTATTGAAATTATACATTTTTGTAGCACACTTTTAGAATGTTTACAGTTAGTCATCTGACTAAAATGTTGTATTCCTTTTTTAATAAATGATAAAATACGAACTAGGGAATGTGGACCTTGCTTTCTTCAAAGCCCAATTTTGCTGATTTTAGATCATTGTTGGTTATATTTGTTGCACGTTGATGCAATTTTAGATCATTTTCATGTTTAACATAACTTTCTCTCTCTCCGTCTTTCTGTCCATACAGCCATGTGTCCCACGGACCTGCAGCAGCTGTGGAAGGACGTGGCGGGCGTGCAGAACGCAGACGAGCCCATGAAGCACGAGGGCCTCGACCTGAGCACCAACAGCTCCAACACTACCTCATACACGGCCTCCAAAGTCTCACCTCAGATTCCCCATCATCCTTTGCCAAATGGACAGAACTCCATGCACACTCCAAAGAGAGACAGGTGAGTTAAAGACTTCCAGCACACAGCTCCAGATTTGGAATAGATGTATGCAAGTAAAGAGTGTTACAGTATATTGTGATATTTCAATCTTCATGGTATTGTTATCCTGGAACTTTAATCCAACTACTTTTGGGGCACTTAGATCAGGGGTTATCAAAATCTTTGTAGTCAGGGTCCTTTTTAAACTGTACAATACCTTTACAAACCACGCTAAAATGATATGATGATGAGGAAAAATAAATGAATGAATTAATTTTACATCAACACTTTATATTAAGGTTCTATTAACTGGCATCATGAATGCATTAGTTAACATCAAGAAATCAAGAGCATCAGCATTAATAAACCATAAGTAAGATTAGCAGAGTAACTATCACTTTTATTAAAATGATTTATTTCTAAAAATAATAAACCAAATAACCAAAGTTCATACTATCAAATTAAATATGAAGTCTGTAATGACTAATATGCACAGCACCTTAATTAACATTGCAAAATTTAGGAGTGAGGCTGAAACTCAAGTTCAAATATTTACACGTGGAAACTGGAGTTCAGTAAGTTATCAGCATTATGGATCATGCTGTAATTTATTTTTTGCTAATTTATATAGATTAATATTATATTAAATATTAGCCAATGCAAGTTTAATCCGTTATCATTTAACAAACATGAATTAATACATAATTACTTTAGTTTAGTTAGTGTCTTTGTTTCTAAATTAGTACTTTGTTAGTGTGTGTGTAACTAATTATGGTTTATTAATTATGGTTAATATGGCTAACTAATGCAGTAAATAATGTTAGTTCAGTGAGGAGTAATGTAAAGCTAAAGTGCAGTAATATATTTGGGTTATGTGAGATTAGTAGAGCCATTTCAGTTTGTCAGTTGTTCTGGTGGATGATGCTAACTTTTTTTTTTTAACAACCACAGTAAATTTTTATTCTTTATGTGTTCCTGATAGTTTAGCATCACAGCATAACTACATATTAATAGCAGCTTAGCCTGCTAGCTAGCATTTAGCTCTCCAGGGAGCATCCAGTTCTCTAGCTGTCATCTCTCTAGTTCTTAAAGATCATTATAGATAGTGTGAAATCGTTTAAACGCTACACATGCAGTAATCACAGTCATGATTCTGGATAAAAACTACTCAGTTAGCATATTGCTGACTCACGTTTCCTGCCTCTCTCAGTATATGTATGTGTATATCTCGTTACAATGGCAAGGGGTCGGATATATTAGGCAGCAATGAACAGTCAGTTCTCAAAGTTGATGTGTTGGAAGCAGGAAAAATGGGCAAGTGTAAGGATCAGAGTGACAAGGGCCAAATTGTGATGGGTAGATGACTGGCTCAGAGCATCTCCAAAATAGCACGTCTTGTGCGGTGTTCCTGATATGCGGTGGTTAGTACCTTGGGCTCATGAGCATCAAACAATGGGCATGTTAGCATCAAACCTGGACCATGGAGCAATGGAAGAAGGTGGCCTCATCTGATGAATCACATTTTCTTTTACATCATGTGGATGGCCGGGTGCGAGTGCGTCACTTACCTGGGGAACAGATGGCACCAAGATGCACTATGGGAAGAAGGCAAACTGGCCAAGGAAGTGTGATGCTCTGGGCAATGTTCTGCTGGGAAACCTTGGGTCCTGGCATTTATATGGATGTTACTTTGACGCGTAACACCTACCTAAACATTGTTGCAGACCAAGTACACCCCTTCAAGGCAACGGTATTCCCTAATGGCAGTGGCCTCTTTCAGCAGGATAATGCGCCCTACCACACTGCAAAAATTGTTCAGGAATGGTTTGAGGAACATGACAAAGAGTTCAAGATGTTGACTTGGCCTCCACATTTCCCAGATCTCAGTCCGCTTTTGCATCTGTGGGATGTGCTTCAGATCCATGGAGGCCCCAACTCGGAACTTACAGGACTTAAAGGATCTGCTGCTAACATCTTGGTGCCAGATACCACAGCACACCTTCGGAGGTCTTGTGGAGTCCATGTCTCAATGGATCAGAGTTGCTTTGGTGGCACAAGGGGGACCTACACAATAATAGGCAGGTGGTTTTAATGTTATGGCTATATATATATATATATATATATATATATATATATATATGTAAAGAAGATTTTTTAATTCAGAATATACCTTCAACTATCAAACACATATTACAAAATAGTATTTTTATATCAAATGGACTGGGGTCCCGTTGAGTCTTCACTAAGATAAAGTGGTTCCTGAACATGAACGAATGTATAAAATGCATTATATCAGAAATACTGGTAGTTATTATGTTATACATATTTAATATCTGCTTTTGCTTTGGACCCTGACTGTAAGTCTGTGAGTTGAGAAGCTTGCAATACTGAAATATTAACCAAATGGAAGTTTGAACAAAAATGATGAGGGGGTAATAAAAGCACATCTGGAGTGTGATATGAATAGCACAGTTGAAGCACGTCCTGTGAGTACGTGGCACACTGTCGAAAGGTCTGTATCTTATAAGTGCATGTTTTGTTTGCTCACACTAATATTTCATAGCCAGCACTGTCAGGGTCCTATTTGATGTGCTGGTGTAAAGTGCCCTGGGTTAACTTAATATTTGATGCTCGTGCTAGTTCTTCTACACGTGGCGTGACTATAACGTTACTTACACCTCTGTGCTAGTTTAGCCATGTGTGTGTGTGTGTGTGTGTGTGTGTGTGTGTGTGTGTGTGTGTGTGTATAAAGTATGTGTGTGTGTGCTGGGCGCAAATGTGCAGTCGTTTAATTCGGATGGGATTAAGGTGTGTTTGTAAGAAGTATCGGAGGAAGACAGGTGGGGAAAGACAATCTGTGTGTGTGTGTGTGTGTGTGAGAGAGAGAGAGAGAGAGAGAGAGAGAGTGCATGTGTGTGGGGCCATTCTTTGGGGTTCTGATCAGTTCCTTCCATTTTTAAGAGCAAGACTCTTTGAGTGGATCTCGTCCTTCACCAAGGGGGAGTCCAGTGATGAGCATCTCACCCCTTACCCCAAAGGCACTCCTCTGCAGAGTACCCAGTGAGTACACGCACACACACACACACACACACACACCTGCCATACTATATGAGTTTGTATGAGTTGGTGTGTATTTACCTTTCTTATGGGTTCTAACCCCTCCTGTCCCTCTCTCCTACACACACACACACACACACACATACACGTTGTCACATTGAGCAGAAGAAAAACAGTGCGGCAGGGCTAATGCATGGCGCATGTGGACCGTGTGGTTGCCAGTAGTTTGTAATGTCTGGAGTCAGAGCAGCTTCTGAATTGAGTGGCCTCTCCACTGCCAGCACATCTGACAGAAGAAAAGAAGCGTGTGTGTGTGTGTGTGTGTACGCGGCGTGTGTATGCTCTCCACATCAGGAGAACCTCATCTGCAAGCAAGCTGCTTTGCGTTAAACGGCATTCTGATGTGGATTTGGGACGAGTTGCCCAGACCCGAAAGCACCGCAAGCTTCCCCTCCTCTTCATGCTTAGCAGAAATCAGGCGCATGATGGAGGATCCTGCGGTCCAGGCTTCTGCGCTACATGCTAGCTCATGGCTGCTAGCCAGGCTTGAAATGAAAGATGGATGGACGTGGCTGGAAAGATGAGAGGAGAGAAAGAGGGAGAGAGAGAACACTAATCTGCTGTGGGTCTTTACAGAAGCCAGACCAGAAGACCCGATCCACCCACAACAAACACAATGGCAGCGTCTCAAACTAAACAAGCACTCAGAGGGCGTCCTACCCCCCTCCATTTTCACCAGCGAGTTCTGTTAGTGCTTCAAAAGCCATCTTAAGCTGGGTATACACTACGTGATTTACAAAATCTGAACATTTTGAAAGCTGAGAGCCTCTCACGCTTAAGGCACAGTACCAGCTTTCTAAAAGCAAAAACCTACAAGTGAATTTATACATTCATTTCAGTGAAGTTTGCCATGATGAACAGTTTTTGGAAAAAAAAAAAAAGTTTAAAACAGTTGACGTTCAACTTTGGTAAACTTTGAAATACAGAATCACCTAATAACACGACTGCTTTGGTACAAAATGCTGTAAGTGATCATTTTAGTAGTGCGCAGGTATGTAATATTAATATAACACATCCTGACCCAAATATAAAAAATATTCTGTTGATAAATTTCAACAGGGGACTTCAACTGGGAGACCATGGTCCAGATGCGGACTCAGGGAATTATTTCAAACTGAGTATTTGAAAAAATAAACACTAAAAAAATTAAATGAAAAAAAAAAAAATTACCATTTCAGATATGATCCAGCTTGGCTTCAGTGTCAGATCCTCTATTTAGGATTAACCAATCACATGCATTTATTGAAATTATGTAGCTTAAGGCAGCGCATCAGACCAGACACAAGCTGGCGTGGAAGAGACATGAGATCAGAAAAGGGAGATTTTTCATCTTATTTCTTTGGTCTGATTATCAAACTGACTATATGATGAAAACAGAATGTTTAAAGATGAATGGACAGAGAAGTATACGTTTCTTCACTTCAAAACAAAACTTAACCACTCCAAATTGTCTTATTTATAGCCACAATCTTAATTAATGATTAATGATTAGTTTAATTACTAATTAAATTGTCACTATTCAGCCATGTAAGCTGTTGAAATTTGTAAACAAAAAATTTGATGTATCTGGACTGTTACGATTTTTAGTTTAATACCCCTGGTTTTATTTCTTGCTATACCTCGCTTTCTAGGCTTCTCCTGATTTTATGGTCAGTGAGTTAGCATCATGTTATCAATCAACTCGGATATGTTGAAAACAAAATTCTGTGCATACTTAGAACTTGATTAACACAATTTTGTTTAGACTGTAGCATCCATGCGTCTGTGCAGTTTAATTCTCATGTGACTTGCACAGATGAAGCTGCAGCTGGATGTAGTGCATTTCTTTCCCCAAGCACCTTTTATGCACAGTGAAGAAGTTTAAAAAAGCAAAACTGTGGATGAAGGTGCTATTGGGAAAGCGTGAACATCCTTTTACAGCTCCATGAACTCATCCTCCATCAGTGTTTTCAGCCACACAGTGCTTAGCTGCTTGATTTTTCCCGTATGTCTGTCACTACTGTTACCTCCACCAGTTGCACATTTACTTTGCGGACCTTCTCACAGTACAATACTCATTTGCATTTTGAAAGGCCCTCAATCTGGTAAGATATCGTAAGGTTTAAGGTGAGAGAAGTTAGACAGAAAAGACATTTGTTTTAAGCGTCCTGCCTGTGGTTAGAAAGTGGCGTATTGGCCTGTTTGGATGATAAACGGAGATAAACACATGACTCGGGCTGCTTTTGAGACGATGGTTTTCATTTTAAAGATATGCAGCAGATGTCAGAAACCTCTCACCACTGCCTTTGTTCAAACCTTTCATCTTGCAAAAGACACAAGCAGTATAGACAGTATGGCACGTTTGAGAGCCAGCATTAAATTTTATTGCTGTGACAGTCACACAGTGTGTGTAATGTGCTGACATGCGGTTACTGTATAGCTAAAAGCTATTTGACTTGCTATAGCGCCTGGAGTGTGTGTGTTCACTCTGTGTGTGTGTGTATATAAGTTGGTGCAGTTGGCCTCTGTTTGTATAACCTGACCAGTTCCTCATGAACTGCTTTCATAGTGTGTTTTGTGATCATTTGTCTTGTGATATGTGGAAACAATGATCTTTTTGTGTTTAAATTTTTTTTTTTTTTTCCTTGTAAGTGTCAGCAACAGTTGTGTTATTGTAATCTTAAGAAAACTTGCATCACCTGCATTTCTGAACCCTTAATCAGATAACTTATTCTTTTATCATATTAGTATATTTCCTTTTCTCCTTCTCTGTACCATCTCTGCATGAAAATTTACAGGAGTCTCTAGGTACATCGAAGTTTGATTTGAGTTTGACATTTGATTTGAATCATGATAAAATGATTCTTTAGCTATCTTGGTTCTCAGTTTTTGATTCATTTGGATTCATTTTTCAATGTTTACGTTTATTATTTTTCATCAGAAATGTTACTGTCGTTACATAAAAGTACTTTTGACAATTAAAAAAAGATAAGCTTGTGTAAAAGTCCTTTCATGATGTTCTGTGCATCAGTGCATAATTGTAATGCATATAAGAACTGATGTATTTTGTTCTCCTTCTTCTCCTTCCTATTCCTGCTAGATAGATAGATAGATAGATAGATAGATAGATAGATAGATAGATAGATAGATACCTGTGTATTACTGTTTAATAACTTAGAGCTTTTCAGGTAAGTAAAAAGTAACTGTCATATGTATATTTTTTTATTTCAGCTGTAGTGATGGAAGACTAACCACACCTCTTTTTTTCCCTCTCCCTCTTTTATTCACTCCTCTGTTTTTCAGCTCGTCCCATGAGGAGCACACAGCTTCACACCCACTCTACGGCCACGGAGAATGTAAGTGGCCCGGCTGCGAGGCGCTCTGCGACGACATGGGCCAGTTCATTAAGTGAGTGACGCTCATTCGTCCGTTCCCTCAACACACCTACACTCAGTCATACACACACACACACACACACACACACACACACACACACACTTAGATATGAGCAGAAGGATCTGAAAAAGGCTAATGGAGAGAGAGACACCATGTTTAGGTGCAATGTTTGAACAGAAGGAGGGATGAATTCCACGGCGAGGTGGAGGATTAGAATGCTACTGCCTGTGACAGAGTGAGAGATTCTTCGTTGCTGTGGGATTGAACGTTGTGTACAAACACACGTCGATGCTAAACGAAGCGCTCGTAGTGCACTGAGACGGTCTTTTTCCTGGTATTTTGACCCCTTAACCCGTATGCTCTGTTTATATACAGTAGAGATTATATTTCAGGCTTTTTGAGGTTATACTAGGAAGATGTCCCAAACAGGAGAGAAAAAAAAGATAACACTCTCTGTCACATTCTATTACAAGGACTCACAAGCATAGGACGGAGTTTTGTCTGGCTGTTGCCATTAATATCGTTTATATTGCAAATATAGATTTGTATCTGGATTTTAAGTATCAGGATTAAATCTACCCAGTGCTCATTCATATAAAATAAGATGCATTGAAACGTGATTTAAATCTGATCATACAAACCATGTTATACACATTTTAGTCACACGTTGTATATTTTATTTTATATTTTACTTTTATTTTAATTTACACATGCCATCTAAACCCCTCCCAGAATTTAAGACGTTGGCACCTTCTGGCTGAGTTTTAGGAAATTCCAAACACCGTGCTAAATCCTGGAAAGCGTCTTTGGGATAAAACAGCTGGAAACCAGGAGCAAGGAAGAACCTTGGTTGTCCAGATGTTAGAACCTGATTTGCACTGTTTCTAATTACCTTTCTATCTATCCTTTGTACTTGGGCACTTAATTCTCTACAAGTATATAAAGCACTACAAGTGCACCAATGGACCAATCCAGATACTAGACGTATGTCCATATGAGTCAACCATGAAAAAAAAAAATGACTTATTATATTGGGCAGTTTGCAACATGCATTGATATCTAGCGTAGAGAAAATGAGGATTGAAAAATGAGCTTTCATTAGATTTCCATTTCACTTTAGCTTTCCTTCAGCTGTTCTGGTTGAATGAATGGAATATGAAGGTGAAAAATTCTGAAATTCGATCCTGGTGAGGGTTTTTGTTTTCTCCATCTTCAACGTTAGCTTCTTTTATGAGTTCCTTCCCAAAAGAGGCACTTAATACGCGCACGGGAAGCCAGTCTACACACATCCAGAGGTCATGCCCTACTGAGCAACCATGGTGTGACATATCCCTTGAAAACCCCTGTCCTTCCTGTTGCCCTCTTCTCTCTCTTTGTGTGTGTGTGTTTGTGTGTGTGTGTGTGTATGTGTGTGTGTCATCAGGTAGCTGTAACTTCTTGAAGCTGCCAGGCCCTGATTAACTCCCTGCTCCCATCTTTTCCTCTGTCTCTATCTCACTCCCTCCTTCCCAGCATCCCTCTGTCGGGTCAGGCAAATTGTTTCACGCTTCGTTAGCGGCTTACTTAATTAGCTCATTTACAATTAGAGCCCTTTGTTTCTCGGACGCTAGCAAAGACATCAAAAAGGAAGCTCCCTCTGCTCTTCTCCACACACTTCCCCCCCTCTTTATTATCCGCATCCCTCGCTCTTTTGGAGCGCAGTGCAGTCTTTGGGGATGGAGGGGGTTCGGGGAGATAAAGAGAGGAGCAGATCAGAGCGAGGACTGGGCCATAAACAGCGCTGTTGTCTTTGTGTGTTAAAATAATGAGACTTCACAGCGGAAGAGGGCTGACACGTCCGCCTGTCATATGAGGCTGAGTCACGGCGCTGCCCTAGAGGCCTGTAAGCCTCTTCTGAGTCTCTCGTCTCTTCTCTTTCTGTATTTCCCTTCTTTTCCTTATTTTTTTTCCTTTTTTCTTCTCTTTCTGTTTAGTGAAAATGACAGATATGTCACAATATTGGTGAAGCAGGAAGGGAATATCAATACCAGTGTTGCTCTTCTTCTTGTCGTTTGTTTTTTTTCTCTTTTCATGTGGACAGTTTGTGAGATATGGGTTTATATTGGAAAACGTCACTCTTAAAGTGTGAGAAGTGTGAGAACATTGTTCTTAATTGTTAAATGTTTTCTAAGAAGTTGGAACGTACAAAGTACAGAAAAATAGCCATCAGAACTCTAAACTGGATTCGAAATTGCTTCCTATGCGTACTACTCATACTAAACCTGTATATACTCATATTCGTAGTATGTGAATTAAATTATAACTATTTATAAGTATATAAGTATCTGGTGTACAGCCTCCCACAAAATTCCAAAAAAAATTCACTTGAGGAACCAGTTTCTTTAAAATGACCTCAGACGGCTTGCGACCCGGCATAAGCTCATGTTTGTTGGTTACAACCAACAATGATGCAATAAGGAAGCGTAAAGAGGTGTGAACATAAAGAGAAACCTGCTTTAGACATCATTTTGAAACTATAGTACAGTGTAAAAGCAACTATAACACAGTCAGAACAAATGGCTAGTTTTCTGTTCTGTGTAAACTTGGCTGTCACTGCCAGTTAATAATTAAAGAGCGTCTGTGGAAAAATAAGCCGGGAACTAGCGAAGACAACGGTGACTTAAAATAACTAACCCCTCGGCGTGGCAGACACGTCAGGTGTCTCTCGTCCACATCACCCCACTTTAGATGCAGAGGTTTAGCCTCGGGCTCTGGGGCTCCGCCTCTTCCAAGACATTATTCAAATTTCCCGCCAGCGTCCCTGGCGACTGGCCTGAGGAGCGCGCTCAGTGCGAGCGAGGGGGTTTAGGGGGAGCTGGAGTGGCGGAGAGATGACGGCTGCTGACACAAACATCAAAGGGCCAGGGAGTCTGGGAAAGTTTTAAGAGCAAAGCTGTTGTTTGGTTGCGCGGTGTCTCATTTCACAGAGCCCCGGGGCATGCAGAGAAAGGGATGTTAGGGGAAAATAGAGGAAGAGAAAGAGAGAGAAAGAAAAAGAGAGAGGGAGGGAGGAAGGGAAGGGAAGGGAAGGGGGGACAGATAATGCTGTCAATCCTGCCCTTCGTGGCCCAGCCAGCGGTTTTTATTCATCGCTATCAGAAGAAAGATAGCATAAGGTGGACTTTTTTTTTTTTATATCTCCCCCTTCTTTCGCTTTTCACTTTTTTTTTCTCCTCTATAGATCCATCTGGCCGCCTGCCACTTGTAGCGTCTGTTCCTCTGCCGTTTTTTTTTTTCTTTCTTTCTTATAGAGTAGTGCAAGTTTGATAAAACACCCATTCACTACTAATCCCTATCCTTTCCCTCTTTTCGCTCTCCTGCGCATGAGCTCTTTAATGATCTTCAATTTTCCCTGGCATGTCCAGACTACATGTGTTAGAATACTCAGGCCTTTTGTTGGCACTTGACTTTTTTTTCGCAGTCGTTGTAAATGCAGCTTAGATCCCAGCGAGTAAACAGTACCTCATTGTCGGCTCCGTTGGAAGAAAAAAAAAGTGCGGCTACTGTTTATTATATGCCATTAAAGCATGTGGTGTGTCTCTGGGTCTCTCAGAGAAGAAAAAAAAAAAAAAAAAAAGAGAAGGGAAAGCAAAGAGTGAGATCATGTTTTTATCATCATTCACATGTAGAAGGGGGAAAAAAGGCTATCTGCGTCTGGCTTAGTGGAACATATGACATCATTGTTTTCATTTAATTTCCTCGCGTCTGCCTCCTCACGATTTGCCTCAAAAAAAAGAAAAATGGAGGAAAAAAAATTCTAACGCTATTACTGTACGTCAATCAGTAAGTGATGGAGAGATAAATGAAGGGATCAGAGGATGAGCGATTTGCGAAGGCACGGGAATTCCCCGATGAGTAGAGCGATCGCAGGAGATTTAGACCGAGAGTGATTTGTAGATCAGTGCTTATGAGATATGACTCAGCAAAAGTGAGAACGGCGTATGTGTGCGAGTATGTGTGTGATGTAGCCTTCGGTTTTTAAGATCAGGATTTCCCCATGGGATCAACTAATCCCCGAACCTTTGGACCCCAGAGAGCGGATGCTTTATGGGGCTTAAACGTGAGGAAAGAAAGCTTTTTCAAGTTTCTTTCCACCGAGGGACATCCAAAAACACATTTATTCCATCTTTCTCACTTCCCTGGGCTTTCTCATGACCTCTGAACTCTAGGTAATATCACCCGAGCAGGTATGTGGTCATGTGACCTCCCGAACACCTGTGGTTTATGACATCATTGTTGGCGCTTAGCGGGCAAACGGCTACTGTATCAGCGAAGTGGAAAGTTTGTGTGTGTGTGTGTGTGTGTGTGTGTGTGTGTGTGTGTGTGTGTGTGAGAGAGAGAGAGAGAGAGAGAGAGTGTGTGTTAATCTGTTTGTTTCCTGTAACGGGGAATGAAGGGAGACCTTGTGATCTTTCTCAGCATGCTTCTATCCTGCCCTATCCGGGTTATTTACAGTTTAACACCCAGACCTTCCATATGCTGGACACAGTCACTGTACACACACACACACACACATACACACAAGCTCTTAAATCTCTTCTGTGTGTATTTTTCACTCCAAATTCCCTGTTTCTCCACATTCTTCCTTCCTTTTTTTTTTTTTTTTCCAACTTTCAGCCCCTTGGATCCTCCACACTGCTCTCGCTGTGACTTCATCGTACTTTCCCGCACTCTTCCAGCTCATCAACTCTCCGTCATTCTCGCTCTTTCTCACTCCAGGCGTCATCTGTTTGTTTTGTTTTTGGAGAGAGGTAGATGATTGCTTCATGAAGAAAAACACAGTTTGGATGGCTCTCTGATTGGGAACTGGATTTACTGACTGTGTTCCCTGAAAACAAATGATATCATATCCAGGTGTTTTTTTAATTCCCCTTCCCACTCATGAAGGTCGTGATCTGCAGCGCCTGATTCTTTTTTATTATTATTATTTCTCAAAACACCGTTAAGTTGAAAGAAAAAAAAAATGATCCTGTCTTTATTGCTTTTCCAAGATTGGACTTGGACGTCTGTGACATTTTAGTTTTTTTTGTTTTTTTTTTTTTTTAATAAGGGACGTGACTGGGTTATCATACTTGCTGATTTAATAGTCCACACTAGAACTGAAAAAAAGAAGTGGTTTGTGTGTGTGTGTGTGTGTGTGTTTGTGTGTGTGTGTATATGTGTGTATTCCTGTTTCCCTTCCTAATGTTTATCCCAAAACAATCAGCCAACACTATATTGTTATATGCTCCCCACACCCAAGCACACACACGCAATACTACACAATACTACACTCTTTCACTGCCCCTTTCATGTGCTAATATTATTTATATTTTCACAATAGAGGAAATAGAGTTTATACACTGGGTGAAAAGTGTTTCTTTGGGTGGAAATCCGCCATTGTGGAGCATTTCCTTGAACGTAGAGCCCAAAAGAGCTCGGACACAAGCCTCTTTTCCGAATGGGAAAATAATCAGACTATCTAGCTGCTGGACTTTTGATGTGGCTGATTGTTTATATGAAGTCATGCTTGGCTGGGACATCCTCGCTGGATGCGACCTCCGTGTTTGTGTGTGTTGTCAGGCTGCGGTGGCTGCAGCACTAAATACACGCTTGCACACGCCCTAATCTGTCTCCGCAGCAGTCCTAAAATTGTGTGTGAGTGTGTTTGTGTGTGTGTTTACGTGTGTTAAACGGTGGCAGACAGCAGACGTATGGATAGCGGCAGATGCGTTGGTGAAAGACGCCTCAGCATGTTGGCAGATTTCTCTCTAAGCCCCCGGGTGTATTTATGAGCTTGACATCTGCAGGCAAAGCTGGATAGAGTTTCAAGTGTGGTTTTGCGTTTCTGTTTGTAGTGTTCAACTCTTGTTTTTTTTGGCTTGGGTGAAAAGATTCCTTTAGATTTTAGTACTAAAATGATTTTGTACATTTGTAATATATTTAACACTCTATAGTTAAGTGATTTTGTTTACATGATCACTTAACTATAGACAATTAATTGTTTACTTATCTTAAATATTTGAAAGTCTAACAAAGGAATAGGTGTACGTGAATCGAGTTTTTCATAATTATTAATTTCTTAATTAAATTAAAAATAATTGAGAATTCGTGTTATTAAATGTTTAGTGAACGGAGTAAAGTTATTGGAACAAAGAGACGAACATCTCCATCACACTAATGAGGCACATTTGGCCACAGATTTTTGTTTTGTAGCTAGTGCTAGCGTTGTCTGTAAGCCTTTTATCTATAAGAATAGCACCTGCCTTTAATGAAACACTCATTTAGAGTCGCATTGTGATCTGAGAGCGAGCAGTTAACTTCCACAAAGATTCATATTTCCTGCAATTCTATATCCTTTTGTTTGGTCTGTGCCAATAATAGTGATTAAACTGTAATAAAATACCGTGATTGTTCATGTTATTCAGACCTGCAAGTAACAAGGTAAATGAAAAACTATTACTGTGGAAACATGAAACAAAGTGGTTATTTTAATACCTGTCACATGACCTTCTCATTTACACTCACGCCTTTGCGCACACGGCAAACACTTCACTGTTTATTTGTGTTGCATAGTTGATATTGCTCATATTTTCATGGCATGAGCATATCTTGGATGTGTAACATAAAGTTTCTATGGAAGCAATGATTTGATTCTGCGATGTTGGCCAAAAATGTCTGACGGACCTAAAACGCTTAAGCACATCTTTAGCTATTAATAGAATAATTGCACTGAACCGAAGAAACATGATCATATTTCTCCTCAAACTATGCAACCAGCTATGTGCCACTGTTACATTTACAGCATTTGGCAGATGCCCTTTATCCAGAGTGACTTACATTTATCTTATTTATACAACTAAGCAGTTGAGGGTTAAGGGCCTTGCTCAGAGGCCCACCAGTGGCAGCTTGGCAGTGCTGGGGATTGAACTCATGCCCTTCCGATCACTAGCCCAATGTCCTAACCACTGAGCTACCACTGCTCTGTTAGCTTCTGGTTGCTTTGGCTTCGATTAAACCATTATGTTAATTACAGTGGAAACATTGTGTAGCGCTGATAATCTTACACTTATTCAGGATTGGTTACTCCCGTTATTTTTCATCATGACCCATCGAAAAGAGAAACATTACAAATGTATTATACTATTCAAAAATATTTGACACTCAGTTTATAAGAATTTATACGATAGGCCACCCGTCTACTACAGGCCTAACTTGCTTTTTGATTCGATCACCTTCTGTGAGTCAATTGATTCACATAAATGATCCACTTGGCCAAAATCTGACTCCCAGCTTAGCAGCTAATTTTACTGCCAATAGCTATGGTAATGCTGATGGCCCACGATGTCTAAGTAAAGCTCTGACTGAATAATAGTAGCTGATCCATAATGCATTATTGAGGTACTGCAGTTGAATGCACATGAATGGCTACGCTGGCTGTGAATCGGCAATAAATGCATTGCTAACTAAATAAAGGCAAAACAAATTTGATAATTAGCAAACGTGTGTCGTGATGTGGCATCTTTTAATTATTTAACATTTTTAAACAGTTTCTGCTGTTAAAAGTTAGTATCGGATCAGTATTTTCTGATGCTCTGAACTCAGATAATGACATTTTGTTGAAAATGGAAAAAAAAATTATTTTGCTGCAACTTTAAAACCAGTTGGATCACAAAAAAAAAACTAAAGCTAACTTGGATGCCTTTTGCAAAATCTTGAACATAAGGGTTAATTGTTTTTCCTGTGTCTTCTCTCTTGTTCTCTCTCAGGCACCTCAACAGTGAACATGCCTTGGACGATCGCAGTACAGCCCAGTGTCGGGTGCAGATGCAGGTCGTTCAGCAGTTGGAGATACAGGTTAGATACACACATGCTCACACACACGCTCACAGTTGTACACACGCATACACAAACCATTTCCAGTTCAGTTCTGCGTCTTTTATAGAAAATAGTAGCTTATTCTCTGTATTAGTGAATAATACAGAACCTTTAAAAGTGATCTTTGTTGGCTTTGGTATTACACAGAAATTGAATCCATAATGATTTTAGTTCATACCACAGCACAGTTAAATTCTCGAATGTGATCGGCCATAAGGTGTTGATTAATTTTCTATAACAGCAGCTCAGTAGTAATTCAAATCACAGGTAATTCAATTAACAGGTTTATATTAACGCACTTGTTCTAAGGCATTATTGCTTCTATAGTGACAACGCATACACACAGGGACTTGTATAGAGGACATTCCCCATAATCTAAACTTATTAATAAACAAATTGAAAAATTCATTGATATGGTGAAAGTTTCTGCGAGGATTCTACATTTATGGAAGGAGTCTTCAGTGTCTGCTCTTTCTCAGCTTCTCAGTAACATAACAAGCTGCATTTTTGTGTTTTTAACTTCAAGAGACAAAAAAAAGAGAAGCTGGTGACAATCTGACTGTTTCTATCTGTTGTAACGTAGATATCAGGAACTACAGACTCCAGAAACCACATTAAACTATGTAACTATAAATGCATAAAATGCATTAATTAGAGGCCTATTGCAGTGGTATTAGAGGAATAAAACACCTTAGGATGCGCCATTATTGGAAAATAATCAATAGTCACACCACTACGTCATGGAATGTTTTCCTAAAACAGTACGCCTTTGTTGAATATCACTTTCAACCCAAAAAAGGCCTCCTTCTACCAAACAAAAGTTCTTGCTCCAGGACAAATTGAGTGCTAACACGCATCCGTCTTGCTGTCAGTCAAATGTTTAGCACACATCAAGCTGGTGAGATGTTATCCAGTGTCTGTGTGTGTGATCAAACTGGATGTTGATGCTGTCTGGAGAGTGTGTAGCGATGCTTAATGATGGCCCACACTGACACACCATTACGTCGCATTAAGAAAAACCCAGTGGCTACAGGAAACATAGTCTGGGAGAGAAACACACACAAGCAGTTGCAGACTGTAATGCGCAGTGACATGAGCGAGGTAAGCTGTCAGAGCATGGAGCGGGGGCTTTTCTTTCTTAAAGGATAGTGCGATAGCCCAGTTGGTGGGTTTTTACACCATGATGGCGCACATTAGGACTTCAATTTTCCAATTAACACAGTCACCTTATCTGTCGCACTACATTTCGTTGTCCTTCTGTTCGTTCCTAAAAATAATGCTTGTAAAAGCGAGGCTGCCAGTGTCATCCTGAGGTAAAAAGTACATCGGTGTTTATCTCCATCTCATTCCAAGCTTGATCGCTGCCTTATTACACACAGATCAGCTAATGGGCAAATAAACAGGCCAGAGCTAGCAAAACACAAACAGAGTGGAAAACAGAAAGGGGGGGAAATTACCCTTAAATAAGGGTTTAACAGCAGGGACATTTTCTTCAGCTGAAATCTGTGGCTGTGCGCTGAAAGGGCCTGTGGAATAAATACACTGCATTATTTCGAATTTCCAAATTGGATTATGCTGTTTTTTGGGTTTTTTTTTTTTTTGGTGAAATATATTGCATTATGGAATGGATTGTTCTTCAACTAAAAAATTAATATTGTCACTTATAACTCTAATGTAGGTCCAAAGGTCTGAGTGCATTACCAGGAACTGGGTAAATTTGAACGGTTATGGAAATCATCGCATGCACTACAAAACATTACATCATATAATACTGGCATGAACCATACACTACGTCTTACAGTTGCAGTACGATCTCCTGGAAACGTGAAAAATATCCTCGTTGTCATACAGTTTATTTACAGGATCAGTAATGTATCCATCTGTTCATCTATTCATCTGTCATTTCATGAAAAATCTCGATTAATTTGAACAAGCAAGCGACAGGGATGGAGTTAGATTTTGCTCATTTTCAAACATACAGTAAGGTACCGGCGTTTTCCTGAGCGCCCGCTTTTGTCAATTTGTATGTGTCTTTTCATACAAATTGATACAAATCATACAAACCAATTCCTCCATACATTCATGTCACAAATGTAGTTCTGTAACAGCAAGAATTACATGTGACATGGTTGTTTGTGGATTTACATTTAATTATATGTAATTATAGCCATTTTGTCAAATTGCACATATGCAAGGAATAAACATAATGAGCAGTGCAGTTAAGTGTTTTATTCCTCTTATACCACAACACTAAAAGGATTACAAATTTCTTTCATTAAAAAAAAAATGTCATACTTTTTATTCATTTATAGTTACGTTTAGGAAACCTTTCGGCACTGTTGTAACAGCTATCAACAGTTGTTTTAACCAGCCTGTCTTTTCTTTCTCTTTTGAAGTTACTAAGACAAGGGGAAAAAAATGCAGCTTGTGTGTTTCTCCTCCAGAGTAGTGCTGACACTGGAAACTCCTTCCAAAAATGCTGAATAAACATCACAGGACAAACAAATCACCTCCACAAAAGAAAAAGAAAAAATCTTCACAAAGAATTTCACCATACCCATGATTACACACATTTGTTTAATCTGTTTATGTAGTACATCAACCTAGTAAGATGTTAAGGAGTGTTGAGGCGTCAGCTGCAGATTATGAGCACCACATCATGCTGGACGTAGCGTTTTACAGCGTCATACAGAGATGAGTACAGCTGCAGGGCAACACAGAGCGCAGGAGGGAAAGAGGGGTTTCATTCCAAACTTGAATAATGGGAGGTGCAACATGACATATATGAATATCTCATTGAGCTCTGGACTAGGATTCATAATTACACCCACAGGAAGGTATCCAGCTTCCCTCTTCATCGCCGTCTTCTCCGGCTCTCTCACCGTTTCTCTCACATTCTCTCGTTTCTTGTTGCCTCTCCGCTCAATTGAATTTAGACTCTTTAGATTCTTTAGGCTTTGTAGACTGTACACTGATGATGGGGCCCAATTTCCTGACAGCTCTTCTTCCAAAATATCGAAAACATGCAGTAAATGCACTCTATATTTAGAATTGCAATATATAGGTCAGTTTACGTTCTCTCATCATTCCCATTACCTCATTGTGTATTTCATTTACAGAGAGTGGGGAAAAGGTTGTCTATACTGCAAAGCCATTCAGTGCACAAGAGTGCCTCTTTTTAACCTAAAGATCCAGAACGTGGAGATTGTAATGAACAGAAATAGTGTGGAATGACAAGAGGCAAAAAAATAATATTTATACACAACGACTTCATAAATCAGGGCAATGTGATAATATGATGATTAGACTTAGTGTGTAATAATCATATTATTGATTACAAGGGACTGAGTATGATTTGTTGGTTCTCACCGTAGGCAGATTTGCCCACATATCTGAAAAATAATAATAATAATAATAATAAAGGATCAGACCATCTCATAAGTCTTACATGTCATCTTAATTTCTGCGTTTGTACAAGAAAAATCCTGATTTGACTGAGCCACATGTACAGCAATCACATAAATCACATAAAACATAAGCTTTAGTCTGATTGGAAAATTCTGATTTTGTGTTTCAGGGATTTATTTTATTTATTAGTTTTTTTTTCTTTTTGCTCAAATTGTATATGCCCAGAAACAAATACATAAATAAATAATTAGGCTGACTGTCTGAAACGGTCTGAAACTGAACAAATGAACATTTGGTTCTATATTGTATTTTTCTGTCATGACTAACATTTTGTGTGTGTGTGTGTGTGTGTGTGTGTGTGTGTGTGTGTGTGTTTGCTTGCAGCTGGCCAAGGAAAGTGAGCGTCTGCAGGCCATGATGACCCACCTGCACATGCGTCCATCAGAGCCAAAGCCTTTCAACCAACCGGTACGCATACGACCTTTAACCCCACCTCAGTCGCTGCATCCTCGTTTAGGATTATTTGTATTCGTTCTGCATTTGCGTCCATGTCTATAAATCAAAATAAATAAATTAGGTAATAAAATAATTGCCCATTATGGTCCAACAAGGCAGAATAAGTAAGTCACGGTGTATTGTAGTGTGTTTTGTGTAGTGTGTAGTGTGTCTAAAGTAAAAACTGTGCCCTCTGTTGGCATTTCTAGGAACTGCTCTTTTCCTTGTCTGCTCTCTGCAACCTTTAAACATTTGCACTACTTTCTAGAGGGCCATGAAAAAAAAAAAGAAGCATGGCCTGTATGTTGAATGTTACATTATGCAACACGAAGGCTTAAATGTTTACCGATTATCTAAGTACACATGTTTTCTTGAGTCATTAATCGTGTGTCTAAACAAGCATCTCAAATGCAGTTTAAACACAGGCTCAGTGTTAGGCTCTACATACACCAACTAATCACTTACAGCTGGACTAGACTCTGCTTCTGCACAAATGAAATGACTTGCGGTTGTGTGTGCTGTCTGTAAGTGTTTGTGTGTGTGTGTGTGTGTGTGTGAGAGAGAGAGAGAGAGAGGGAGAATATAGCCTACCTTCTCAGTTAATACAAAGCTCTGCGTAATTTTTTCTAGCCGCCAAGCCCGGCTCGCAGTGATTAGGTGTCTAATGAATATTTCATGGCAAGATTGATGAGGAGTCTTATTAAAATATGAAGATGTTGAAATTAATTGACAATTAGAACTGGAGTGTCTTAATTTGGAATAGGGATATAAAAAGCGGGACGGAGGGGCGGAAAAATAGGCGGCGTCTCCCGTTCTGTTTGGAGACAAATCCACGCGATGGGGTTCCGTCAAAACGGTAATGGGGTGCCAAGTCGGGGCTCAATCACTGACGAGAGAAAGCGAGAGAAGCCCACTGAGCTAGCAAAGAGGAGGAGTTTAGAGTCGTCCCTCACGAGGACGTCGTTCTCGGTCATGGCTGTTCAGCGGGCATCATGGCAAGTTGGCACAGCGCCAGTGTTAATTAAGTACCTGTTAAACAATTTTGCCCCCCTAATTACTGGAGATGGGCCAGGTTGGCTTGGTGATGAGAGGAGGTGAGGAGAGACAAAAAAAAAAGGGGAGGGGTGGTACGGTTTAATTCGCCATATTAGCTTCAAAACCCATCGCTGCTACACCTCCTGCCCCTCCTTTCTCCGTTATTGCACGTGCTTGTGATGGTTTTAATTAGAGGAAAACAAGCAGCCCTGGAAAAGCCTCCCTCCATCTCCCAGCGCTCCTCCGCACACCCGCTGTAGCTAATTGGGCAACGCTAGCGAGGGCGGCTAACCACAGCCACGTGCTGTTTGTTGCCAGACTGTGTTCCTCCTCCCTTTCATATTGCTTTGTTTTTGTTCTTTTTGCATCACTCTAATTGCGTGCCGCTAAGGAGCTTTGGCGCATATGCACATGTGTCAAAGATGCACAAGGGGATTTTTTATTTTTTTTTAAATCCCATCTTAGCGGATTGTCTTATAATGGAACCTGTGTGCCAACTGGCCCTGGCGTGGCTGGCGTGGCGCTCGCTTCTCAGCATGGGAGCGATAGTGAGTTTACGCCGATTATATTTCCCTACGCTGTAATGAGAAGGCAGGAGATTATTGTACAGCACTGCGTGTAAGAATCAAAGCTGCAGTGAAACTGGATAGCATGATCCTGTAAACCAAGCGTGTTTGAACTTCTAAAAAACTATTTTGTGGTTGACTGAGGAGCTTTGTGGTGAGAATAAAGATCTAAATTTACACAATTGATTTATCCCCCATTTTATAATCACTTACCAACTGTTGACCATACTACATCTTACACAGTTTATTTTACTTTCATCCCAATTATTAGCAAAGGCAAGTAATATTTATAGATATAGACACACAAAATGTCTTTTCTGCTTAGTCATAAAAAAAGAACTTTTCTGGGACATTTTTGCTATCAAAATTGCTTTAAAAAACTCTATAATATGATATTTAAAATTATTTTCATTGTTCATTAGACAGTTTTCTATATGAAAACAATTACATTTTTAATAATTAAAAAATGTAACTTTAACAGAGCATAAAGATGTTGGGAAATTTTCACAAATTTTGTGGAAAACATAAAAGGCAGCTGTCATTTTACCAGTTTTAATTCCAAACATATTTTAATTATTTGTATTGATCATTAGAAAAATACATTTGCAGAGTTGATTTAAACATTGATAATAGATTTTTTTGGACCTAGACAGAATATAGGGCTCAAACATAAATTCACTTATTTCTCTCTCTCTCTCTCTCTCTCTCTCTCTCTCTCTCTGTCTCTCTCTCTCTGTGTGTGTGTCTCGGTAGCTGAACTTGGCGTCGAGCGCCTCTCTGTTGAAGCGGGACAGCGAGCCTTTCCCCGAGGGTTTACCTCACCCTCCCACTTCGGCTGCAGCTCCCATCACCCCCCTGAGGCAGGGCCCGTCCGTCATCAGCTCCTCCAGCCTACACGGTGTCGGTCCCATCCGCCGGCGCAATTCTGACAAATACTGCACCCCCATCGCATCTGGTCAGCACACACACACACACAAACACACACTTTTACACATAAAGTACACATTGGATGTACACTCACCATATATACTTGACCTGACGCTGTGTGCTAAATTAAGTTCCTAACTGAACTGTATGTGTTTTGTCTGTTGGCAGAGCTTGCCCAGAATTGTGAATTCTACAAAAACGCTGACGTCAGACCTCCATTCACGTACGCTTCTCTGATACGGCATGTAAGTCACCCCGAACCCGGATCTGTATAATCAAAGACAACCATCCAACCGAAGTTAACCGTTTAACAATCATGAGTTCAACTGTACTATAAAAAAAGTTCCTTATAAGTTGCTTAATGCAGATGTGTAACAAAGACCTCTGGTATTGAACTAAAAAAAAAATGACAGAAAGAGAAAAACGAGTTTGTTAGGGTGTTAGATTTGGATCTTTTCACTCTGTGTCTGAGTTCTGAGCCTGAGTGTGTGTGTGTGTGTGAGAGGAAGAGAGGAAGTGTGTGTGTTCATAAATGTGGATTTATGATCATTTCCAAGCACAGTGTCAGCCATGCTGAAATGCACACCTCCAGTTATAACACAGTGACTGCAGATGGCTCATCAGCTAATGTGTCTCTAATAGCAGCCATTTCAATCACTTTCAATCTCTCTCTCTCTCTCTCTCTCTCTCTCTCTCTCTCTCTCTAGGCTATTCTTGAATCCCCTGAGCGACAGTTGACTCTCAATGAGATCTACAACTGGTTTACACGAATGTTCGCCTATTTCAGGAGAAATACAGCAACCTGGAAGGTGAGACATGAAATAGTCATCATATTACTGTAAAATAGGCAGATTTCATTTCTGGGGCTTTTCTTTGCCACAAGACAGCCTTATGTTTGCTCCTAGATTAAGATTTAGTTTAGTTACCTGCCAAGTTAAGAAAACATTTCTGGTTAAATGAGTGTGGTTTATTTGTTTGATTTACCCTTTGAGTCATGTTTCATATGGTCATTTTATTGAGTAAGCGTCCTGCCTTTAAGGCCGGCTGCTCCCTCCACCTAGCAACATGGCTAAACCGCAGACGCACTGAGTCAGCCCCATTGTTCTGCCTGATGCAAACAGTAGTAAATTCTGCCCCTGTGCCAAGGGCCACATTCTGATAACATGCAGCTGTAATTAATGATGCCAACTCTGTTCCCGGCCAGCCAGGGCACGACCCCGCCTGCTTTCTTTTCCGTTCTGTCTATCCCGCTCTTTTGTGTTGCCCCAATCCGCCGTCTCTATTGTCTCCTGTGTGACTGTGGGAGAAAAAGCAGGCCAACGTTCTGCCTGGTGTTTGGTAGAGGAGAAAAATTCACTTAGCGGGCACTTTTTGCTCGTACTGTCGGCCTTCTGTAACTGTTAATCACAAGATCGTGAGACGATATTCCTGTAGTAAAAACAGAGGCTTTACCTTTCAGAAAAGGTTCAAAGTAGAACCTAGACACCTAGAACTATACCCCCTTTTTTTTTTTAAAAAAGTACATAGACAAATTCATAATACTTCCAAAGTCACAATGCAATACAAAGTCAATTTGCATGTTCAGCTTAGGTGTGAATTTCTACCTTTTCTTACAATTTAATTAGTGTAAAATCGAATCAAATACAACCAAATTGCCCTTGTTTGAATTTAAACATTTTTTTCTCATGAGATCTGGTTGATAAGCTGTGCCCAGGTTTTAATAAAAAGAATTAAACCCCTTCAGAAAGACTGTTAAATTTAATCATACTCCAGTCGTAGTGCGCAGCTTTGAACTAACAGGAGAAAACATTTGGAGAAAAAAAGGTTGGATCTGGACGAATGGTTCTGTGTAGATTCCTCAGTCTTTAAAACAGTGTTTCCCAGTCATAGAGGAGTATCTATAGAGCATCTTTAGAATGCAAAGAACCCCTTAACTATCTAAAGAACCCTTGAGGATTTCTTTAAAAGCTAAATTGCATCTCTCTTCTGTCCTCATTGCAAGTAACTAAAAGTAATTTCATTTAGTTAGTGTAATAGTTTCATTTCATGGATATTCTGTGAAAAGCTAAAAAAAACTGCTGTGTGTGTGTGTGTGTGTGTGTGTGTGTGTGCGTGCGTGCACATACATGTGTACGCGTGTGGGTGTGTATGAATGTGTGTTTTTCATTAGGCTAATTTCATTTTTCACTGAAGGCCTGCATGTCACTGTTTAATGTCAGCCTTCTGATTGCTGGTCTCAAACCCAAGCTGAAAGCGAGAAATACCGGATAACTTTCAAAATAAAAGTGCACCAACTTTTGGAACTTTGAAAACTAAAAATACAAGTTTGATGGACAAGAAGAACACACACAACTTACTGCTCACTAAGCACCAGTTAGGCATCACTGGTCTAAACTGGTGGGAACCTGGATGGCCTTGAATTTTGAAAGCACAAACTATTTTGATAGCTGAACTCCTTTCACTATGTGTATGCATGAGACCAGGATTCATGGTCTGTCGCTCTCAGCCATGTCTCCACACACAAACACACACACACACACACAAACAGAGCTTTGTTTTATCGCACCACGGTCACGTCTCTCCCTTATCGGTTGGTTTAATTCGGGCCGCTGATTAGTGTCCGCTGAACGCTGCTCCCCTGTGCCGCTCTATCGCAGCCCTGCATCTCTCCTCAGGAGCCTGGCACTCCTCTGGGCACCACAGCTAACACATCTGGTCTACACAGACCCCCTATGTTCGGCCTACTACGTGTGTGTTTGATGTCCAGTCACACACTTTAAACCACATGTGATTCAGTTACCACATAGACAAGAGAGACCTGATAGTGAAAAAGAACAGAACCTGCCTCCTACTTCAGTTCTGCCTGTCTCTGTCTACTTCTTTTCTCTTCAGTGACTTTCAGTACATTCCTCAGTATTGCCTTCTTGGTTGTTGTTGCAGCTTGTCAACAGCACCATGTCAGAATATGGCATCAAATTGCGAACCTCAAGACATTTTAAGGCCACTTTAGGACTGCGATCTTACAGAACTTCCTCTCAGGTGCTGTCTGCGCAAAAAAAAGGCCATGAAAAGGAAAAAAGAGTAAAAAAAAAAAGGAGAAATGACTTAGCCCTGGAGAGCAGTTTAGAGAGGTCAGAGATGGAGTGATAAGGAGAAGCAGAAGAGAAGACAGGTGGCTTGAATATCTGCAACGTCTCATTTCACTTTTATGAAATTTAACAATTAATAGATGCGGTTCCTCGTGTTCTCATCTGCCACTGTCTTCCTCCCATTTTCTCCCTCTCTCTTTTGTAATATATCCACACAATCTCTCTCTCTCCCTCTCTCTTGCCAGTCGTTTGGCTGCGGTATTAAATATAGAAATGGGGCTCTATGTTCTCCGGCTCGGTTAATGGCCATTCATATTTCATGGAAAGAGCAGGAGGAAGTCATTGATCAGTCACAGGCTGTCCCTTAGGTGTAAAGATGGACCTTGCCTAGAACCATGATTCGTATCTATAAATCTTAATGCTCTTTTTTGCAGCACACACTCCTGTCGTGCGTTTGCAGACGACTGTTTGATCTCAGGTCAAGTGTTTCTTGTTACACTTCAAATCTAAACAGTAAATCTTTTTTTTTTTTTTTTTTCAAACACAGCATCAAAGAGGGAAAACGGGAAGTGTGAAGCTCTAGGACCACTTTATTGTAAACACGGCTATTTATTTAGGCTTGTTATGTCTGGTTTTTGCATTTACTCAGTCGTTTAAATGTCTGTTGCACTGAAGATGACTACTTAGCCTCCTTGTGTCTTCTCTAAGCTGCTCAGAATTCATGCCCATTAAAGTTCCTTGTATCCTGGAGTGTTTAATTGATGGAAAGCGTTTAGCCGTACGTCTACATTATGCTGATCAGTATTTAAAACAGCTGTAAAATGGTTAATATGGCCACAGGAAGACGAATAGCCAACCCTGATGAGATGTTAAAATGGCGTCTGGCATGCCAGTTCGTTTGTCCGGGCGCCGCCACTCAAGTAGGCGAGACCCATTTGACACCCACGTCACAAGTTCCATCTTTTCCAATATCGCTGCCCCTCTCCAGAGCATCTACGCCGTCATCTCTCACACGCCACGCGCGCACACACCCAGTCAGCAAAGCATTTTGTTTATGTCTGCTGAGGCTGACCCTCTTTAAATTGCCGCTAATGTTTTAACTGGGAGAATTAGTCTTTCATCACGGATGGGAATGCAAATAAAATTGGCGAGGTGGCAGGCTGAAATTGGGGTCATACTAATTTGCAAAACTAAGCATCATCGCTCCTGCGCCGGGAAATTTATTCAAAGGAGGGAGGCCTCGTCTGATTATGGCACTTGTAATTACGGTTAGGAGTGATTCCGGCATCAGCAGTCCCTCCCTCATGGGCTGTGAAAAAAAGGAGCGTGTCAGAAAAAATACACAGGATTTAATTATACACGAATTAAAATTGGTAATGAAATTGGGCATGAACAAACTACAAATAGCAGATGAAAAGGAAGGGGCTTCCCTCGGGGGTGTTATTCTGGATAGTGGCTGATTAGTGAAATTTAAAAAAAAAAAAAAATGATGGGGGTTTGCTTGTGGGGGAAGAAAGGCACATCTTTTTTTTCCTTACTTTTAACATTTGGAGACAGAGAGCTTTTTTTTTCCTTCTTCTTCTCCTCCTACTGGTGTGACGGTGTGGCACCCCGGTGTCACTACTCCTTCGGTTGAATATGCACTTAATTGGTGCTGTGTGTGTGTGTGTGTGTGTGTGTGTGTTTGTGGTGGAAGGCATAATCATTTGTGTGTGTGTGTGTAGGGAGGAATATGAGATGAGGAGATAAACTCACATCCACACATCCCTCATTGAACTGAACTATGCAGCCTTTTTTATGCTTATCATCACAAGCAGACTTTTAATTAGAAAGCAGGTATACGATTTACGCCGTTATTAAAGACTGTTTAGACGAAGCAGTACTGTAATTGCATTTCAAGCAATAACACGTGACCAATTGTGCTTCTCTCTCTGTGTCTCTTTCTCTTTACATTCATGTTTGCTATAAATATTGAAACTGACCTTGTTACTATTAACAAATGGTCATCTGTAGCTGTACATTTTGTCTCATATGCGCCTTGGATAATTTCTAAAAAATTTCTCTCTCCTGACTTACCCAGAATGCTGTGCGCCATAACCTGAGCCTCCACAAATGCTTTGTGCGAGTGGAGAATGTCAAGGGTGCTGTCTGGACTGTGGATGAAGTGGAATACCAAAAGAGGAGACCACCAAAGATGACCGGGTAGGTTGTTTTGTTGTTGTTGTTTTTTTTTTTTTTTCAGAACAGTGTCTTCTTAATTTCAAGGCTTAAAGGTTTTATCACATCCTTATCCATGACAAATATATCCAACTTATTTGTGGCTACTTAAAGTATATCATATCATGTAATTAAATGAATAAACCAAATGTCTGGCTTCTAATTAAACTTGCCAAATTTATGCTATTCAGAGGTGCCAACATTTACAGTTTAGCCATAGCATTTATGAGTTTTGAGTAATGTGCATCATTAATGGCGTGGTGGCATTTTTACTCACTGCTCTGGTTTTCTGGTGGCTCTTTTCAGTTTTAGTAAATCATCAGTACATCATATCTCATTGGGTTTCCCAGTGTGAACACACTACTCAAACTAGAAGTACAGAATTATAGTGCTTGAAGTTCCCAAAGACAATTATTTTTAAGACAAAAAATAGTCTAAAGTCTAAGTCTAAAAAAATCTCCAATTGAAATCTGTCATTCCCACAAGAGTTAAGAAGTAAGATTTAGCCATAGCATTTAGCATTTTTGACCCCTTGCTACAGCGATAAAATACAGTTTCCTGGTTTTCAAGCTAAATTATTAGCCAGAACAAATATGAATAACATCACCTGGAAGAAAAGGCAATTCACTGAAAGTGAAAGGACAGCCTTGGTCTTGTGAGCCAATAGGAAACAAGACGACGGGGTCTCTTAGATTAAAAACAAATGAGGAGCTGCTAATTATGAAGGAGCCTCACACCAGAATTTGCCTTGCCATTTTCTTACTGTTACTTGAAGCACACACACACACACACACACACACACACACACATATAAAGCCACCTCATACACAAACATGCACTTTTTGCACTTTTTGTTTTTTCCCTCTTCCTGCTACGATTTCTTAGGTCATAGTGCACATGAAAGGAGCTAATTTGATTCGCTACTGCAGCTGCTTGCCTAACCACACCATTTAATAATAACGTGTTCATTCTACAGCTTTTGCCGATGGTTACATAAACACGAGAATCTATCAGCCACAACCAGGTGCCAACACTGTGATCGTATTTCTTATATTTATTTTGAGTTGCGATCATGAAAATGGAGCCTTTAGGCAGAATGGAACAATGCCAGCTATCAGTGACTCTGATTCCTGAAGTCAGCAGTCGCATTGCTGCAACATAGCTGAGGTCCTTTCCCAACCCATACACTTTCCGTTCTTTTAGACTCGTACTGAGTTTATAAGTGTAATAAGAGTAATAAGTTTGTTTATCCAGAATATTCTTCCTAAGACTGCATATGGATCTCTTTGGTCTGGTGCTAGTCTAAGGTGTAGCAATGTGGTAATCATTATTGGCATGCAAGATTGCCTTAATAAGCTTCCTATCATTACCATTTTACTTCAGAGTAAGCACAAAGGTCCATTTTGTGTTGTGTGTATGTGTGTGTGTTTCCCTTCAGTGTCTTTAGCATTTAGTGCACAAGGCAAGCAGATGCACGGCAGAGAAGCACGCCTGCTTGTGTTTGAGCAAACAGATGTTAGACACTTTCTCGAGACCTGACAGAGTGACGATGGGAAATTACCCACCTGATTTCAGTCCTGTAGCACACACGATGTGTGTGTGGGTACACAACAATATGCTGTCAGAACGAATAAATGCAGAGCGGCTCAGTTCTCAGTTTGTTTGCGTGTCTGCATGGACGCATGCAAAACGCTGGCGTGAAACTGCCTTTCGTCAGTTTTCTTTTCTTCGTGGCTGTAATTATTCCACCCCTATGATTACTAATCCCCTCTCTCTCTCTCTCTCTCTCTCTCTCTCTCTCTCACACACACACACACTCTCTCTCTGTTTTCCAGAAGTCCCACTCTGGTGAAGAACATGATCTCTGGACTGGGCTTTGGTTCCTTGAATGCCAGCTACCAGGTGAGTGTGTGTGAGAGTGTGTGTCTGTTAGATATCACTCGCTCCTTGTACGCACACACGGCCGGATCGAGCGCACAAGGGCGCTGATATCAATTTCCTCCACTAATTAGCACATTCTCCCAAACCTCCTCTCATGTCCTCCCCACCACACACACACACACACACACACACACACACACGCACTGAGTCGTGATTTATAGCATCAAGTATTTGTCAATTAAGGTCACAGCATAAAATTAGTGTCTGTCCTAGAAAATCCATTTGAAAGCCACTGTGTCATGTGGCTTATGTTATTTCAGTCGGTGTTCAAAAACCTCAGCACTGTGTGTGTGTGTGTGTGTGTACGTGATGTACTGAAGCTGTAAGGTTCTGTGAGGTTCATGGGTTCATGCGACCAAGTGAGTGTGGCTTTGTGTTTCTTTGTATGTGTGTGTGTGTGTGTCTGTTTCTGTGTGTGTGTTTTTCCCGCACTGTGAGGGAACAGAGATGGATCTGGGAGGTCAGCCCCTGTGTGCTCAGTCTGTAAGTGTGTGTACGTGTGTTTGTGTGTGTGTGAGAGTGTGTGTATCCTGCTCACTCATTCTCTGTCAGGTCTGTGCCCATCTATCTCCTCACAGGACAAGCAATGTCGGCGCCTGAAAAACAAACAGCCCAGCTAATCATGGCCACACACACACACACACACACACACACACACACGTGTACGCTTCGTCTCGGCCCAGTTTGTCCCTCACTAACCCCGCAGGCCATCACTATGGAAATGGGACTGCTCAATCTGAAAAGGCCACAGATAAACAAACCTTAAACAAAAGAGCTGCAAAGATTTACATAGCACTGTCTCGTCAAGAAAGATGGCGTTACTTTCTTTGTTTTTCCGGTTTCTTTATGTGTTTCTTATCTTTTCTATATTTATTAAAAATAAATTCGAAACAAATATTTCTGTGTCCAGTTAAGGACAGCAGTCTTTACAACATGCAGTGTGTTTTAACACAAATGTTATAATTAACACTGTGTACACACTTTTGCGCTAAACACAGCATACCAAGCTAGAAAACAGACTCAGTTCATTTCGTTTGCAAAGCTCACTTTACTACAAATGTTAAACGTCAAGGCAAGGGTCATCCACTGAAAGTTAGAATTCACTGAAAGTGGAAGAAGTTGGACAGTTTAACACTATGTGCTGAAGATGTTATTTTTCTGCTTCATTTTTAAACAGAATTTTTACACTATGACACACGTCACGTTAAAACTGTAAATAGCAAATGGAACGTTGTTAATTGACTTTCAAGAAGTTTGCAGCATTGGGTAAGCAGAATTAGTATAGCTATCTTTTAGGTTTTACAAGAGTTTTTTTTTTTTCAAGACGAAGAATATCGTTTTACATTTTGTTTTTAAAAAATGTTATTTTTTTAAAAATGAAACTTTCACTGCTTGGCAGTTCAGTGGAAGAATATTGTACATATGTGAAACAACATTAGTGGCGAGGGGAGAAAATCAATACTTAGATTTAATTAAATAAAAGAAACACAATGTGAAGCAAGTCATAAATAAAAAAAATTATAATAATAAAATGTATTTTTAAATACATAAATAAAGAAATAAAGCAAACACAATGTGAGGCAAGTCATAATTAAAAAAAAAAAAAATCTAAGAATAATATATTTTTGGCCACAATATTTTTTTGCCACAAGTCTAAACCAATTGGGTGGTAAACTAGTTAAGTTAGTGAGCAGATTTGACAAACTCAGGCCTGTGCCCTGACTTTGAAAGTAACTGTTTAGGCACATTGCAGATTTTATTCATGAAAAAGACAAAAAGAGCTGAACAAGAAGCATTCCATGTGCAAGCTCTGTCATACCAAGCTAAAATATTTCAGAAATACAAAGAACATGTGGAATCATAACACATGTTTCCTTCCTGAGTTGGAGGAAATGGAGAATGGAGAACACTCGTGCAAGCGGCAGAACTTCTACACGATTCGGAAAGGGCAAAGTGAACTAGCAGGTCAACTGCATGTTTCTTCTCAAAAAGATTTGTGCCTCGATGCTGTTGTGAAAAACCCAGGCTTTGGCTTAGCGTTACACACCCTGGAGCCGAGGTACAGTGTTTTAAGCTATGCTTTTAAAAGTGAAAAGCGATGAAAAAAAGTGACAAGCCATTACTGTTAGAATCGAGATGTACAGAAAATCAATTTATAATGGCACCCTGAATCAAAAACCATTGAATCATAGGGAACCTAAAAATTTGCCCTCCTAAACATATCACACACACATATATTGTGTATAAAGTAAGCACACGAGTGTCCTCATATTGCGCATGGCTATTTTACGCCCAATATATGAGTTTATACCGCACTATATTTGTTGTGATGTCGGTTTGCAGTGTTACTGTGTCATTATCAGCATGTCAGTTATGAATAGATGGCACACACTCATAAGCATTTTACCACGTCCATAAATATAAATAATCCCATTTCTCGCTTTGTCATTTTCTTTAAAAACTATATATATATATATAGTGAAAACGCAACGGATGCCTATTTTTCGCCCTCTCGTTCTCGGCCTCACGTTTTGGCAAGTCTTATCCATTTGGGTTGGCACGAAATGCACATAAAGTTCTCAGCTCGACTTATTCTGAAACCACTGTGCCAAAATGGGAGACACTGACCAGAACTCCTTTCCTCTCAGCATTAAAATGTCAATATGTGTGTTTTTTTTATCCTGCCAACCATCACTTTACACTTCCCTTATCCTATTAAACTCTTTTTCCATTTCTCAAACTAGGAACAAATCAATTTTATGTGTTATCATAAGAATTCAGCAAGTGGTTCATATATATATATATATATATTATGGTGGTAAATGGTAAACTGTTGCCTGTTTTTTTTTTTTTTTTACTTTTCTCTTGAATTAGGTCTTAATTTTTAAAAATGCTGTCTTTTTAAAGATAGTTTGAAGTAATAATAACAATAAGGCCGTAAGTAAGTATGCTTTGAGGCTATGTGTGTGAGTGCCTGAAAACAGCAGAATTCAGAGTAGCTGAGGATTCACACGATATGAAAGGACGTATCGCTCAGCGAAGCCGGTGTGTAGAGCCGAGCTGTTGTGCATCTGCTGTGTGGAAGTGAGGGGACCCCTAGTGGTGACATCTCTCAACCTGCACTTCCAATGATCCCATCAACTCACCTTCATCAATCTTTAAGCATTGCATTGGCATTAAATTAGCACTGACTTTCGTATAAAGTTTCTGAAAAGTCAGCGTTTGTGCCTCTATTAACTACTGTTATGAAAATACATTAACATGTGCAGTGAGATTCCATCAAAAGGCCACCAGACTCCAGTCATGGGCTACACACCAACCTGCAAAGTAGCGTAGTAAAGAGTGAGTGAAACCTCTCAGCCTCCATCAAATGTTACTGTAGTATGACATCTATCTTTTGACACTGTCCATTTGAATAAAAAGTAGTGAGTGGAAGCCTGACTTATTGATACAATAATTGACATGGGATACAAAAAGAGACTACTACTACTACTAATAATAATAATAATAATAAAGAATAAAAAACATGAAGAAAACAAGAATAAGAGTAAAAACAGGGAGAAGCATATAAACTAGAGTTTGTAAACTATAAAACCAGAATGAGATTCAATAAAAACAGGAGAAATCGTTAAAAATCGTTTTTGAAAGGGAAAAAAAAAGATAAAACAGAATTGTAAATGTCACCAAGAAGAGATGTGATGAAGCCTAAATGTCATTAGCTGCTTTTGAAAATCATGTCCTGTAGTTGCCTTTCTGATCTCAACTGGTAAATCATTCAGTTTTTTCTAAGGTGCATAAAAACCGAAAGCTGCTTCGCCATGTCTTTTCTTGTTGACTTTGGGTACACTGAGCAAGCTCTGAGACGCAGCATTACAGGTAATACAAGAGTAGAAACGCGACGTCTGAACATAAGTTAACGCGGGGAAATGTTCAGGCCTGCACAGAGCGTCCGTCATAAAACAGGCCAGCTGTGTGCTCCTGTACTGCAAGTCACTACCTGATCACAGCGTGCCTCCACCTCCTCTCAGCTTTAATACAGCTATAAATCCTCTCACTGCCTATTCTGACCTGCTCGACCTCACCGTGCCTGCTGGTCCGGGCACACACGCTCAAATGTGAAGTCGTAAGCAGACACTGTGACGTACTGTAGCATGCATGTGCTATCTCCAGCCACTGCATGATTTATACCGTTGGTGCACATCACTGATAGTTGTGTGTGAATGTTTATTTGTGTGCGCAGGCAGCACTGGCGGAGAGCAGTTTGAGCCTCCTGAACAGCCCCACGCTGATAAACAACAGCACAGGAGCCAGCCTCAACATGCTGCACGTGGGTCACGATGATGTGAGCAGCACCGTGGAACAGGTGAACAGCAATGGCAGCTGCAGCCCTGGCCTGTCTCCACAACAATATGGGTAAGACAGGACAAGATATAGACCAAAGAAAATGTACACACTTCGCAAATCTGCATTTTCCTCCTAATCTAATAAACTGTACCAAAATCCTAATTCTGAATACTTCTCTTAACTGTTATGTTTACGAAACTACATATCACAGGTCACCTCAGAGTCTAAAGGTGAAATATATGTGTCTGTTTTTTGGAAAAATGAAACGAAAAGCTCATTTTAGTCCCTGTCACATGACCTCCGGTTCTTATTTGCACTCCCATCTGTAATCCAAAGGGCGATCCTGTAACACAGGAAGTAGATTTATTTCCATAAATGCCATTTATTTCACTAATAATCGCATTGAATGTACTGAATACAATATACTGCTGTAAAACTATAATTCTATTGCTGTAACATCAGAAGACCTCAAGCAAACTGGGTCAGCAAGGCAGCTATGTAAGGAATTAACCACAACACGGTATGCTGTAATAGGAAAACAATCCACGATGAGGTGGTCTGGTGCAGCTCAACACGAAAGCAGAGTTACAGTTACTTCCCCGAAGTTGACTCTTTTTTTTCCTTTAGCAGCACATCCCGAGATGTTTTAATCCTCTTATACCACAGAAATTTGCCAACAGTTACAATTTTTCATTTATTAAAGAACATATACTTTTTATCCATTTATAGTTATATTTCATGTAGTAGAACGGCCACAAAACAAGTTGGTTCTTGTTATCAGTTGCATTATAGCAGCCATAAGCAGTCTTTCCCTCACTAGCCTTTCTTTTTTCTCTCTCTTGAAGTTAATAAGACCAAAAAAAAAAAAAAAACGCAGAGTAATGTCATATTACAGAGAAACCTGAAAGTGCAAAGTCCTCTGTCCTGAAGACTTTCCACTGGTGGAAAACTTACTGTAACAAAATGCTGACGCTGGAGACGCCATACAAGTTTTGGGGATTTAGAAACAACAGCGTTTTAGAACGAGTGCATTGGTTTGCAGTTACAGACAGCGCTACAGTCATGAGTTATGCTGTTCTAGAAAATTGAGCAACCCCTTCCGACCAATCCGATTTGAGAATTCGGCAGCGCTGTGCTGTAACGTTAAGTAATGACCCGAACAACAGGGCTCCCTACTAGAATTCATAATGGCTATTCATAATGGATTATGAATTGCAGCAAAGTGTATAAAATATGGCTAGTGTTGTTGAATTTGTGTGTGTGTGTGTGTGTGTGTTTTCGGTGCCTCAGACATCAGATCCACGTGAAGGAGGAACCTGCAGAGCTTGAGGAGGATAGCCGGCCCGTGTCCCTCATTGCGTCTGTCACTCAGAACCTGAGCATGCCCAGTGACGAGCGCGATATGGAGGAGGAGCTTCCCACAGAGGAGCTGGAGTAAAGGTGGGCGGGGTTCGCGGTCCCCGCCTTTCCTTCCCGTGCAAGGCGTAAATAACCACACAGAGGAAAAACAAAGAGAGATGATACAGAAGCAACCCCAACATCAAGAAACCAAAACAGGGTGTACCCCTCATCAGTCCATCATGCATTTTCTTTTTTTCTTTCTTTAGCTCATTTTTTATGTCTCTCTACTTTTCCTCAGTTGATCTCTTCACTAAGAAAATGTTTTAAAGTCCCAGAGACAAGTTCTAAGCCACTCGTGTATTTGAGACTGGTGCAGCCTGTTTGTATCTCATGCTCGGAACAGTCCTTCTCAGACTGACGGGCAAACGCACCACGAGTCCCCCAAAGCGCCTCGCTCTGCTCCTTTCGTCTTATCAGCTTTAGTTAATTTTTTTTTTTTTCTTTTTTTTTTTTTTTTTTGTCTGGCCTGAGAACTGCTTTGGGATAAAACTGCAGCTGTGGTTTACCTCGGAATGACGTTCACGCATCCAACAAAGGAAAACATGAACTAAACCATTAGAATGAACTTCAGCCTGGTTCTATCCTGGACTTTTGGGTTCTGTTAGGGGTGTCATGCCCCTTTGCTGAACAAAAAAAAGAAGAAAAAAAAAACAAGGGATCAAAACATGACCAGAGCAACTGACTCCCTCTGTCTTACCCTGACCTTTGACCTTAAGATTTCTGAACTCTTGAAAAAAAAAGGGGTGGAGTTTTCCAGTCTCGGAGCAGTGTTAATATTTTGTGATCACTAACTGGCTCGCTCTGTCTGCGTCTGATATCTGATGACGAGAAACCAAACAGCTCTCTCTTTCTGCTTTTGTTAGACCAGTCTAAGAAAAAAAGAGATGAAATTGCCCCCCCCCCCCCAAAAAAAAAGACATCTTTTTCAGGAAAAGGAACCAGGACCAACTGGTGTGTCAGCACTGGCAGCCATGATGAGGCGTCAAAGCTCAGAGACATGACTCTTTGATTCAGACGTGTGTGACGTAGCTTTTTGATGCTCTTTTTAAACATTTATTTCACATTCATTTTTCACAGTCCGCGACTTCTACGGGATCAGCCTTTCACATTGTGGTGTACTTTAGTTATAAATATGTAGGTCGAAATTTTCTGTTGTTATGATGTTTTGTTTTGTTTTTTTTTTTAAGTGAAGAATTGTTACCATTCCAAGTGGGCTGGATTTTGGAGAGGATATCAATAATCCTTCCTTTACGCAAAATGCCCTTTTACCTATTACTTAAAGATTATTGAAAAGAGCACTTACCATCAAGGTAGCAACGGAAACAAGGACCACAGAAGAAATGGAGAACATTTAATACCAGGAAGATGGGCTCGATCAAAGTGGGATTGAATGTGCAGGTTCCCTGAAAGATCCCTACAGGCACTCTTTTTTTTTTTTTCTTTTTTTTTTTTTTTAGCACGTATTATTTTATTTCAGAAATTCCTCTTGAAATTCAGCTGCGATACAAAGCGTTGTTTTAAAGAGATGATATTGTGGTCACAGAATACCTCAATCCACGGTATTCCCTCGCGTTGGCGGGGGGATTCTTACTGTGGCCTAACTATTTCAAAGATCTATACATCATCTAGATATATGAATGCTTATCGAAATGTCTGGTCAGCATGTGAGATTTTCAAACTTCAGCTTTCACCGAACTTGGACAAACACATAAAAATTCATAGCAGTGCCATGCCAAATTCAAGTTTTCATTTCTTTTCTTTTTCTTTTTCCCCCCTCCCAATTTATTTTATTTACAGGTTACCAAAGAGATTTGTAGTAAACCAAATACCCTCCATTTTTAAATTTCTTGTCTTTTATTTTCTTCCTCCTAAAGAAACTGTCCAAAAAAAAAAAAAACAGTTGTTCCTTAAATTATTAAGCTATTATTTTATTGTTATTTTTTTTTTTTTTAAGTTGAATATTAAGTGATCTGTTAAAGACTTCTAGTACAGAACATTCCAAAAACCAAAGTGTGAGATACAAAAGAGAATTTGGTGGTTTAAGAAGATCTGTTTAAATATAGTATGTAAAGTGAATGAGTTAATCCCATGGGGTGTAAGGCCAAAAAGAAGCAGTATTGTCAAGCCTCTTTCAGTTCCTTAGATGATAAAGCACTTAAAAAAAAAAAAAAAAAAAAAAAAAAAAAAAAAAAGCTCTACCCTCTCATGCTCAGGCAACGGCAAAGTGTTAAGAACACAACCTTTGAAAATGCCTCAAGGTCTAAGATATAAATACTTTTACAGACATAAGGCACTTGAATGACTAATGCTCAATACACCAATATTCATTTTTCATTAGAGATGTTTTTATTTTTCAACAAAACACTCATTTCCACTGTTCTCACGTCGCCTTTGGTTTTATTGACACAGTCCATTGAACTTTACTATTTCAAACAGTTCAAAAGTATTTATCTGAAGGATAACAGGCAGGAAATAAATAGATATCCGTTCAACAGAAAGCAGACATTTGAGGGACAGCTTCAGTGATAATTGCACTTCAAATCGTGTTTAATCTGAGAGGAACTTTTTAAACAATACACGCATTCTTTTCCTTCTGTTTTAACTGAGGTTTGTTTAATGCACCTGCTATAGAAATATTCCATTTCATTCTTTAAAAAAAAAAA
>CM040994.1:7034771-7037271 GCA_022985145.1 Pangasius djambal
GAAAAAAAAAAAGGGCAACTAGCCAGCCACCGTTATTGTTTTTAACCCTGGGGTGACCGTGTTTATGCCAGTCACTGCCATTTTTCTTCATGCTGTATAAAAAAAAAAAAAAAAACACATATATCTGTGTATTTGTAACCTGAATCTTCTTGTGTCTGCCCATGCAGACAATAAAAAAACTGTACAGTAGTTCTAGTTGCATGTAATCTGTACTAATTATTGACAATGGCATTATAAAATGCAATAAAATACTTATTACACTGTCCACAGCTGTGTCCACTGTGTGCTCATTTACAGACATGGTTGAAGCATTTTGGTTTAATTTAGGTTGATGGATTTTTAGAAATAAACATGTGGCAAACGTGAGAAGTGCTTATGTCTTGCATCTGTCTTTCTGTACAGCTGCAAAAAAGCAGCATTATGTCAGGAAAAAAATGTGCTCTTGATTAGCAGCAGACAAAAGCAGGGGGGAAAAAAAAGAGCGTCAGATGTGACACTTAGCCATATCAAGTTTGGCATGAGCAAATGATTGGGCCTCATTTGCTCACACTAAAGGCGCTGAAGCTCTTTACGCAACACTTGCTATACAGATTTTAAGATCTTGACTGACCGGTGGAAGAGGAAGTGGAGCGGGGAAGAAGGGAAACATCCGTTTGATGGGCTTTCAGGCAACATTCTGTGGTAAAAACATCTGGAGAGAGGTCTTTCCAAAGCCTGGCTGAAACAGACCTCCTTAAAATTAGAGTAATAAGATAATGTTTACAAGTGCCACTTTTGTCTTAAGAGGATCAAACTAATGATAGTTATTTGCTTCTCATTTTTACTTTCATTGCAAACAATTCCCCACCTTCTTTTACAAGCTGTCTGTCTGAATTGCTGCCAAGGACCTTCATCTCAAAGGACAAAAACGATAGGTAGCTATTGTTCAATTGATAGTGATGCATGACTCATGAGTTCAGAATTCAGTCAGATACTAAACTGCAAACTCACAGTTTTAATCAGCCGATCCCAGGAAGTGACACATTCAGCAATCTGGTGCTTTATCTTAGTGAATCACAATGAATTGAAGGCGATTCAGAAAAAAATAAAGAATTGAAAAGAAAAAGGGATTGTTTGAGCTACAAAGAAAATGTTGAATTTGGCTGCTGTGTAATTTCACAATAATTTGTGTCTGAATTCTGCTGAAATACATGAGCTTTTCTAGAGCCAAAAATTAAATCATCAAAATAATCAATAGAAAGATTTTGTATAATACAAAAAAGGTGTTTTATATATATATATATATATATATATATATATATATATATATATATATATATATATATATATATAAAACACCTTTCACACATTAAAATGCAGTTCAAAGTGCTTTAGAAAGAAAAATAGAATGTAGAGAAAATAAATGCTAAACAATTTTTAAAAATTATAACTATAAAATGAATAAGCAGTTATGACAAAATGGTAAGACGGAATGGGGTAAAGCTTTTTAGAAACTTTAGCTTCGAAAAAAACACTAAACTAAAAAAATAAAAAATTAATTAATCCAAATTTAAATAAGTAAATAAAACTAGAGAACAGCTAAAGTAAGCAATATGTTTTATGGTATATGGTTTTAGTGCATCTTCTGTTCTGATCTTCTCCCGTGCCTCAGGTCATGGGGTCATGGAGATGTGATGTCATGGAGCGCGACACGGAAATCCTGACTGCCCCATGGCCTCAGTTTCATTTGCTGTGTTTCAGGCTCCGACCACCAGGAGGGGTAAATAAACCAGTCAAAAAGTGAGTGTGAAGAAAAAAAAAAAAAAACAAGAGGGAAAAAAACAGAGTAGCACAGGACAGGCCCAGCCAGAGTCCTTTCGCACTCCTGAGAAAATCTCCTGCTTACACACAGACAGGGTGTGGAGTGTTATTGCAACCCGCTTAGACTCGGGATCGGGTTCTCTTCTTCAATCTTGGCATATGTCAAATATGCATGGCTTCAAAACCTGAAAAAAGATGCACTGAGTGCTTTTCTGAGAAGGGGTTGCTGGAAAAAACAGTACGGACTTTTCTTTTTTTTGCAGGTGAAAGGTGTTATTATCACATTTCATTCATTTTTCACGAACAAATAGTTTGTCAGAGCAGCCAAAAGAAAACAAGAAAACAAGAAAGACAAACATCCCATTGCACAGCAAACAAAATGATGTTACATGAATTCACAGTTGATGAAATGCACCTAT
Organism: Pangasius djambal; assembly: GCA_022985145.1. NCBI lineage: Eukaryota > Metazoa > Chordata > Actinopteri > Siluriformes > Pangasiidae > Pangasius > Pangasius djambal. The sequence goes on from CM040994.1 coordinate 7,036,991, forward strand.
ATTACCCCAATTTCATGATGCACACCAGTATAAAGCCCTCATGGATTTCATGACTAAGAAGTATAGACTGCGCTCCTGCAAGACCATCCACCCCAGACGCTGAGCTGTTTATATAATGACTACGACTATTAAAATCCATCTTACAGCACACTGTCCACATCATGTCCCAGACTCTATTGCACAATCCTCCTTGCACTCATGGCCACCCTAATGAGACTAATTAAGAAGTCCCTGACAGACCAGGACTGGCCTGGATCACTGGCTCATACAGGACTCGAGTG
>CM040994.1:7042271-7085021 GCA_022985145.1 Pangasius djambal
GCCAAATACAAGGAGAGCTTGTGTTGGCAAGGTCTCTGGTGAACCATGTTCTTGGCTGTCTGTGTGTGCAGGATAGATTCTGGTCTCTTGGCACTCAGCTCCAGAGCAGATGTGGGAGGAGGACCGTAGCCCCGATGCCAGCTCGCCTCAGTCTCCAGATGGTGCCCATCTTGGCCCAGAGAACTCGCCAGTGGAGTATCCCAATGGCCCCAACTCAGGTGGGCACATCAACAAAGTCTACTGCTCTGTTGAGTATGATTGGCTAGACCACAAAAATTAAAACAGTTGAAACTGTCCTGTATAATCTACTACTCCATGAGCCGCGTTTGTATGCAGGCTGATCTGTAAATAACCTGACAGGAAACGGCATCATAATGAAACATCTTAATGTATACATCTAATTTGGAAAAGTTCATGTTTCATATATCACAAGATTTCAAACGAATTGCGAGGCCGAATGTGTATAAAGTTTTTTTTTTCTTTTCTTTTTTTTAATTAGAAGTATGTTTTTCTGAAAAACCTATTGACACGTCTCACAAGCTTCTCATTTCTATGGCAACATGGATACTAAATGCCATACCAATCATGCACATATGTTTGGTTTGGATTACATAAAGTGTACTTTCCTCATGTCCTGCTGCACTCTTGAGCATGCTCAGTGAGGACATACAGTTTTCCAAAATGTACATAAAACGGTAGCATGATCTGCGTAATTTGTGTTAGTTTGCAATAAGTATGATGGAATGGGGATGTGATCTGTTCCACGTTACAGAAATTACAGAAAGTATTTACAGGAATGACAGGGCATGGCAGATTATAGAACTATAGGGACCAGCACACATCTATCAGAGCACAAAAGTAGTTTGAGCGTTTTTAAATAAGAGTTTGCAGTGCAAACTAAATCCAGTGAGTCATGTATCTTTTACAAAACACATTTACTGTCAGAGGAATTTTCATTCTATTAGGCGTAGACTGATCATTTTGTTAAGAGGTTGAACAGCTCTGAGCAGTTTGCTCCTCTTACTGGTGGACTTGATGGAGAAAATGTTCTCACCACCAGCTCACACTGACATCTAGTTGTATTGTGCTGGTTTGGTGCTTGTGTACATATCACTTTATGATTTCATGCGGGAGCAGCATTTGGGGTATTTGTGAAACTAATGTAACCACATTTCTGATTTGAATCAAACTCGGACGTGTCTGAACCAAACACAAACTCTTGCTATTCTAAATCAACCACACTGTTTTAATCGGATGCAGGCAGTCGGAAGTGAGTGGTGTCATTCTCATCTGTTATTTTATCGTGGTAGGATGTTTATAGTACTTTGCTAGGGTAAGAATGCTTTCAAATGCATGAGAGTGGGTTGCCGATCAGTGACAGATGGATCAATCCAGTACCTGATGAGAAGACACTCAATGTCTTGATGTTTCTTTGAATTCAATCACATTAAGTGCACGAGTTGAATATAGTTTATTTGGGGCTATGTTTGGAGTTTTTTATGTCATGTTTGCATATAATCTCAGTCTCATACCCTCTGCCCATGGCTCACAGATATCCAGCAGTGACTTGTGCCCACAGCTTTTGGTGCAGCAGAATGATATTAATGCTAATGACATAAAATCAAACAAAATTAAAGCGAGAGGCTAACATACTTGACTTATGCTATAGGCTACTATCTAGCTACTATACTATCAAGTAACCTCATAACAGACAGTTGAAAGTCGACAACCTGCAGTCAATCAGTGTACAGGCTAGCAACTCATTTTGAGCTGTTTTAGACATATCTTTTTTCAACTGTGTTCACTACAGTAGGTGAATTTCCCATCACCATTGAAGCACACACAGAAAACCTAATATAATTAACCAGGGTTGCCAGGTTTCTGCAAAATCTCAAACCGAACTGTATCTCTAAACCACACAATAGACCTGACATTCAGCCAAAAAAAAATCAGGCATTTTTTATGTATGTATATTTGATACAGGTTCATTATCCACTTCATAAGCCCCTCTCTCAATCTTTGGAATATAAAACTAGCCCATTTTTGGTGTAAATTGGCAACCCTGTCATTAACTGTCCTGTCTGCAACTCCGCCTCCACTGAATATATTCATAGAGCAAGCATGGGGCAGTGTGATCCCTTCCCCAATGGGCCTCTATTAGCACTTGTTGCAGTTCTGATTTTTATTTTTATTTTTTTTTAGGTGCAATAATAACTCTATGGAGCTAAATTACATTTTAAACATTTGTTGAACTGCTGATATGTATGGTGGGGCTCTGCCCCCGTAGATGAACCGGCACTGCTGATATCATTTGTACATTTCACCACAAACTTCCGAATCCACACAAACATTTGACTTCTTTGGAGCAAGATAGAATTACTGACTTGAAAAAAATTCCGGGCACCTCATTTTAAACAAGGTTATTCGAGAGTTTTGTTTGAAACAGTTCGTGCCAAGTAATTGTGGGTGGCAGTTTGCGCTCAGTCAGATGACTTTTACCTGTGAAACTTGGTGGCTCTTGGCCATGTTTAGTGATGAAAAAATACCAGACTCTCTATTGAAAGCTAAAAGTGTGACCTGTAAGAATGGCTAGCATAGCATTGCTCTGGACATTGGGTATTGGTACAGAGGAATGGAGGAATGAGAAGGATTTTGGGATCGTTTGTTATAGAGGAGACTCTTGGGAATAGGACAGTTAGGAGTAATCCACTTGGGAATGACCGACTGATCTTGCTGTCATCTTGCTGGGAGTGGTGCCTGGTGTATCTGTCATCCTGATCTTAACCAAACGCCATTGGGTTGCACAAGTGTGGAAAAGCACGTATGTGGTCTTCTATGTGGGTTTGTGCATCCGTGCATTCTTGCATCAGTGCTTGTATATTTAAGTGTGTGTATATTTCAGGCCTCTGACTGCAGCAAGCCTACCACACTTTTTTTGCTACAGGAGTTAGCTTAGCAGGCGGAGTTTAGCAAGTCCTGGCCCAGTCCTTCATTTGTACCAAGCCAAGGCGAGTCAGTTCCTGCACGGCTGCCACAGCCAGTGGGCCATGAAAACTCAACCACAGTCAAAAATTTGCCCACTAGGCCTTGTTTTAGCCTGCCTCGTACCCACTAATTACATTCAGCTAAGCATTGTTCTTCTCTAAGGCTTTGTCTTAACACGAAGCTTAGTACTCACACCCGAAGAACCGACACCTTTCGTTGACTTTTGCATGCTTCTTGCTGTTATACATTTTTGGTACATTTTATTCTTCTAAATCAGTTCTTCTGCATCAGTTGTGTGGGCTAGCTTGGCCTACTTCTGCAGGCAAACACCTGAACTGAACTCACACATGTACAAAAGCGTCCTTTCATTGCTTGACCTCATAGGATCGCGTAGTGTAGAGTGCTGTTTCTAGATCTGTTCTTATTAGTGACTCAGATAAGTGCACGCTGAGTAGATCTGATCCCAGATCACCGGGATAAAAATGTGCCTATTTTGAGATACATTAAAAGTACAGGCTTCAGGCCAGAGCTTGATTGAGAATATGGAGCTTGTCTGAGCTTCAACACTGACTCCTTTGACTTAGCTGGCGTGTGCTGGTTTCACAGCAGCGTGTCTGTCTGCTGTCTGCCGTCACAGTGAAAATCAAAAGTGAATGTTGATGCTTAGATGCGATGATAGCTGTAATAATCCTGATTTTACGTAGTTATGATATGGGCAATATGTGTTGACGGAAATGTGGTGTTAAATGTTATGTGTTAAAGCAGTATACTGCCTGTTTAGTGAAATCACCATGGATTAAATTATATTCAGTTATTCAATTATAAATTGAATTTCACCTTGGTAGGAATAGGTCTAAAAAAATTAATTGTTTAACAGATGTTTTAACCTTGCTCTATCCTCAGAAAACAATACAATAGCGAGTGTAAACTGAATAGTTGTACTGATTATTTAGTTGGATTTGTTTAAAGATGGTGGTCTGAGTAGATTACTGTGGAAGGAAACAATTCTGCATGCTTTCTAAATATAAGATTTGTCTTTTGTTATGCAGTTGTGAAGGTCAGGATCCTTGTGCAGATATCTTCTGCAGATATCTTGGAAAAATATCATTGTATATGTGTCAGAACATATTTTGCAGCATCCACAGCCTAGTGTTTGGTTTAATGTCATGAAATAAGAATTTACAGCATATATAACCTTTCCTAATGCTTTTCCAAGGCTAACCTAATGAAATTATAGTATACTTTTGTACATTTAAAATATATTTCTATAAGTGCAGTAAGAGGACAAATTAGCCTGAATAAATGAGTAGAGAAACAGAACGAGTGCAAATTTGTGATACAGTTAAGCAGTTAACATCCTACCATGCTCTGTGGCATATATAAAATGCTGAGCAGACCCATTTGACCTTGATTTCGGATCAAGTGGCTAATGTTTCAATAGGAGGAGCGAATAAAGTGACAGCTGCAGTTAGATCTGGAAATTGTGGTCGAAAGCACACTGACCATGATCCTTGTGTATTATTGTGATACGTAAGGAAAAATAGAAAAGAGCAGCTGTTCTTCAGGTGACTCAGAATGTGAGTGTAGGGTGTGGTCAGACTGTAAGAACAGTCTAGAGAGGGATATTTTAATAGCGTTGCAGTGCATAAAGTCCAAAGGCAAGAGTGAGGGCTGGTGTGTGGCATAAACCAAGAGAACGAGGCCTGTTATGCTATGGGGCATTTATTTTGCTGGCATGGTTGTAGTCCATTCGTGCCCTTAGAGGGAAGTCTTACTACAAGTCAATACAAAGTTCTTCTAAATGATCACCTTTATCCAAAGATGACACATTTCTATCCTGAGGAGTGGTCTCTGCACCCATCCACAAAGCACAAGAGTTCACTGAATGGTCTGATGAGGATGAAAATGATGTAAATCATATGTTATGGCCTTTGTGGTTACCACATCTCAACTGAAAACCAATGGTAGTTTTAGACAGCGCTCTGCTCCTCCATCATCGTTAAAACACTTAGGAACCTAGGAAATATCTTTTGGAAGAATGGTGTTCATCTCTCCATTACAAATGTAGAGACTTGTATGCCAGGTGCACTGAAGCTGTTCTGGTGGCTTGTGGTGGCCCAATACCTTACTAAGACACTTTTTGTTGCTTTTTCCTTTAATTAGTCACCTGTCTGTATATCATAGTGTACTGAGGGACAGATGTGCATATGTCAGAAGGTGCAGGGCAAAATGTATGCAGACTCAAAATGTTGGCACAGTGTGCCTGAAATTAACGTTTATATTACTAAGGCTGTATCTCATCATGCAAACTGAGACTGGGACCACCTAGTTAATGCACACTGCATGAGGAGCTAACTGCAGTTGTTGTGCAGTGGTGAAAATGGTCAACCACAGAGGCGTGAAAAAGCCCAGGACTAAAGAGGAAATGCAAGATAATGAACAATAAAATTCTTATTAAATAAAAACTCTCTTGCCAAAACATGTAAACGTTGTTGAGGGCATTAGTACATCTGATATGACGTTTGGCTATTTATTGGTTTCAATTAATTAGCTGCTGTGTACAGAATAAGCTACTTCATATAAAAGTGTGCAGTTAAACTGTATTCTATTTTTCTTGTGGTTGAATGTGGCTTCTATAACACTTGGATAAATGGCAATGTGAAAAAAGTCCTGTTTAATGTGTTGAAATTCTTTGTGCAGAATTCACATTCATGTGTTCGGGACACATGTGTTTTATGAGCAGGGTTGCCAGATCTGTGTGACCCCAAATGACAAGCAGTATTAAAAGACATTGTTTCCCTAATAGTTCTTTCAACAAGGTTCGAAAATAGTCTTGTATCATTAGTATTTTGTCATACACATAACTATTTATGAGACTGAATAAAAACCCCAAACCCAATTCTGGTGAAAACCATGCACCTGGCAACACTGCCTGCAACACTCTGAGCAACGCTTATGGCGTTAATTTATACCTGGTTTTGGAAGGGTAAACAAAATCATGAAAAAAAGCTAACTGTCATTAATTTCCCGAATTTTAGTACATTGAACAAATTATATTCAGCCTAATCGGTCCCACCATTTTTTGTGTTGATTTCACATTTTCGCGTGATCGTCAGATAAATAGGTATGAGTGAGAGAAGTGAACATTGCAAATTGTTTAAATTGTGCATTTAGGCTTGCACACCAGCTCCACACAAGGTTTTACCTCAGGTTAGTACATATGGGTAGTATATAAAAGAGAAAACATATGGTTCTCTCCTGTATACACTACCCATGTGCTTGTTCTGTAGTTGCTTCAGAATAAACTGGGAGAAAACACACACACACATACATATATGTACATATATATATGGATATATAGAATCCTTTCCTTGGTGAAGAAAAACCCCTTCACAACATCAACAGAAGTCAAGAATACTCTGGAGAAGGTAGGCGTATCATTGTCAAAATCTACAATCAAGAGACGCCTTCATGAATGTAAATATAGAGGGTTTACAACAAGGTGCAAACCACTGGTAACATTCAAGAACAGGAAAGCCAGAATAGACTTTGCCAGAAAACATCTAAAAAAGTCTCCCATGTTCTGGAATAAGATTCTTTGGACTGATGAAACCAAGATTAACTTGTACCAGAACGATGGGAAGAGAAAAGTATGGTGAAAGAAAGGAACAGCTCATGATCCAAAGTATACCACATCATGTGTCAAACATGGTGGAGGCAGTGTTATGGCATGGGCATGTATGGCTGCCAATGGAACGGGCTCACTGGTGTTTATTGATGATGTGACTGCTGACAGAAGTAGCAAGATGAATTCTGAGGTGTATAGGGCTATAATCTCTGCACACGTTCAGCCAAATGCTACAAAACTGATAGGACATCACGTCTCAGTGCAGGTGGTTAATGACCCTAAACACACTGCGAAAGCAACTCAAGACTTTTTGAAGGCAAAGAAATGGAATATTCTTCAAGTCTCAACCCAATAGAGCATGCTTTTCACTTACTGAAGACAAGACTGAAGGCAGAAAGACCCACAAACAAGTCTTTTTGAAGGTGAAGGCCTGGCAAAGCATCTCCAGGGAGGAAACTCAGAGTTTTGAGAACATGGGCTCCAGACTTCAGGCAGTCACTGACTGCAAAGGATTTTCATCCAAGTATTAAAATTATGGTTATATTTACAATTATGTCACTTAGTCCAAATACCTTTGAGCCCCTGAAAATGGAGATACTTAAATGGCTGTAATTCCTAAATGGTAAATGCCATATTTTTTTGGAACCTCTTAAAATAAAGCTGAAAGTCTACACTTCGATCACATCTTGATTGTTTGCAAAATCACAAAAACTCTGTCATTGTCCAAATACTTCTGTATATTTAAATAAAAACAAAATCTAGTTAGTTCTAAGCTTCATATATATATAAAAATACTATCAGCATTTTTTTTAACTAAGAGAGGAGGCCATTTGTGCTATAGCATCATCAGGATACAATATCCTGACCAAAGGTCAAGTGTCTTACTCTCGAACCACTTGGTGTTTTGAATGAATTTTTACATTTGCAACAGTTTTTGAATTCTGATTTTTGTTAAAAAAAAAAAAATGTATCCCTTGTGTACTGGTTAGTTTCATCACTTGTGTGGTGCAAGTCACCTGTATTTAGCACATTTAAAGACAAAAAAAGTGTCGGCTACTGTACCGCTGCACAGTAAAATCAAGGTCATTCTCCAAATACTTAAATACAACAATAAACTAATACATCATCTATGTGCAGCTCATGCGTATATAGACCTGTAAACCTCTTCAGTTTATTCGGATGTAAATTTCCTAGCCATGTTATGACTTGAATGTCTAAAAGTAAACAGCAAGCATACTTACTGCTTTTATTTCCAAGTATACATAGACATGCTAGTATACCGAAAGTAAACTAGTCTACTAGACACTTACTAGATGATTGGTTGAATAATGATCCCATAATAAAATGGGATATTGATCAGATGTATGATAGAATAACAGTCCATGCTGATTCCGAGATACAAAAAGCAGAGGTTTGAATCGGCTGCTGTGCCAGTAACAGTCTCTCTCACTTACATCACACAGAAAATAGTGATTTGCTCTCATTCAGGCATAAAGATACAGAATCCTTTCTATTGTTGTTTACTTGGAGGCCATTTTAGGCTCTAAAGTACTACTGGTAGTATCACCCATCTGTGATATATATATATATAAATGCCTCATGTGCATGAAAGTATAACAGTGTTTCATTATGCGAAACTGTCTTTCATGCCCTGCTGATGGTTTTCAGTCATTTTGAGAGGAATTAGTCAGCGTGTGAGTCACAGCCAAAACCAAGGGATGAATAAAATCTCCCAGTATCTTTATTCCAAATGCAAGGTGGCAGACTCAATCTGCTGTTAGTCTCTCCTGAAGTGTGTTTTAACCTCTGGAGACACAACAGAGAAAAAGGAAAGCTAGGAGAGAGCAGGATCAGTGGCAACGTACGAGACTGGCCATTCACCAGCATTGTTTCATTTTCAGCTTCCTGTTGATCCGTGCTTGCCAAAGGTACACGACTGCTCAAGCATATGTTTTTGTCTTTAAGTAGACGTAGACGATTGAAAAGCACCCTGTCTGCTTGTGTGTTTTTGAATGCAGATATCACCCCCTGGCCTCAAACTCAACATGTAGCTTGAATAAATCTATCTTAAGCCTGTTAAATGCCACATAGTTTCTCATATAATGAGCTTCCACTTTGTCTTTCGCCCTACGATCCCTATTCTTTTCACTAAATCAGCGTATTTGGACAAATTCCAGCATGCGGCTTTGAAGCTTCTCGTCTGGTATCTGTTTTCACTCCTGGCTGGCTTACAAGTGCCGATTAGGAGCCTATTGTCTCAGACCTGGGGCTTAGTGAAGACACCGACACGGTTATCAGTGCATCTAACTGGCAGATCCGTCATGGAAGAGCAGCTAATTATTTTTCTCTTTACCCTTTAACTGTACCCCTGAGGGGTCATAGTGGCAAGTAAAATTTTGCAACGGATCTGCAGAAAATGTAAACGAGGGGTGAAAGATGTATGCACACCTCGATACCAGCCACGGCGTCTATCTTTTAATCCATTTGAGACATTCGGATAAGCAGCACCACCTGTTTCTCACAGCCCAATGCTCTGCATTTACAATCCTGCAGCTGGATAGGAATAATTAGATTGTCAGAAATGGTGTCATTTTGTATGGGTTGATTTTTTTTTTTTTTCTTCATCTGAGGAGAGCCTGGGGGGGCATTGCAGCATGTAAAATGTCATATGATGCATGTTAATGCTGTGAGGGACCACTGAAGATGAAGCATATGCAGAGAACTAGGGTTGAATGGTTGGGTTACATGGCTTCACATGATCCTGATTTCTGAATGGATGAATGGAGAGATGGTATGAAATGAGAGATAAAGAGAGAGAGAGAGAGAGAGAGAGAGAGAGAGAGAGAGGGATTGAGCAGGAGAGAGAGTCAGTGGGTTTTACTGACGCACTTTCCCTAGAATCGCTGAGTGCTGTTTTCACTGTATCTATTCATCCGCTATATTCCCTCACAGCCCCGTGTGCATACACACACACACACACACACACACACACACACACACACATATATACACATATACACATACACACACTCACACAGATAAACACATGTAGAAGTATTTTCACACTACACACACTCTTTAATACAGATTACAGCTGACACACGTACATATCACATATACATAATTAACGGATTCTCAAAAAACAGAGATTTGTGTACTTTGGTGTAACTTTCTTTAACTAATTAGAGATGAACAATATTGAAAAAATCAACACTGCGATACTAGATTTATAGGATTCGTGTAGCGGATCTGGCAAAAATATCAATCCATGATTTTATCAATTTTAACAAATTTTTAATGTTGGTTTTTAAGACTGTTTTGCAAGTTACAGAGTAACCAAAATAATTTATGAAATTATAGCTCTATAAGGAAAAATAACCTCAAAGAAAAAGAATAACAGAGACAGCTTAGGCCAATTTAGGCTAATTTTTATAAAGTGTAATTACCAACAAAATGTAAAGAATTATTTCTCTAATGAAAAAATTAAAACATGGATACTGTATTTAATTATTATTTTTTTTAAATGCACATCACTTCTATTAATGCCTTCAGTATTTAAAAGTGAAATGAATGGAAAGGCGATTGACAGGCGAGTGAGTATTTATATTTGTTTAAATACTGAACGCATTAGTAAAGTTGGTTTACATTTTTATTTAACATTTTTAAAATAAGCAATTTGTGTTTCTTTAATTGCTATTACAAAACATCATCACTGTGACTGAGTACTCTTTGATAGAGATTAATGTAAATCACTTTATATCACTCACTGTAGTATATTGTGGAAGGGATGTTGCTGTTTATCGTATAGCCGTTAATTTGTCACCTACATCTGTCCTGTTTGACCGTATAAATATGGAGAACCTTGCTGAAAAAGTGTATCATGTTCTTTTATCATTTCTTCTTATTATTTTTATTTTAAATAACAAAGGTCTTCTAACTTGGACTGAACCTAAGTATGATATTTTGAAAGGAAAACTATATTTGTTTGGAGGATTGATTATATTAACAGTAGGCTAATACAGTAATTGATCTGGACTAGTGTGCTAATACTCAGTGAGCAAGATGAAATGCTTGAGTGTGTGAATGTGATTGAGAGTGTGAATGGGTGTGTGCATGGTACCCTGCAATGAACTGGTGTGCCATTCAGGGTGTATTCTTGCTTTTTGCGGCCACTGTTCCAGGGATAGGCTTCAGACCCACCGCGACCCTGACCAGGATAAAACCATTCCTGAAGATGTATGAATGAATAACTAAATTATATTTACAATTAAATTTATTACATTTTAGTGGAAAACTAAATAAATGGATGATTTTTGCCCTATGTAAAATGCACATACACAGCATTCTGCCATCCTGATTAAGATCATTGACTGAAAGCTGCCTTGCTTTGTGTGAGCGTGTGCATCACCTTCAGTGGCTTTTAACGAATGATGGTTTTAATCAGTCTAGGTAATTAACTTCCACTGCAAACGCCCAGCACATTGGTCTTCAAGGTCCGCCTTTTGCTTCTGGCGGAGAATGAATATTTTGACTCTTCTCCTTCCTTGGTATGAAACTGCAGTTGCGACCTTTAGGGAATTAAAACTGAAAAGGTTTTCTGATTAATGTGAATAATTGTGTTCCAGTAAAAACAACTTGTTATCTAATAGCTGCTATGTTCTCAGGAAGGTCTTATGGAGGCTAAGTAAAAGTTTTGTGTCTGCAAGACTTTGAGAAAGTTTTTTTGATTTAAGTATCTCACTCTTGCCAAGTTCACTGTTTCAGCTGGGTGTAAAATATCCCTAAGTCTCTTGTCAGTTTCTCTTTTTTTTTTTTCTGTTGAGACGACATGTCTAAACCAATGTACTCTTTTCTCTTTCGCTTCATTGACTGACGTTGGAACAGGTATTAGTGAGGAGCTGTTAGGAGACAGAGCAACTCTGCCACAGAAAGGGGGATAGGGAGGGTTTGGAGGGACTGGAAGAATTTCAAAGTGTCCCTGTAAAGCCAAATGGCTCCTCTGCCTCTAATACCAGACCTCATACCTGCCTAGTCTAAGCTCCTAAAAGACTGACTGTGCTCTCACACGTCTCCAGAGAGTAAATAAGGGAGCACTCCCTGCAGGTATAAAGTCAGCCAGAAAAAAAACTTGAAAGAGGAGATGTTAAAGTTAGCCAAAGTCTCTCAAATGTAACTTTTTTTCAAGACCATAGCCAAATAACTATACTGCCGTACTCCATACCTCCATACCTCCATTTCACTGTAAGGGACATCCATCAATATATTTGCTATATGTATGTGTTTGCTTGTATTTTCTCTCGTTTTCTGTGATCTCTCTTACCCAGAGAGTGGGGCTATGTATGCCAGTTTTGGATTCCCAGACAGAGATAGACTGTGCTATTGTTGAGTTTCAGACTCGTTATTTCCTGATGATAGAGCAAACACTTTTCTGTTGTGCCACTGTGGAGATAAATAGAAGTTTCAGGAGTTGTCACTCTATCGTGAGAGTGAGTTTGAGTCCCTACAATGCCAAGGAAGCAAAATTGGCTGTGCTGCCTGGGTGGGAGTGATGGCATACTCTCTCCTCTGTCAATCACAGCAACATTAGCCAATCGTGGGCATCTGTGAGTTCATGTATGTGGAATATGGCAGTTAGCGCTTTCCTCTGAGTGTGTTATGTTGTTATGTGACGCAGCATGAGAAGCAGTTTGAAACATTGTGGTTGGTTGGCTTGATGTGCCTCAGAGGAAGCACGTGATAGCCTTCACAATCCCTGGTTGGTAGCTGTTCTGGTATGATTGAGGAGACCTGGCTGGTGGGTGGGAATTGGCAAGTTGAGGAGAAAAATGGGGAAAAGTTCAAAAAATAAAAATAAAAGATTGAGCAACTGCTCACAGTAGTTGCTTTGTCAGGGCTGGTCAGGGCTGAGCTAGATCCGGAGCCTATCCCGGGAACACTGGGCATGAGGCAGGAATACACCCTGGAGGTTGAGGATTGAACCATCGAACCAGAAAATTTGCATGTAAGGGCAAAACTGGAAAGTGGCTAGGTAGTGTAAATCCCTTGCGGAGCAATTGGAACATTAAATAAATTTTTTAGTTGGTCTCAAAATAAGTGGACTTAGCTCTCATTTTTTACACTCCATCTTGCAAAAGGATTTGATTTGTTTCTCTTAGGGTTCTATGTAGAACCCTACAACAGATGGTTTTACCTGTCTGATAGGATAGGATCCTGATTAGAACAGCTTTACGGGATTAAGAACCTTCAGCTTTCCCAAGAACCCTTGAGGAACCCTTTGTTTCATGACAAATATAGTTATATCAAATCTAAATTCTATCCAAGAAAAAAGTACAATGGTCTATCATACTCGTGCACTGGTTCTAGACTGACCCATTTATATGGGTATATACTGTGTCAGATCCAGTTCTTTTTCAATTCTTTTTTTACCCTCCACCAAAGACAGAGTGGAAAGTACTAAGCCTTGAGTGTAGTATAAATCTCTATATTGTTGGCTTCTTAAACCCTGCAATCCAGTGCAAGTGGTACCCATTATATCTTAAAGTGTGATATGCTAGTTGCTACTTTATAGTTTCCAAACAGCAATCTAAGATACTAGCCTGTTCCTGTTATTGTGGGAAAAATATAATAAAACTCAGAGGGCCTCTTAAGTCTAAACAGGACGTTACTTACTTTATGACCAACAGCCATAATAGTATATTTTTATTCATATACATTTTTTATGAGGAAACGTATGAGCTGTGTTTACAAGTTGAGTAAAAATTCCATGTTTCTCACCTCGGGAGTTCATGCATGTAGAATGCATGTGGTGCATCCTAAAACCGTGGCTTCAGTCTGATTCTAATTAACTCTGTCTGACACATGTCTTGGAAAGGCAGATATGGGGGCAAGAGTGTAAGATGTTCTCCTGTCACTTTTGTTCACTCATTTAAGGAGCAACAGACTGGTCTCCAGACCTGAGTTCGAGTAGTACCATTTAGTGCAAGTTTCAGTTTGCATTGGGTGACAGTTGCTTTTTCTAAACTCTCTCAAAAAAAAAATGGTAATAAAATATAGCTTTACTTGTTACTGCATGTTTCTGAGGTGATTCCCTTAAGGGTAAGCCTTTTACCTTTAGTATGTATCTTTCACCTGGGAAAGTGGTTGTGGTGTAGGGTTCCTAACAATAGTCCTGGAGATTGATTATACTGCAGTTTGAAATTATCCTGTTCCCAACTTCATTCATGAAACTCATGAAGAACTTGATAAATAGCTAGTCTGTTCGTACGCAGTATTCTTTAGAGTGGCGGATCAACAGGACTGGAGTTGAGAATTCCAAATGTTAGGTGCATATGTAAAGATGGATTTGGAAATGGCTTCATAGAATATTCATACTAATTATAAAAACAATGGTAATGTGGTTAAAATTAGATTTTTTTGCTGTCATTATTTTCCTATGGTACCAACATTCATGTGGCAAAGAAAAGTACTTTTCGGATGCATAGCATATCACTGTGTAGGAATGCATGCAAATGAGTAGCCAGCCATTCTTGTATAAGATTTTTAGCCACGCAGGCCTGCATGAGACGTGTTTTTTATGATGCTCTCGGTGCAAGCACTTGCACCACAAAGGTGAACTTATTGCAGTAACCTTGCTCCAGTCCTATGATTTTGATAAGCTACTCCGTCTCCTATTCTGACTATAACAATCCTTACCCCATCAAACTTGAAACAGGAAGTAACTTGACAGGTTACTCAGCATGCAGTGCTGGTAGTGGATAGCTTCCACAACTGATGCAGATTACACCAGGGTTAGGCTGAAGCAAACACCAGACCACTACCTTCAGGTGGACCAGGGATTTCTCTGTTCCGCTCTTGGGCTCGAAAACAGCTTTCAGTCCACCAAACGCACCAAACCTTTAGGGGAAGAAATACACGACTTTCTGCGTTAACTTCCACTATAAACACAGCTCAACTCTGATTATGACCATAAAAGAGCAAAAGGAGACACTTTAGCTAAATTAAAACATTTTTATTGAGAATATTTTGTAATACTGGCTTTGCCATACTGAGCGAGTCCCGTAGAGACCAAATGATCCGATACCTCATAATGCATACTGCTTTTTTCTTGACTGTGAAAGAAGCCTTTTTGAAAGCATAGTTTGGGTTTATGTGATCTCCACGGACTGCATTAGGAGTGGATTATGATGGAGTATTATGGCGTAGCACTTGATAATGGCTCAGCTCCAGTCGTTAATGCCCACTGATCCAGACCAGTGGGACTGTAGCAGCCGTGAAGACTGCGTTCATGGGTAATGAAGGCTATGTTTTTGGGTCATGAAGAGGAGCCGAACATGTGACGCTGAACATAATCTCAGTCTGTTTTCAGCTCCAGTTCCTCTGTACCGCACACAAAGAAAGCCACAGTTTAAATCTACCCTGTAATTCAGTTCTAGGAAGTTTCTCAGTCTCAGTTTCTCTGTCTTTGTCTTTTTGCTTACGTCTTCACAGTAAGATGTAAGACACACGCTCATACTTTCACGGCATCCAGTCCGCAACAGGCTTTGCGTTCAGATTTGTGCGTCCCTTGACAATGAATTTCGTGTAGATCCTGGCACTGTCATTGATGGTAATGGAAGAGGCATGGTGAAATTGAGAGAGAGGTTTCTTTGAAATGTTGTCCACATGGTGAGAATATCCAGAGAGAGGGGAGTGAGAGGCAGTAAGTCCTGCAGTAGTAGTTGGGGGAGTTTCTCCGCTTTGGGTCCAGAGAAACACTTACTCTCAGGTAGCACAGGTCTGTGTGTAATGTATCAAACAATAGCAAAAATAATACCTGTATCTGTATCGGCAATGTCAAGATGCTGGAAGACGTTTTCATGATGCACAATGTACTGTATGTTTAGGTTTGATAACATAGTTCCAGCAAAACAATAGTACCACATTTAAAAGAAAGACCAAAAATTTATTCTAACCTCCAGTCAGAAATACCAATGGTCCTGCTGAAACCAATGGTACTGCTGATACCGCCATAGTAAATGAACATATTTTGAACTGTCCACCTTTACAAAATTGTGCTGTATATCATGAGACATAGTTGATATGGGAAGTGGTAGCTCAGTGGTTAAGACATTGGACTCATGATCGGATGGCTGAGAGTTCAAGTCCCAGCACCGCCAAGCTGCCACTGCTGGGGCCTTGAGCAAGGCCCTTAACCCTCAACTGCTCAGTTGTATAAATGAGATAATTGTAAGTCGCTCTGGATAAGGACATCTGCCAAATGCCATAAATGATTATTATCACATGCTTCTTCAGTAACACTTCAAGCTTTCTTGGAAATTTCTGCCAGTGTCTTGAAATGCCATAAAGCTCTGTATGTATAAAGACTGTCCCCATGGATAGTCCAGCTGTTGGAGCTTTTGGGGGAGGAAGTTCATTATAAGTTGTCGTGGTAACAAGCCGTGTGGGCGTGTGTCCGCTGAAAGGAGAAGCTGGCTTGAGGAATAACAAATGAAGGAATAGCTTCTGGTGTCTGGATGTCATGCTGTCATCATCTACGTCTGTCTGCTCCATATTGTTTAAGAAGTACAATAACTCTTTGACCCCTCTCCTGTGCTCTACTGGCAGTAAAAAAAGTCCTTCCTGTCCTCAAGTTTGCAACAAAAAAAGTATGTCGCCCAGAAAAGAATAAGGAACGCAAGTGAAGGCTGCCAAGAACGAAGAAAAACAGTCGTCAGCAAGCGCGAGTGACTAAAGCAAATAAACAGAAAGGCGAGCGGTGGAGCTGCAAAGGGGGATGCTGGGTATTTACCGGACAGCAAATAAAGCCCAGCTGGCTCCCATTTGGCCAAGAATGAGAGAGAGAGGCCATTGAGCAAAATGCAGCGTAGCACTGTTTTAACTCTCATCTTATTTTATCTTCTCCTTTTATCTCTTACATGCTTTCCACCTCCTGTTTCTTCTTTTCTCTATCCTTGCTCTTGTCCTGTTGTTTATTCTTCTCTCGTCTTCCATTCTTTCCTGTAATTTACTCTCTACTTCTCTGTTTCTTTTCTTTCATCTCTGCTCTTCTTTTGTGCCCTCTTTGTTTATTTCCCTTTCCTTTCCTTAACACCCATGTCACCTTTCCTTTCCTTTCGTTCCTGTTCTTTTCCTCTATTCTTGTTATCCCCTTGCATCATTTCTTTTCACATTCTTTTCACATCCTTTCACATTCTCTTCCTTTCCTTTCCTTTCTACTTTACTCTACGCTGCTCTACTTTTCTTTCTCCCCTCCCATGCTTTCCTCTCATTTCCTCTCCATTTCTGCACTATTCTCTCCTCAACGAAGCCCAAACCTGCACCACTTTGATGTCTGCCCAGCTCAGGCTCTCTCAGACAGCGGTGTGTAATTACTGGGCCGCATAATAAGCCCGCTTGGCTCCAGCGTTTGCGTATAAAACACATGCTTGCCCACACACACAAGCACACACACAAACACACGCACACAGAGAGTGCGCATGAATGCTCCTTTGAATATAAACATGCACAGTGCACCCCACACGCGCACACTCACACATGTACAAGCACGTACTGTTGTGGCTACAAAAGCGATGACCACGCAGAAATGTCTTGGACGCGCAAACGTTCGTGCCATACTGCATTTTTCTAAACAGACACTGTTCCCAGTAGGACAAAGCTGTTTGTTCCCTGTCATAAAATTAGCATCTGAAAATGTTGTGAGTTTAATATTTACTCTGTGTTCCTCATTTTGCCCTGAACTCATTAACTCGATTTGGAATCAAAACTGGTGCGTGTTTAATGTGTACTTTGTGCCTTCCTGTGTTTTCTTACCCTCAGGCGGGGATGGAAGCAGCAAGCACGCCGAGCAGGAGCCGCGCATGGAGGAAACAACAAACGCGGACAACGTCGACAACAACAACAGTCTATCACAGCTGGATTTTAGCAACCCACCCAGCAAAAGCATCACATGTAAGCTCCTTAGTCAATATTAGTACATATGGTAGATATATGCTACATACCACGTAAGACCTAGAATTCACACTTCACACATGCTACTTCTCACTTAATTGCGGCATAGTGCAACCACATGCTTCATTTTATCAGGAGATTTATTGTACATACACTTACCTGCCACTTTAATGGGAACACCTGTACACCTGCTCATTCATAGAATTATCCAGTCATCACCTGGTCTTTTTCCAGTCTTTAACTGTTCAGTTTTGGTGAGTCTGTGTCCATTGTAGCCTTAGCTGTTCTTGGCTGACAAAAGTGGAATCTGATGTGGGCTTATACTGTTGTAGCCCATCCACCTCAAGATTTGACGTGTTGTGCCTTCTGAGATGCTTTTCTGCTCACCACGGTTGTCAGGAGTGGTTATTTGAGTCACTGTAGCTTTCAGTTTGAAACAATCTGGCCATTCTCCTCTGACATCAAGACTTTCTGCTCCTCTCACTTAAACTATGCTATGGCTCAGTGAAACAATGAATAAACATTTTGATGATTGTTTAAACATGGGTTGTTTAAAGGAAGTTTCGAAGATGCTTTAGAGGCTTAGAAATGCAGTTGTAACATATCACATCTGTATGTGCAGCACAATGGCGCAGCAGGTAGTACTGGTGCCTCATAGCTTCAGGGACCTCGGTTCGATCTTGAGCTTAGATTATCTGTGCTGAGGTTTGCACGTTCTCTTCGTGTCCGCATGGGTTTCCTCTGGGTTCTCCAGGTTCTTCCTGCCTCCCAAAAACATGTTGTTAGGTACACTGGTGATCTTTAATTAAGTGTTTGAGCAGGATGAATCCAGTCCAGGGTGAATTCCTGCCCTGCACTCAATGTTCTAGGAAGAGGCTCTGGGTTCACAGCCCTGACATGTTTAAAGCATTTACTAAAGAATGAATGAAACACAGAATACTGAATTGGGAAATGTAATCTACTCAGCTATATCAAATGTGACTGTGTGCTGCCTCAAATGTCAAAATGAAATGTCAGGTGGCCTACTGCAGTTCACAAAATGTTATTATCTTCTTTTTCTAATCCCATTTCAAGTTCCTATAAACAATGCAATACAGTGTAATGATAAAATATAATCACTATCCAGTCATAGGTGAAAAGAATGGCTCAGACCCATGGAGATTATCCATTCCTGGTGTTCAACAAATTTTGTTAATCGTGGGCTGGTGCAACGGGAAAGCATTCAAATCCGAATCCCAGCAAGGAGTCCGAGAGAGCAAAATTGGTCATGCTGTCTGGGTAGGAGGGATGACATACTCTGTCTGCCCTGTCAGTCACAGCAACACTAGCCAATCATGGGCATCTGTGAGTTTATGTATACCGAACATGGCATATAATGCTTTTCTTTAGGTGTGTTATGGTGCCCTGTGATGAAGCATAAGCCAAAGTAGAAAAAAGATTTGGTTGTCTGTCTTCACATGTCTTGGAGGAAGCATGTGTTAGCCTTTACCCTCCCTGGCTGGTAGCTGTTGTCTGATAGGGGACAACTGACTGGTTGACCAAGACACATCAGTTCAAAAATGGGGTAAAAATCCCCAAAAACTGTTAAATGTCAAAAGATTTTATTGCGAGAGCCTCTTAATGGCCTTGAAGATTTAGTGAACTTACCTACTTATTGACTGTGAGATTGCCAGGGGTATATGTGGAGACAAAGGCCAATGGTTGGCAGTTTAGGCATGTCCTTGATGATTATAAGTCAGCACTTTGTTGTACTTGAAGTACACAGGTATCGTGTTCAAAAACGTGCCTGCTGAATCATTATTGGCAAAGTGTACTCCTACTCATCAAGATGTACTGAAAACAATTGTCCACTGTCCAAGAGAAAAGAAACAACTTGTGCAGGGAATTTGCCTTCAGCTTACTCAGTTCTTTTTTGAGAGACTGCCTGTCTTTCTATAACGCCCAGATGTTATTCAGGCAAACCAGAAAGATTACAATTCGATGATCGAAAGATATAGAAAATCACTTGTCATCTCTAATAAGAATTCTGAATGCAGAGTTATGTACTGTTTTTTTAAATGTGTTACAATTTATCTTTGATTTACAGTCGGGTCCATAATTTTCTTCATTTTGACCCTATACACCACCACAGTGAATTTGAAATGAAGCAAAGCAATCAAGATGTGATTGAAGTGTAGACTTTCGGCTTTACTTCAAGGGGTTTAACAAAAATATTGCATTTACTGGAATCACAGCCATTTTTTTTACATAGTCCCTCCATTTTCACTGGCTCAAAGGTAATTGGACAAACTGACATAATTATAAATACAACCCATGCAGATCACGAAATGCTGAGTTTTCTCAGTTGAGATGCTTTGCCCGGTCTTTACTGCAGCTGCCTTCAGTTGCTGCTTGTTTCTGGGTCTTTCTACCTTCCGTTTTGTCTTCAGTAAGTGAAAAGCACGCCATGAATCGGCCATTTAAGAACATTCCATTCTTTGCCTTAAGAAGCTCTTGGGTTGCTTTCACAGCATGTTTTGGGTCGTTATCCATCTGTACTGTGAAGCGCCATCCTATCAGTTTTGCAGCATTTGACTGAATCTTAGCAGAAAGTATAGCTGTATACACTTCAGACACAGGATACACACATCCTGCTACTTCAATCAGCAGTCACATCATCAATAAACACCAGTGACCCAGTTCCATTGGCAGCCATACATGCTCATGCCATAATACTGCCTCCACCATGTTTGACAGATGATGTGGTACAGTATGCTTTGGATCATGAGCCCTTCCTTTCCTTCTATATACTTTTCTCTTCCCATCATTCTGGTACAAGTTAATCTTGGATCCATCTGTACAAAGAATTTTGTTCTAGGACTGGGCAGGCTTTTTTAGATGTTTTCTAGCCAAGTCTAATCTGGCCTTCTGTTCTTGAGTGTTACCAGTGGTTTGCATCTTGAGGTAAACCCTCTGTATTAACATTCATGAAGGTGTCTCTTGATTGTAGACTTTGACAGTGATATGCCTACCTCCTCCAGAGTGTTCTGGACTTGGCTAGATGTTGTGAAGGGGTTTTTCTTCACCAAGGAAAGAATTTTGCGTTCGTCCACTTTATTTGTCTTCCATGGTCTTCCAGGCCTTTTGGTGTTGGTGTCACCAGTGCATTCCTTCTTTTTAAGAATGTATCAAACTTGTTGTTTTGGCCACTTCCAAAGTTTCTACTATCTCTCTGATATATCTGTTTTGATTTTTCAGCCTAATGATGGCCTCCTTCACTTGCATTAACACCTCTTCGGACTGCATATTGAGAGTTCTCACGAACAGTTGCCAAATGCAAATTCAACACTTGGAATCAACTCCGGGCCTTTTAATTTGTAAAGACCTTAATTTGTCATGAAGTAATGAGGAAACATGCCACACCTGGCCATGAAACTGCTTATCAGTCAATTGTCCAATTACTTTTGAGTGAAAATGGAGGGACTCTGTAATAAATGGCTGTAATTCCTAAACAGTGTAATGCAATAATTCTGTTAAACCCCTTGAATTAAAGCTGAAAGTCTACACTTCAGTGACATCTTGATTGCTTAATTTCAAATCAATTGTGATGGTGTACAGAGGCAAAATTACAAAAATTGTGTCACTGCCCAAATAATTATGGACCCAACTATATAATTATGGACCCAACTATATCTTCTTGTTTTGTACATTTATATCCATAAATGGATACGTAAATGTTCACATAATTCAGTTTTGTTAAACTGCCATGTAAGTGTGGAATAAAGTCAAATAGAGTGAAGAGAAAGCTTTGTAGTTCTAGATTTAGCAAAAGTACACAAGCGCTTGCTAAGACCATATGTATTTTCACCCTGTGGGACAGCTAGTGGAGGAAGTTGCTGATCGTGCATTTTTTTTTTCCCCCTCACGCACAGTACCACCAAGAAGAAACCTGATTCTTCCGCTGGGTTCCAGCGTCTGTCAGTGCTATGTGTGTGTGTCTGAAGCAATTTTTATGTGTTATATAAATTCCAGATGTAATTAAGGCTACATAGCTAGCTTGCTGTGCTCTTAGGATTGCTATAGCAAATTGTTTTATATATTAAACATGAAACTGTTGGCATGGAGGAAAGGTGGGTTTTTTTTCCAGATTTTTTTACGCAGTAGAATGTGTGTAACACGTATAGAACATGCAGTAAATTGTGAGAGGAAGTATGTAAAGGTGAGCTTGTGTTGTGAGATATTGTGACATTCTCAGACAGTTCCAGATGTGTGTTGTTTACTGAGTTATAGTAACTCAGAGCATGTCATTATAGAGTTGAACTAGACTAAATGTGGGTGTGGGTGTGTGTGTTTAGGTGTGTGAGTGTGTGTCGACAGTTGGGTTAAGACCTCCACTAGACTGTGACTAACTGTTCTGACTAAAGATGCACTGGTGTTAAGATTCTGTTACTGAATCACACTGAATTTCCGCAGTCTGGTCTATGCCAGCACGGACCTCAGGTTCAAACATGCTCACTCTCTCTCTCTCTCTCTCTCTCTCTCTCTCTCTCTCTCTCTCACACTCACACTCACACACACACACACACACACACACAGTCTATTAATGCTGTATATTATTCATTACTGCTTTATCCACCTCTGAAATATATTTCACATATGTGCATACATGATAGAGCAGATGAATGTGTGTCATTTTCACATTTTCATACCTGGATTGGCAATAAATCACTATGCTTGACTTATCAAATAAAATATGTTAAATAGCCCTCACCGCTCACTTTGTTCATAGTCATGTTCAAATGTGAATGTTTTCTGTGGTAACCGCCATTGTTAGGATGTTGCCTTGACAGCGGCGCTAGCAGAGTTACGGTGTTATGCCATTGGCACTCAGCTCAATCACTCGCTCCGCTACTTCAAGAGCACATGATCGTTCGTGTTGAATGTTTGGTGTTTGCATTTCACTTTGGTCCATAAAGTGTGAGCTTATGTTACGTTTGATTTATTATTCAATCATTCAGCAGGATATGGACCATAGACAGTCAGGTTTAACTCCTCCTTCAGTCACAGGAAACTACTTACATGCCTGTGATGATTGCAGCTTGGTCTTTGATTTTTCACAGACCTTTACTTTGGACACATTTGAACCAGTAGTGTGTTTTGTTAAACAAAAAATTACTGCAGGGATGGACAAATGGTAAATACATTAGCTAGTCCATTGGGCAAGTGAAAGCTCCAGTGTGTATGCCCATGTTTTGGGTGACCTAGACTATTTGGTAGGGAACATAATGTAACAATATATATAATATAACAAAGCTAGTTAACTAGTTAAAATCATTGATAAAGACTAAGGAATTAAATGAGTCTCTGAAGTCCTGGAGAGAGGGTGACTGAGTAGCCATAGTCCTTATCCTCTCATGATAAAGTCACCTGAGTCAGTATACACTATATGGCCAAATGTTTGTGGACACCTGACCATAACACTGATATGTTCTTTTCGAGCATCCCATTCCAGATGTAGTCTCCTCCTTGCTGTCATATTAACCTCCAGTCTTCTTGGAAAGCAGCACTAGGTTTTGGAACATGGCTGTGAGGATTTATCCATTCAGCCACAAGAGCATTAGTGAGATCAGGCACTGATGTTGGGTGAGGAGGCCTGGGGTGCATTCGGTGTTCCAGTTCATCCCAAAGGGGTTGTGGTAAGGGCTGTGTGCAGGCCACTGGAGTTCTTCCACACCAACCTTGGCAAACCATGTCTTCATGGACTTCGCTTTGTGCACAGGGGCATTGTCATGCTGGAACAGGTTTGGGCCTCTTAGTTCCAGTGAAGGGAAATCTTACAGCATACAAAGTCATCCTATACAATTGTGTGCTTCCAACTTTGTGGCAACAGTTTGGGGAAGAGCCACATATGAGTATGATGGTCAGGCGTCCATAATCCTTTGGCCATATAGTGTTTAGTCTATATCCTAAGTTTCAGCTATGAGCTGTAGTGTCGTTTCCATGCAACAGAAGTAAAAATCTTATTTAATAATGTTAAGTAACTGTTATTTTCTCTTCATATGTCTAACCGCGAGGTCACATTTTATGCATGTTGTGCTAGCCGAAGTGTTATGTGACAGCTTTGCTGCACTTTTTTCTCGGTTTTGTCAGAGTTTCCACATACCTGTGCGTTACAGTGTTGAGGTGTGTCACAGGACTATAAAATTCATTAGGTTTAAACATACATACCAATTAAAAATATGTTTTGCAAAAGTTTCTCTGATTGTTGCACCTACAAGGCATAACTTTGGGCAAATAAGAGTAAAAAAACTAATAGCCCAGATGAGAAATTTGTCCCAGTTTCCTGCGCTACTGATTTGTCCACCGTTGTTATTGAATTAGGGGAGGAAAAATGTTCCTGAGCTGCTGTAAGTCACCCTAGCAATTATGTAATAGTAACACACATTCAGTATAAGCCAACAGACATGTACTTGGTGTCGTTGATGAGGTCATATTCTGCTTGTGCAGCCAAAGCTTGTTCCACTGACACACTGCAGATCTTTACTACATATTATTCACCTAATAATATAATGTTGTGTTCAAGCAGATTGACCAAACTGCTAATTGCTAATCATACAGAATGTCTGAGAAGGGTGTCCAAGTAGCAGTGTTGCAATCAATGTAGAAAGAAAATTCCTAAGACTAAAAATTAAACATAGTTGTAATGGTTAGAATTGTTGAAAGTCTGCTGTCAGTGAGTTTTAGGAACTTTGGAGCAGGGAGAGGCATGTGGAATGTGACAGAGCCTGGGGGAAAGAGGCGGATTGGGTGAGATGGTGGAGGTGGTCTGATTTGGTGCATTGGCAAATGATGAGAGGCAGAATGAAATGAGATACTGGGTGAGCTGATAAAAAGGGCACCCCCCTCACATTATTCCTCATTCCATTGGTGCCAGTGAAGTATTTTAACTCTTACCCTATTCCATTCTCTCCTTCTTGAAGTCTTCAGCACAGTCATCCACTGAAACTCAGTACTTTTAATGAAACCAAATAGTTATGTTAAACTTGTGTTGCTGTTAATATACCATTCATGTGTTTGTTCATTGTGGATTTGGACCAAAAGCATACACTTTTGTGTCTTGCAGTGTTTATTTAAGTGGATAAATTCAAATTCATATCAGTAACCTAAAAAGAGCTCTTTGTTCAATCACTGTTTAATAATTCAAGATTTCGAAGTGTATCTTGGTCATGATACATAGCAGGGGTCAAGATACAGGCATATTCAAATACATAAACTAATACACATGGGTCGGAACAATAAGGAGCATGAACTAGAATACAAGAACTACGGTGTGGTAACATACGAACAGTGACACACAGAGGACACAGAACAGGTGAAGACAATCAGTAACAATCCAATGAGAGCAGGGGAAAGAAACAGAACTAAAACAGCAACAAAGGCACATGGTCTAATAAAAAAAAAAGCACATGGAAAACTAAAAACAAAACACATGGCACACAAGCAGCACTGGAATCTGTGTTGTATGCCAGCAAGAGGAATTTGTGACAATAAGTCAGGAACAGCCACTGTCATCCACCAGAGCACTAAATGTGAGTCAAACAAGAGGAAATAAGAGGAGTTGATTTGACTAAATATCACCAAACTACATTCTTGATTCCTTTGTCAGGTTACTGCCTGAAAATACCAAAAAGAAATACCAGAAATATATCAGTCATGGCCAGACAGCGTCAGAATAATTCTCTGTTATGACATGAGGAAGAAACCTTGAGAGATAGTGGACTCAATCGCGAATTCATCCTCTTCTGGTTGGATTAGTTGGATTATAACTCATTACAGTATTCAGGTGTAGAAGGGTAAAGGCAAACAGCACGAAGTGTGTGAAAGTATGCTCAGTATGTTGTTCAGCATATTGTGAATAAGAGTCCTGGGATGAGCTCAGGACAGTCTTTATGATTACAGCAGAGGAAGGTACAAATGTACAGGATCCAGATGAGATTATACACTGAAATGTGAGTTGAGGCTATTTTTGGGAAGCGAAAAAATATTTAGAGTATTCATTGGGGACCACAACAGCAGAAAGAGAGTCACCACTTCCAAGCAGAAGTAAAGCATCAGGATAAATCAGGCAAATTTGGAGGTAATGAGAATTCATGTAAGTTATATTCACAGTAATGAACCAGGTCAGCTCTATTGATTCAGGGTTTTATTTTAACTTTTTCATTTTTGAGTACAGAGGGTACATGAGGGTATTTATATTGGCATATATGTCAGAGCCAGCCATTTTTATCCATCAGAACAATCTCCACACTGACTTCCATTAAACTGTAATAAACTCTGTGCTGCTGAGTGTATAAAAGCATGCAAGGATATCAATAATCTATAATATAGTAGTCCAGAACTATGCCCAAATTGTAGGATTAATCCTCTGCTTTAGTCATTTACAAAAGTTAGTAAAGTAGAAGTAAAACACAAGAACAACATATGTATTAAGTAAAATGCAGAAAACGTACAGAATCAAATGAGTAAATAGACCAGTAGCAGACATAGGATAGAGGTGTAATTGCATCAGAGATTGGATTGTAGGTTCTCTTTAAGATCATCTATCAAGATCTGCCGCAAACTTTGGGGTTACAAACATTTAATACCACTTGAGTATACATTGAAGTCATTACACAGTTATTGACCACTTTATCAACCACTCCATATTCCATACAACCCTCCGTACCCTCCATAACTTTCATGACAGGATGAGCCAAGTGGGCTATAAACACAAGACCCCGGCTGAAGTTGTGATAAGTAAGGAATAACACACAACAGACCATAAGACACACTAGGATGGTGTGATATGACCCAACACAAAGCGAAGAGCTGCTACCACCATAAAGGGTTTTGCCAATGATTCGATTTTAGAAATTTTTATTAATGAATGACATGATCACCCTCTTTAACTGCTTATAGTTTATATTTTGTTTATAGTGACCAAAGTACGCTGTGCTACAGGATTCTTTTAAACAGTCCAGATGTTTTTTTTTTTTTTTTATGTTTTTGTCACTGACAGAATATATAAGATCATATTTTGTAAATGTTCAATCACCACATTGTTCACCATGAAACAACGATAAAAATGATGCCTGCTATAAAAACATTCAGATCTAACGTCAATACAAATAATCCGATTTTTTTTTTTATTCATATGGTCTCTCTGACCTGCATTCCTGATTGTATTGTTCCAACCAGTCCAGATCCCAATTACTGCCAAATCTTATAAATCTACTGTAGTAGATTAGAAATTTCCGACTCCTTAAAAGCCATTCATGGTATTTGAGAGTTGTGTAATATCGTGGACCACATGTGCAGTTGCACTGCTTTTCCCGTCTGGTATTTCTGTGAATATAGACGCATGAGAAGTGTCTGTGTGGAGCTTGTAAAATAGTGAACACCATTGCTTCATCGGTTTTATGGGGAGAGCGTCTCTTTATAGATCCGTTCACTCTCTGAGGCATGTGCTTACTCTTGTGTTTTTTTTTTTTTTTGTTGTTTTTTTTTAAAATTTGGTTTGCACAGTGTGTAACCCATTCATCACATGACTGGTCAGTGAAAATAGGAAATTAGCAGGGGTTATCGAGATGTGTGTCAGATTGATGCTGACAGCAAAAACCCTGAGGTCATATCACGTTCCACGAGGTCCAGATGCTCGGACTTGGAGCGATGATGTCATGAGGGTTGCATGCATCTGGACGAAGTGCCTCCGGCCGGCATATCTGTGAACAAAGTGCAATGAAAGCCATGAAATGCTGCTAAACTGCTCTTTCTTGTGTGCCTGTGAGAGAATATCAGTTCCCACATGTAGTCATGTGGATAAGAGAAAGCAGAGGTTTTATCTTAAAAAAAAAAAAAAACCTCACATCTGCATCATTTGTTTCTATTTATCAACATATACTCACGTCTTTCCAGAAATCCCGCCGTTTCCTGATGTAAAGGAGGTGCATACTTTCCCGACATGTGTGAGATCATTTCTAAGATTATCCTCAAACCTCGGCCATATGTCCCGCATTTGTCTGGTGGAATAATAAAACAGTCATGTACCTCAATTCCCGGGTGTTTACACCTCTGATAGTAGCATGTAGTGTATTTTGCCCAGGACTAACACAGAAGCAATTTGGATCATCTAAATGTATTGCTCTTCGCCTACAATATTTAATAGCACTGATGGGCATGTTTACATGTTTGCCATTCTGCCATTAACAGCCTAGAGCAGACATTGTCACAGGTACTCAGCTTCTCTTGGTTTTCAGGAGCCTCATCGTTCAGAAATATCTGCTAAGAAATTGTATGATCTGCTACACTAATGTTACATGAAGAAAGACTTTCTAACTGTCTTCCATAGACATTAGAACTTTAACAAATGGTTATTGTATAACTGATAAACTCGGTTGATTATTTTTTCTTTAAAAATATTTGCTAACTTCAACAATTGTTCCCTGTCCCAATGAGAATAAGTAATTCAAATTACAAATAAGGGACTTGACAATAGTAATCATACAGTTGTGTGACCTAAAACCTAAAATTGTTATTATCTTTTTATCTAAACTGTGCGAAATCAGTACATGTCACTGTACCATTACTCTTAAGCCACAGTTGAATAGGCAAAATTTATCTGGCCTTATTAAACCATGGAACTATTCATATAATTTGTTCATTTAACCATTTTTTCCATAGATATACACTTGCCGATCGAGCTATTTTTTCCCACCACGCACTTGGCACAGTTCGATATGCGTATAGGCAGAATTAAATCTCAGATTAGTGTTGCTTTGTTTAAATACAGCATCGTTTAAATTGTTTCAATATTGTTTAAATATAGCAAACTATTAAATGGTGTAGAATCAAATTTTTTAACACGTATTATTGAGTAAGGTTTTCATCATTTCAACACATACAGTATGTAGAAAAAGCAGTATATTCTCTATATAGAATATTTTTTAAAAGAAATGTTTTTTGGTTACAGCAGATCACAACACACCGTCATCGAAATCGAATTATTATTAAGCTCCTGTGATTATTGTCCTTTTTGAATGGACGCTTAAATTAAACAAGTTTGGACCAAACCTCAGTAGGTAGGTTTATAAATAATGTTATCAGTAATGTCGCTTAATGGGCTCTGTTGGTGTAAATTTCAGAAATAAAAATCTCTTTGGCTCCAATAAATAGCCAGATATTATTGTACACAATTATATCATGAGCCTAATATTGGAATAGTTGGCTTATGTTCATTAAAATATGGTCCCTGTCTGCAAGAATTTGAGAACCGCAGATCTACAGCAACACACACATCACCGATACCCCACACAGCAATCGATCTCAGTCAGATGCTTTAGCATGCTGTAATTATTTTAATGGTCTGTACTTTATGTTTCACTCTTTCTTGACCTCCTCCATATCACAATTTCTTCATGAAGTTTTCCTAGTGTTTGTTACATTCAGATTTTTGACCCTGATTCTTCAGTGTGGTGGTGTGTATGCAGGCATCATGTGTTTGTGTGTGTGTGTGTGTGTGTGTGTGTGTGTGTGTGTGTGTGTGTGTGTGAGCGAATACCAAATACGTTATACAGATATGAATAAGGGGCATGCTACTCAAGAGGTTTTTTTTTCAAGGGGCAGTTCTTAGTAACTTCCTGGTCTGAGTCCCTGTGGTTTACATGAGGATACTCGTTTGTTTATATTTTTGGAAATAAAGCCAACTAAATTCTTGAAAAAATAGTGATGTAGCTGAGGTTGAGAAACTGTCAGAGCTAGAATTCACACACTGTGCTGACAGTTTTATCCAGTGTTTACGGAGGCAAGACAAAAACAAAAAATTCCGGTTTAGGCCACACACATTTCATTTTAAATTTGAATACAAATGCAGATACAAATATTAGGAGCACAACAGATACAGATACAGTGGGATTGCATTACACACCTAGTGTGGGAATGAACATGAGCATGTGTGTGTGTGTGTGTGTGTGTGTGTGTGTGTGTGTGCGCATGTGTGCGGGTGTGTGTGTGTT
This sequence comes from Pangasius djambal, assembly GCA_022985145.1. Classification (NCBI taxonomy): domain Eukaryota; kingdom Metazoa; phylum Chordata; class Actinopteri; order Siluriformes; family Pangasiidae; genus Pangasius; species Pangasius djambal. Next base: position 7,071,861 of record CM040994.1, read on the forward strand.
GTACTGAAAAAGCCAGAACAAAGGCCTATGTTAAGACTTTTGTCTAATAGCCCATCAGGGATTTATATCCTTGGCTAAGAATATGCTCATCTCATGTGATGGAATGCTTTCTCTTTTTCGCTCTCTCATCTCCATCTCTGGCTCAGACGTAAGAGAACATTTATTCAATCTCAGCAGGACTTAAAGCTCAATTCCGGCCATTTTTCATTCATCCATTATCACCCTTCAGAAGGGCCCTATCAGGGGAAATACACTTCTTTAAAGCAGGTGAAAAATGATGGCTTAAGCCTCAGCTCTGAAATTCTCTAATTAGACTTCTCATCACTAGAGATTGTCATTGAAATGAGCCATGCCAAGTGTGGATTAAAGTCCGATTTGAACTCCTTCACCATCTTTTTTAACGAAAAGGGTTGTCCTCTTATGGGCTCAGATCATCATATCAACATATGTGCAGCACCACTATACAGGACAAAATTCTTTTTTACTCAACTGCAGCCCATAGAACAGGTCACACACTTTTCATGAGATTCGGCACGCTGATTTGTACTATCCAAAAAAATCTTCTCAACAGTTTTTGGGTGTGCTACTTAATCCCTCTTGTGCTATCAACAGGCCAAAGTTGGACACATTTCAGCCCATAACCGGTTGGATCACAGAATCCAACGGAAAGTGAAACTGTAGCTTAGCCACGATCTGCCATACTGACTCAAAACCTTAAATGTCTTTGGTACCTATGTTCACTAGGAGTGCTGTAGGCCAGTCATGCTCAAAGTGGGGCCCATGAAACATAGCTATGGGGATCCATGATATAGTCCATGATATTTAAATGTGAATAGGTTTAGTCCAAAGCTCACAGACCTAATGTGTTCTATGTGTGGAATTGAACTATGGCTCTAATAAAACATACAACATATTATTGTACACGTTTAAATAATGTTTATGAAATAAATCTGTACTGGGGGGGGGGTCAGTGGAATTTAGTTTACAGTTAAAGGGGTCCTTGGTTTAAAAAAAAACATCTGTCACAAAATGAAAATCTTTATACATATCACCATTTCATGGTGGCGGTGAATGAATCCTAACTATCATTAGGCATAGTGTTTTAAGCATGCATCTTTAGCTTTGCATGGCTGTGTTTTTAGTAATTGTGTGTATTTGTGTTGTACCTCTTCAGTGTGAGTCAGAGAGCATTGAGAGCACTGAGTCATTGCTCTCTACTGCCATGTGGCTGAAAAAACAGGGGCGCCATTACTCACTGCATTTTGGATGCATCAGAAGATTAGGGGTTGTGTGTAGTGGTAGAAAAGGCTCTTTTCTTTGTGTGTGTGTGTGTGTGTGTGTGTGTGTGTGTGTGTGTGTGTGTGTGTGTGTTTTAGGAGCAGAATGTGCTGTTTCAGGGTGGAGTAGCCATCACTGGTTGAATCACCTTGCCTTTGACTCACCTCTAGCTCCCTGATGCTAGACTGCTAGGCTGCCAGGCAGATGTCCACACCCCTCCTTTAGTCGCTCCCATCGTTCTTTTTTTTTTTTTTTTTTTTTTTTTTTTTTTTTTTTTTTTTTTTTTTTTTTTTTAAAGCATTTTCTTAACTGTTTGTCCCTCTATCCACCCTGTCTGTGAAGTTCTCTGTCATTAAGGGGCAGAGTTGTGTATTTTTAGCCACCTGAGGGCTGAATCTCATTTGTTTTAATGTCTAAACACGGATCAGGCCTGCAATAAGGTGTTCTTTTTTGGTATGAAGAATAGTATCCTGCTGTCTAACACCCTACACACACACAAACACACACATGCATATGCTCTTTTTCTCTCCATAGTGCACAATTGGGAGTTGGCGAGAGATGGACAGCATGTCTCTTTTGAGATGTGTGACCCATAAGCCAGACAAAGACTCCTTTCTCCTGACTGTACAGCAAAGCCTGGGTTTGCAGTGGCGTGTGTGTCTGTGTGTGTGTGTGTGTGTGTGTGTTTCTGAGAGAGAATATTGCAGTGGTTGTGAACTGGCACTGTGGTCAGTTTTCAGTGTTGATTTGCATTCTGCCTTCTAGCTTTGAGCACAGATGGTCATGGCCACCACACACACACACACACACACACACACACACACTTGTCTTACTATCCTTTGGAGGACCTTCCACTGATATAATTATTAATGCAGCTACTTAATGTTATGCCTTCAGATATACTGAAACTATCCTAATGGGGACATTTGGTCCTCACCAAGATATAATAACATGCCCCCCACATACACCACACACACACACCACACACACACAATCAATGTAAGACTATTTTTGAAAATGTGCCCTTTTTAGTCACCATTGACAGTCTTTTGTCTAGTAAGCAACTTCTTAATAGACTACTCAGAAATCTCAAATCTGCAACTTTTCACAGATTTGTGACCATTTTTGATGTTGATGCTGAAGTCTTGATTTTTAGATATTGACTTTGATCATTTTCAAATTATTCTTGAGCAAGGATATCATTTTTTGATCCAAAATTGTCTTTCCTCCATGTGTCACAATGTCAGAGACTGTAAAAAAAAAAAAAAAAAAAAATCCGTTAAGAGTTTAAAGTGGGTCACAGTTACAAAACTGTAACTATATGCAATATAGTTTTAACGAAATGTTTGAATGTTTGTATTTGAAATTTACATTTCCTAATGCCATCAACACAATTCCACTGAGGGTTAAATCACCTTGGCTTGCTGCGGTCGTAAAGCCTGAAATGGACCAGATTATGGAAATGCTGTTAGACTGTTTCCCAAAAAAGTTTTGGTGGTAAGCGTGTAAGCAGCGGGTGGTTCTATTTGTGTGTGAGAATGTGGAGGGTGTTTAATTTAAAACTGAAAAGCATTGTGGTTTTTCTAAGACTGGTTCTAGTTAGTGTATAAAGCCATAACTGTGTGACTTTATGACTTTGTGTTTTTTTTCCCTCATACTAATGAGAAATTGGCTTTTTCTCACTGGTCATATTTGAAGTTGAATAGAGGACTGGTTAGAATAAATCTGTGGAGAAACAGAATGAATACATATGCTTCCAGACAGGTACAGCATGATACTATTATGCAATTAAAATCATGTCATGCTCTGTGGCATGTATAAAATGCTGAGCAAGCCCAGTTGATCTCAGTTTTGATTTGGAAAGAGGGTTCATTATTGGGGCAGGAGCTTGATGTGCGAAGGAAAAAAGTGATATGGTCAGACGAGTCATCCTTCATCATATTGCCGACAATGTGTGGCGTACATCAAGAAAATGATACAGGCCTGAATGCTTGACCCCTCCCCCTTCATTGGCTCTGTTATAATGTTGGAAGCACTTCTGGGTCCACTTCTCCCTGTAGATGCAAGAATCGCTGCAGATCAATGCCGTTCCTCTGACTGATCACCTTTATCCTATGATGAAACATTTCTATCCTAATGGGAGTGGTCTCTTCCAGGACGACCCCGCCCCCATCCACAGGGCATGAAGGCTCACTGAATGGTTTGATGATAGTGAATATATTGTAAATCATTGCAAATCATATTCTGTGGTTTTCACAGTCACCAGATTTGCCAGATTTACACTTATGGGAGATTTTGGAGCTAAAATATGCAGGAGGTTCAGCTGCATAAAATATTTTGCTTACAAACATCCAGATAAGCAACTAACATGTGACGGAAAGGTTACAACAGTTACCTTATAATGCTTAACAATTAATAATTTTTCCTGGCTATAAATAAGGCGTCAGTTTGAAGTGGTTATGTTTTGTTTTTGTAGTGGCTCTTCACATCACCACTATAGACTAAAGACACCGACTCTAAACAGATGAGGCATCTGTTTTGAACTTGAAGTGGAGAGTAATCGCATACTTCTCTGTCCAGTTGTCTTTTAACATTCTGTTTTCATTGTCAGAAATCTAGGAAAGTCTGCGCAAATCCTTCATTTCCTCGATCGACTGCTTTCAGTCAATGATTTAGCCTGAATTTAGACATGAGATTGACCACCAGAAGAGGACCGGCTACTGAAGTCCTGATGGTTCATGTTTTTTAAAAAATGAGTCACTGAGTCACTGAACAATGGCCAGCGACTTTGCAAGTAAAAAAAGCATGTGGATTCTGGAGGCTGGGATAAACTCCAATATCAGAATAATAATAAAAAAGAAGAAAAGAATTCCAATACAGACAGAAGCCCTTGATATAATGAGTCTGATGATGATAATAATAATAATAATAATAATAATAATAATAATAATAATTTAAATATTGCAAAGAATAAGCATGATTGTAAGAAATTGCCTTTAAGCATATCCTTGCCACCAACTCAAATCTGAGTACTACTACTTTCTGTGTTGCATTTCATTCTCCAGATGTCTTTCATCCTCCTATCTATCTCACTTTCTCTAATGTGAGCTGTGTTGTGCATTTTTGCGGAAAACTGACACTCACTGTAAACGTGGCAAAGCCAGACGTGTATACATTAGAGCTCTGGTTTTTATAGGTGGGTTTACGGAACAGTGGGGGTGGTAGCCAATTACCAGCACTCAGTCTTTCTAACTCTGAACGTATGGATCCCATAGTGAAATGTGGTCATGTGATTGTTTTTGTTACAATGGAGAGAACGAGAGACGAGGGCCTACTGTGATTTTTTAGCAGCTTGTGGGATTTGACATGCATAAATGCAAACAAAAAAGAACTCCATCTTTCTTCTAACAGGTCAGACATCTGGAAGTCTGAAAAGGCTGAATGAAAAAATATTCAGTCACACTAGATTAGTTGTTGCATGACCTCAATGGCTTCCCAAGAACAACAGAGCTCTACTGGTCTAATGTATGCTTTTTTTTTAAGTACTATTTCATATGCTTCAGGCCGCAGAGTGTGGCAATAGAGAGAGGTGTGTTAGTGTTTGTCTTCTCATAGGCTTTGGGATAAAAATCCCTCTTCTAATGAAGTCCGAATTTCAGTACCCTCTCAGGATCTTCTCTACGTGACCCATAACCAGTATGTTAAGGTCACGAAAATGTTCAATGCTACAACAGGATATAAAGTCTTATCTTAGGTTCTCATTTAAAATTTTAATGGGGTATTTCTTTTGGCAGCAAAGGTGTGCTTTTCACGTAGTTTGTCTTTCGTTCGGCGTAATTAGGATGTGGTGCTCGGGAGTAAAATATATGCAGGTCTGGCAATAAGCTGCCAAGAACAACTCGCCAAGCGGTTTGCGGAGGAACACTAGAACATTTGTAGGCTGTAAACTTACAGGGAGTTTACGTCTGAACTTCAAAAAGCAAAGAAGGGAACTGGAGGGACTGACCCGAGCTATACGCCATAAAAATAAAGAATCAAATAAAGAATCCTAGCGCTAGTCAGAATGTGAGTTTTTAATTAATTGAGGGAAAACAATTGCCAACGACATCATGTCCAGCGATGAAGTATTCGGTTTAGAATTTCTCTGAGCAAAGTGTTCTTCACTGCTTTCCAGTGTTATGCTTATATATGATTTTAAAGCGTACTCTAGGCGTAATTAAAATATGTGAATGTACAAAGCAACTAACATGACTGAATGGGCACAGCAGTTACTCTTTAATGCTTAACCATTGGTGATTAGTTTATGTAGTTTATTACGATAAATAAGACAATTTGAAGTGGAAGTGGTTATGATTTGTTTTGTACTGGTGCTTCATGTCAGCAGTTTTGACTAGCGCCATTGACCGCTCATCACACTTGTTTTAAATCTCATTCCTGCCCATCCCCTCAGTTATTACTTTTGATTGTATCTACCCATATTTGATATTTGATATTTCCTAACAAACTTAGGAAACTTAGTGCTATTTCCTAAAATTTAAACACCACACTGACCAGGATAAAGCGATTACTAAAGATGAATGAATGAATACGGTAAACGCATCTCGAGCAACCTGTATATACCCGTGTTAAAGAACGTGGCCTTTCTGACCATCTGTATTAAAAAAACACGCACACTCCCACAACTTTTTTGCACTTTTTTTTTTCCAATTTTGAACTTGAATCAGAAAATAAATGCATTTCTCTGTACATTCATCTTTAAACATTGTTTTCTCTATTGACTATTTTTTTTTTTTTTAACAAATCATGTAACCACTTCACTGATCAGACCAGAATGGGTAAATGAAATCCCTTTCTGACCTCTATACCTCTCTTTGTAGCTAGTCGCTGGTCTGATGATCTGCCTTCAGCTAACTAATTTACATAAATGCATGGGATTGGATAAGCCGCACCAGAGGATCTGCTACAGTAAGTGTGGCTCCTTCTAATGGTCCAAAATGCCCACTTAAGCTACTGAAACCAAGCATATATTTGATGCATGACTCAGCGAGACTCTTGAACCCAAGTTCTTCCTTTTTTACTATTTACTGGGCATTGAAAACTGTACAAAACAAAATAAAGACACGGTCAAAGACTAGTGTGCTCCTTTGACTCAATAGCGTCGTCAACTAACAACGCGGAAGTGAAACTTATGGTCCTTATTAAAGTGTTACCCAATCAGAGGGGAGCAATTCCTTGAGGCAACCACCTGATCTATCTATAATGTTTTACATAGGAAACACATATATAACTCAACCAAAGACACAACATGACTAATACACAATAATTGCTATCAACAAAATATTATTTTCTTCTCCTGGAATGTCTCTTAGAGCTGCAGAAGCTGCAGTGGTTCATGTTTAGAAAAATAGTCACTGAACTGTGGTCAGATTTTTCAGATATTGATCGTCTCGGCTACACTATTATTTCAAGTACTCAGTCCGAGCTGCGAAAAGAATCTGCTGAGTCCGCATCTGGACTGCGGTCCACCAGGTGATGACCCCTGGCATACACTTACACAGTGTGTTATATTAGCCAAACAGTTTTTTTTAGCATTTCTAATGATGAAAAGCAGCTAGCGGAAACAGATCTCGAAGAAGCCACACTCACTTTATAGCACACTGGCTAGCTAGCTCACAATGATTTGTACATTCCTGTTAAAGGTGCTTCCAGTACAATTTGTGTCCCTTCTTGCTTTTCATGTTCATCTGACAAGGTTTCATATTTTATGTCAAAAGTTATATTCCTGAAAAGTATTGTTTACCATGTCCTCTGCTGATGTCGCTAACACTACTGTAGTAATCGTGTAAAACTAGGAAGTGGAATTTTACAAGCCGAACACAGATGCGCGGAGTGATACACATGGTGAAATGTCCCAGTGTGGTTATAGGAAATGTAGGCACTCTCGACCAATCAAATTAGTGGACTGGAACTAACTGTGGTATAAAGGAAAATAATCCATGATGAGGTGGTGTGACACAGCCAGCTGCGATGTGGAGTTACTGTTAATACCTCGAAGTGGATTATTGTCCTATAACTGCATGTCCCAAAGTGGTTCATTCTGCTTATACCACAGCAATTTGCCAGTTTTTAATTTATTAATGAATGACATTTTGTGCCTTTTAACTGAGACAGTTATTTTTATTTTTTTAAAAAACTTCTCATGTGCCTCTTGTGGCAGGAAACGTTCTGATTGTTACTGAGACTGGAGACTCCTTCCGTAAATGTTATTAAAACATCTCTTCACCATCTCAACGATTAAAAGTTTTTAACATAATACATTCATCATTAGGCTTCGATCCACCATACAAGTCCCTGTGAATGAGCTGTTACTTAAGAAACTGTAACATATTACAATGAGCACTTTAAATTGAATTACAGCCGGAACTACTGTCAGAGCTGTGCTGTTATAAAAAATGAATCAACACCTTCAGATTTGAGAATTCAGCAGCTCTGTGGTATAAATTTAATTATAGTGCTAATGTCTGCTAAGCTATTGTGGGATGGATATTACAAACACATGGACTTATTCCATCAAGACACATGGCCTTACTGAAAGCTGAAGGTCCCTGAACTGTAATGTAATGTAGTAAATCTCCCATGACCTTCCTCTGAAAAACACCACTATTCTCTCAGTGGATTATGCGAATTCATGGGAAGTGTATCATACACACGTTTAGTCATCATTTATAATATAGCACACTCTTGAGTGTTTACGTGAAGGTTTTAGGAACTCGGGAACTTTACTGTCAATAATACCGTAAGTAGCATTCACATTAGTATTCATTAGCGTTCCAGGAGAATGTTTTAGTGGAGGAAACAAGATACTGGATGAGTGTGTAGTCCACAACAATGCAGCTGTTGGGATTATTTTTGGGTCCCTAGGCTATAAGAGGAGAATCACTGCACAGTGGAAGACCTCATATTTTGACAAAGTGCTTGGCCACAGTGACGATCACCTTCGTTGTATTTTATCATTCGCCTCTAGGTCAACCTCAGGCCAGGTCTACGCCGTTGCAGAAGTCATTAAGCAGCCCTTCGGAGTCTGCAGCACTTCTGAAAAATGGCAAGTCTCTGAAACACAGCAATGGCGTCAAGAATGGGGCGGCACTCTTGCGGGCGGCATCTTCGACATCCTCATCTTCGTCCGCACATCATAAGAGCCCCAAGAAGTTGCAGTCGAACCCATCAATCACCAGCCAGAGCAGCAAGAAGAGTAAAGGAAGCTCAAAGTCTAACAGCTCGCAGATCCCTACAGAGGCCCAGGATGGTGGGTACAGTTTACATTTACATTCACAGCATTTAGCAGATGCTCTTATCGACTGAAAAAAAAAACTTATTCTCACGCTAGTACAAATAGGCCATGGTCTAAGAATACCAAAGCTAAAACCCTACTAGTTAGAGTAGTTAGTGTGAGACTTAGTACAGCAAACAGCACAAGGGTTTTTTTTTATAGTATAGAATATAGGGATAAGATTTTGGTATATATTTAGGCAAGGTTATGCATTTATTTATATTGTTTCAATCGGACACAGCATTTGTTCTCCTGTCTGGCCATCTGTCCAGAGTATTATTGGACCCTTTGGACTCTGCTGAGCTATCTTCATTAAATTGTACCATAATATAACCGTAGGCAACCTAATTATACTGACCAACTTGTACTGACCTCGACCCATTTTTAAAGGTCACATGGCCATTTTGGGGCAATATCTCATAACAATTAAAAAAGCATTCACCGGAAGTATCCATGAAATACAACCATAGAATCTGTCTTGGTAGGTTCTAGGTACCTTGCACAAACATTTTGGAAGTATCTGGTTATAAATGTTCAATGTTGCTCTATCAGAAAGATATTTTTAATTTGAAAAATGTGCAAAATTATTTTCGTTGAATTATTTCAATTTTAAAAAATGTATTTTCATTTATATATTTCCCTTTTTTTCCCCTTTCTTGGAAACTTGGCCCATACACACTGTCATCTTCATTGTCACTTAAAAGGTTAAACAGAGATGGCTATTAATTTTAGCATCCTTCAAACATCACTGTCTAACTCTATTTGATGTTCTTTGCTGTTTATTTAAGCTCTTGCATTAAATTGATAAATTCGTGTTACTGATTCATGGCTTCAACGGGGAGTTTTACTCTGTGTTCACACTGGCAGCCATTTTGTATCTCAAGCCAGTCGATGTTGGTCACTAGTGCGCATTAATGTCTTGAGTTACTGGTTTATATATAAAGGCACCAGAGGGCACCATGTACATGCATGTTCACACGTTGGAGTACTTTGGCATATGTAGCCAATCTTACCAGTATGTTTTAGGGAGGTGGGAGAAAACTGGAGAACCCTGAGGAAAGCCACACAGACACGGGGAGAACATATAAAACTCTACACAGATAGTAACCTGAGTTTAGGATTGAATTGGATTGGATTGGATCTGTGAGGCAGCAACACAACTAGCTGTGCCTCTGTGCCACTCTGTATGTAAGTTGTGCATCACGGCCCACTAAATGTCAGAATGAGAAGTCACCTGTCAGTGGTTTTAATGTTATATAATATATATATATATATAAAAAAAACACTCCTGTTTTAAAAAAAAATCATATTGTAAATCACCTACTCTCAATGCAAATGAAAGACTTCAAGCTTCTGCATCGCTGCTGGTGTGAACACAGGTTTAATGATCATTAGCAAGTGTGCTGTGTTACACATTTACGCTCTATGGTTTGATTTTCCAGAATTCCCTAATGTCATTTCTGTGTGTGTCAGACTGCTGTGTGCACTGCATCCTGGCCTGCCTGTTCTGCGAGTTCCTAATGCTGTGCAACATCGTGCTGGACTGTGCAACATGTGGCTCATGCTCTTCTGATGACTCGTGCTTCTGCTGCTGCTGCGGATCGGAAGAATGCGGTGACTGTGAGCTTCCTTGCGACATGGACTGCGGCATCATCGACGCCTGCTGCGAGTCGGCTGACTGCCTCGAGATCTGCATGGAGTGCTGCGGCCTCTGCTTCTCATCCTGAGCTCCCTGTAGGGGCACTGCAGTATTTGCTCAGAACTTCTAGAGAGAAGTTCTAGAGAGAAGTTCTAGAGAGAAGTTCTAGGTGGGAAATGCGATCAGAAGACTCCTTACTGGGCTTCAAGGCTGGGTTGCCAATGAGAGGCATGAGAAATGCTGCGACTGAGGTCCAGTTCCGTTTTCCAGAGCTTGGTGAATGGGTTCCAGTTCAGTGTGGGTGAAGTCAGAGACTTTTAGCCTTGTCGTCAGATTTTGCAAGAATTCTGGGACATTTGCTGTATTTTGCAGTCTGCTTTTAGACTCTTCCTCCTGATCCATCTTCAGTAGTCCAACTTGATCGGAAGAGAAATCTTTAAGACATGGAACCTTGCTAATGGTGGCAGAAGTTGTAGGTTAAATTGGTCATTTTCACTCCTCTTTCTTCAAATTCCAGTTCTTTTCACCACTGTTGCTTACTCTATTTTGGTGCACCAAATCCCAATGCACCATTGTGAAAATTCATATTGTAGTTAAGCAAATCATGGGGGAAGTTTTTTGACTGCACACAATTCAACTTTAAGGGTGTTTAAAAACCTCTAAGGATTGATTTGGATTTTTTTCGGAAGGGGGGGATCTGCACATTATTATTATTTTTTTGTTTTACCGACCCACATTGCTTTCCAAAAAAAAATCATGCTTGAATGAGAAGTCACTGACTTTTTTTTTTGATATGATGTCATCTTCTTGAAGCAGCTTCAAATTATATTCTCCAGGAAACTGTAACCAGATTTGACTTCATCGGTTTGGCTACGCTGGCGGCACTTTCTGTGTTCTAAGATGCAGACACTACATAATGCAAAAGAGTTCCTACTATATATGCACAGTTACTGTAGTACTCTGCTGTCCATAAACAGTGAGCACAGGACTGAAATGGACATGAGCTGGAGAAAGGGCTGCGTTTATTTAAATATTTCTTGCAATGCACAGGTTTAATGATGCCTCGTATTTACTCATGTGAACAGGGAGATGTGTTACTCTCTTCATCCCATCCTGTGATTTTGTTTTTGTTTTTCCTTTTCTTTCTGTCTTTGATTCAGTTTTATCAAGTATTAATTCCTCTGATTTCTAATTGTCCTTTAATGCTGGAGGTTTGTTAAAACCCTGTTCAAAATGCCCAAAGTGCTATGCAGGCATTAAGTACACACAACTTTTTTCAAGCAAAAGTAGGGAAGTGGGCAAAAATATCACTTTCAACTTTAACTTTTACTTTAATGCTTTTAATTAATGATATTGATTAAAATTGAAAAGAAGTAACTCCAATAATTAACAAAGTGCACAAAAATTTGAATTTTAAGTAATTTTCGAGTTCAGATTTTGGTACAGAGTTTCGGCCAATAATTTTAATATTGGTGCATCACTCGCTAAATGCCAGCATCCTTGACCTTTTCTGTCATTTGCTCCTTTATAATTTGGTTACAACCTTTATTAACTTTTTCAGTATAGGTCTTTTTTTTTGATCATGAAAATGCTCAAATTGGCTGTTATCAGTTAGCACGCATTAGTTTATTGATTAATGATGATAACTGAAATAATTTGTTGGTTGGTTATTTGTTCTTATAGATTCTCATTTTTCAGCTTTTTAGTTTACAGTTAACATGACGTGTGAATTTCATTTGGATTTCGCCTGCTCATCAAGTCAGAGCATATGTTAATAATTATAATTGTGAGAAGCCTATTATTTGTTGATGCAGGGTTTTTGTTTTTTTTTCAGTTTTTTTTTGTTTTTTTTCAGTTTAACCAAAGGTCAAGAACAGCAAATTACCAAATTCATGTTGTAGTTAGTAGTCAATAATGTTTACATTGTGATGACAATCTACAAAAAAAAGGAACTGGATATAAAAGATATTTCGAAAATAAACGTAAAACTTGACAAAGAGAGTAGATATGTAAAATTCTTCATATAAACTATGGAATAAAAGAGCAGTGTTGCAACTCTGTTGTGTTTGAACCATTGTATTCTTATTTCCATGACGACTGTAGCGCCTTCTCTGACTTAATATCATTTATCCTTTTGTTATTGGCCAAAATTAATGTGAAATTACAGCAATATAGCTGATTTGCCTAGACAATTAATGTGACTTTAATTTTGTATCCTTACTAACCTTGAAATTTGTGTTGAGGAATAATTCTGAGCCTAGAGACTTTCAGCAATGTTGTGCTTAGATTTCAGTAGAATCCTGGAATATTCTCTGTATGTTTTCTTCACTGTCCACAGTACTTTCTGTAGTGCTTTTAACAATAGTAACTGTCATAAAGTAGCTTGAATGCAGAACACTGGATGCGATGCAGCTTTAGATATCTTAGTCAAGTCAAATGCGTTTTATTTCATTCCTCTCTATATCTTATATACATTGGAATGAAATGTTTCTTCAGGACCAAGGTGCAACACGTAATACAGTAGCATGAGCAAGCCAGAGGTGACAGTGGCAAGGTATAACTCCTGAGATGCATGAGGAAGACACTTTGAGAAGAACCAGGCTCAGAAGGGAACTCCTCTTCTGGGTGATACCAGATAGTGCTAGTACTTTTGTTCCCCCAGTCTTCTCATTTCTATAATAATAATAATAATAATACATAACACTTGTATAGCGATTTTCAAGATACTCAAAGACGCTTTACATGAAGAGACAAACGAGGGCAACAAAAGAATTAAGACAGTTAATGAAAGGTGGTTTTAAAGAGATGGGTTTTCAGGGCTTTTTTAAACATGGGGAGTGTGGATGAGTCTCTGATGTGTTTGGGCAGGGAGTTCCAGAGGGTGGGGGCAGCAGCGGAGAAGGCCCTGTCCCCC
>CM040994.1:7089483-7117796 GCA_022985145.1 Pangasius djambal
AAAAAATTTTTTATATATATATATATATATATATATATATATATATATATATATATATATATATATATATATATATATATATATATATATATATATATATATATATACGCTAACTACGGCTGTGCCTCAGTATCTCAGTAGGTTTTTCCTCTTCACTCTGATTTTTTTAATGTAATCATCTCCATGCATCTTCATAGATGCATGACAGAAAGATTAATCAGCCTATCCAAATATCCTTGGTGGGAGACAGATTGCGGAATAATGAATCAATTGATGAATGTCCAGATATATTCCTCTTTTTTTAATTGAAGTTTGCTAGTTGGACAATGGCTACGTGCGACTGCACAATGAAGGCGGGGAGGATAATGGCGGTTTGAAGATGAAGGCAGAAGATTATTTCCAGTGGACTGTGGCAAGCATCATGGGTGAACTTAAATTAAAGGCAGAATTTGCACAACAGATGTGGGGGGGGGCAGCTGGGAGTCGGGTTTTAACAAACAGAGCCGAGTGGACTTGCGAGGCTCTAATGACCTCTGTGTGCTGTTGATTCAGCTCCATCTACAGCCTTGCACAATTAACAGCCACATCCACCCCCATGGCTTCTTATTTAATCAAAGACATGTCTTAGAGAGAGAGAGAGAGAGAGAGAGTGAGGGAGGGAGAGAGAGAGAGAGAAATTAAAAAGGGAAATATTAAAAGATGAAGGAGATACTGCAGAAGCCAGTGGCTTTCATAATGAACCTGTCGTATATGCATAATGCAACATTGAATAGAGAGAAGACTACTCATAATGCTGAACCTATGGAGCTGAGCTGCTAGTTGTATGCCATTGCATGGAACACAATTCCATATTTCTGTACTCTTTACTTTATACTTTTTTAATTAAATTATTTTCTAAATTCCTAGATCAGATGTAAAAGCATCAATCCAGTCTTTAGCAGGGATATGAAACATTCAGAAGTTCACACATGCGCCGGATACTCGAGACCATCTTAAGTATCTCTCAAAAAGCACGCTATGAAATAAGTCTCAGTGTGGAAGCAGGTTTAGAGTCAACTTTCATCTCTTTGGGTGGGAACATGCTGCTGCAAGGACGTGAGGTTGCCTGCCATTTCCTACCAGTCACTCTGTCATTAGTAGCGGTGGAAGTGTATGGAAAACAATATACAACTGTGTTACAGCAGGGTATCTGCTGGACAACCTTCTATTTAGAAGAATCTCACCACAATAGCAGATGACATGAAAGCAGGAGGTCATTTCTTTTTTATGGCTTTTTTTTTTCATTCGTTTGTTTTTGTTTTTTGTTTTTGTTTCCAGAAAGTACCTTTAAAAATGATCCCTGTTAGTGAGTGAATAGAAAGTATTGAAAGTATTTCACTGCAAGTATTCCAAGTTATAACTAACACTTTTTTTTTTTTTAAAGCAGCCTCATTCCATCCACCTTGAGGCAACCTTCCATACATGTAAAACGTGTGCTGGTGTGTCAGGAAAAAGTGTGAAAGCACCCTAAGCCACTAAGCTTCTAGCACATTTCCCTTCTGTTTCGAATGTAATGGTGTTTGTTAAGCCATGATCGACAGTAGAAACTTCAATGCCTTGTGTTCATGTTGTCTTCTTCTTTTTCATAACTGGGACGCCTCATGATGTATCAATGTATAGCAGGTATGACACTGAATCCTAGATGTCTCTGGGACACCCTCTTTTTATATGAGTTTATTTTAGAGTCGGAGAGTTGTCTTTGTGGGGAAATGGGTTAATTATAACACTCCCGAGGTAGAACTATGTCATTTAAGTGTAGGAAAGCACCTGTCCTTAATACGCCACCCAGGAATTAAACCATATGCCTCTATTTTTGAGCACAGATGGTAATTCCACCCACAGGCATGAAGAGATATACATATGCCCCCTGGTCTCACTTTATTAGGCTTGAGAATCAGTGTTACGTTGCACTGTATTATGGAATCATTCCGCCATTTTGTAAAATTTATTTACGTTAACACTTTGCAAAAGCTTAAACAGATTCCTGTTTTATTGGTTTTTATTGGTTTTTAAGGGGGGGGGGGGGGCACAGTGGCTCAGTGGCTCAGTGGTTAGCATGTGTGTGTGTGTGTGTGTGTACGTGATTATGCCCTGCGATGGGTTGGCACCCCGTCCAGGGTGTCTCCTGCCTTGCACTCTGAGTCCCCCCTGGGATAGGCTCCAGGCTCCCTGCAACCCTGTGTTTCAGTGAACTGTCGATAAAGAGGGGATAGACAAGTGACTTGGGCAAGTGAGAACTGAGCAGTGTGTGTGCACGTGTGTGTGTGAATCAGGGAGTGTGCTACACTGGTGCCCAAACCCAGGATTTAAGGAAGAACCGCCATCATGGAGTCCTCACCACTGGTCCCTTTCAAAAGAATTGGTATGGACCTCATATGGTCCAATGACTCCACCGCATGAAGGATGACAATGCGTGGGTCACTCGTTGGTATCTGGCCATTTTAAGTTCGAGGTGGTCCGGGGCGGATTTACCGGGCAGGGGTGGTCGGCTATAGGCCGGTCGGCTACCCGGCCTGAGTCGGCTGGTGAGGGTATGTGGAAGCGGGCGCATGGTCGAGCACTGGTTTGATAATGGAGGGCGGAGCAGGAGAGGGTGATAAGGATGACTCACCTGTGGGAAATGTTGCTAATGAATGTTCTGTGTTTCAGTGAACGGTGAAAAGAGGGGAGAGATGAGCTCCTCATGAGAGTGAGGACTGAGTAGTTCATAGCTGTGTGTGTGTGTGCACGTGTGTGCTTAAAATACGACTGCTCAAAAAGCAAGGAAAAGAGACACGGCCAATAAAGAACCTTTTTTGAGTTGTCCCAAGCCTTCCTTCAGTTTCCTCATTTTGGAGAGTGTGCTATAGCCTTGTTGTGGACAGACGGGTTTGAGTTGACAGGAAGGCTATGGTAACTCAAATAATCACTCTTTACAACCGTGGTGAGCAGAAAAGCATCTCAGAACACAAAACCCCAAATCTTTTGAGCTACAACAGCAGAATACCACACTGTGTTCCACACCTGACATCCAAGAACAGGAATCTCAGGGTAGAGTGGAAACGGTTTCACCAAAACTGGACAGTTTTTGGAAAAAGGCTGGCTGACATTTTTTCCAATCTTCAGCGGTCCAGTTTTGGTGATATCCAATCATGGTCGGCTGATTGGATAATTGCAAAAAATTAGCATGTGCAGAGGTGTTCCTATTAGAGTGGCTGGTGAGTGTGTAAGCATATATTTAAGCATTAAGTAAGGATTGAAACACAGTTTGTGTCGTGCTGTTTTCCACCATGGGAAAGTCTTCAGGACAGAGGAATTTGCACTTTACGGTTTCTCAGTAACATGACAAGCTGTGTATTTTTTTTTTTTTCTTATTAACTTCATGAGAGAGAAACATAGAGCCTGGTGAGGGAACAACAGTTTCTAGCTGCTATAATGTAAACGATAACAGGAACTAACTCATTCCACAGACATTCCACAACATTGAATGCACCATTAAATGGTTAAATAGTACAAAATGTCATTCTTTAATTAATTCAATTTGGACAAAAACTTTCTGACAGTTGATGTGGCATAATAGGATTAAAACATAATAATAATAATAATAACTTCAGGGAGGTAACTTTAGGACATCAGACCACCCCACCTTTAACTTTTTTCTTATAACATCATACCCCATTGTGTTTTGTTTGTTACTTCATACAGGGAAATATGCTGCATATAGTTGAGATGCACAAAGTACTATTTTGTTATAGTTTGAGCTTCAGTTTGAGATTTCAGATGCTTCCTTTCAAATATGCGCTTAGAATCCTGTTGCAAAATAAACCGCACTTTTTGGGTATCTGTGCTAAATGTCAAACAAACCGTTTGCCAAAACAGACTGCCGTTTCACCCGATGCTGACTCATAGCTACTTAGACAAACACCGAACACACACTGTGGCCTTGTACCATGCAGCAGCCCCTCACGGAGGCTTGCCACATGTAAACATTTTCTCACAGCTAACTGCTTATCCGATCTCCAGCTCATCTTAAACATTTGGAGAATTTTGTCTCCTCTAATATTTACCCATGCTTGATTTGAAATGTCCCACTGTGAGAAACGCTCAAGCACGGCTTGAGGACAGTGCACAGAATGTACCAGCTTAATCAAATTAGCATTCGTCTGGCTGGTTTGGAGCCGTGGCCTGACTGTTGACTGGAGGTCTGGGTATTGATTTTGGAAGCATGAAAGCAACTTCATATCCAGCCTGGTTTTCAGTCCCCAAATGGAGCATATATTTGTACAGCTTTGTGAAGATATGTTACAGATCAGCAGTGTCTGAAGGTCCACAGTGCTCAGATGGAGACAGTTGCAGGTGTGTGAAAACACAATGGACTATCTGAGTATCCTGGAGAGGAGTATACACATATTCCCCTTTTCTGTCTCTCAGTTTTTTGGGGGTTTTTTTTCTTTTAAAAGAGGCTTAATATATACAGTTATACAGTCAACAACAGAAATATTGACTCTTTCAGTGAAAATGAATATATAAAACTAACAACACAATGAAGGATATTTTGACCTTAAACACATGGTGTTATAGAGTGTTATCCAAACACATGATTTTCAAACATAAAATCTTTTTTTGTTTTTTTTTGTTTTTTAACTAGAAAACACTGGATTCAAAAGTGTTAAAATATTTGCTAAATCCACCCCCTGGCCACAAAGCAGCATTTTTTTGCTGATCATGTCATGTTGTGTATGGCCAAAACATTAGATTTTAGTCTCTTCTAACCACAAAACACAATTACTATTGTAGCTCCAATGACGCTTGGTGAGACTCAGGCCCTGAATTTGTGGGTTCTTTTAGTAAGGACTTATTGCATGCAATGTTTCCAAACAGCTTGTTCCTATAGACGTGGCATATAATGGGTGATTTTGTAATTGACAATCCCAATTTTATTTTACTATCCTTCTCACTGTGTGGGTGAGAGCATGCTAGCAAAGGAACATTTTTAATGCCCTGATTGGGTTTTATTTGTATTTATAACTGGTTATGTATTTTTGTAGCATTATCTGACTGGTGCAGGCCAACAACTATTTTGTCTTTTTTATATATGTTATCTCATATTTATATTTATACCCCGGAGAACCGTGAGCGCAAGAGTAACTTGAAAATAGTGCTTAATTGTTTAATGTTGACAATTGGTTTTAATTTTTAAAAAAATATATTTTAGGGGTTCCACTAATGCTACCAAACCCTTTGATAAAGTTATTTTTCTTGTTAGAGGAAAGCTTTTTTTGCCTTTTCTCTTGAAGGGTGCCAACAATTCTGGAGTCGTGTAAGAATATTGGACTGTAAATGTGGTTTCCTCTAGGTGCTTTAGATGTCTGTATGTTCGGGTTTGTGTAACATGACCTCAGGCTTTCAGAAAGATTCAACGAACCTTGCTTGCTTGCTTGCTTCATTTCCTTGCAGGTTTTATATAATATTAACTTAATCCTGCCCATTTTAGGCTGATTTAAAGGGTTGATGGGAGAGCTACTACTAATGGATTGTGCCAACTTGGTGTAATTCATCTATCTTTAGTAGGTGATTTAACCTAAGTGGATCTGTTGTGGAGTCGGAATCTATCCTGGGAGCACTGGACTGGAGAGCAGGACACCCACATTCACGCCTAGCTATCTAATCCATTTACTGGCATGTTTGTAGGAGGCGGGAAGAAACCAGAGGATCTAATGGCAACCCATGCAGGCAAGATTTCATCGATAAATGAATAATATGGAAAATTCTGTTTGTCATTTGTCCTTTCTAGATAATAAACTGCACTCCATTCTAGCATGTCGACAGTGGTACATTTTGTAGAGGCAGTTATTTTCAATAGGATTTCATACTAAATTCAAGTCAGTTGCAGTAGAGTACATCATGTAACTATCAGTTTGGTTATCCTCCAATTTATCACTGTCTCTCACTAGAGCTGATAAAAAGCCTGGTCACAATGTGAATGGAATACCACTGGGGAAAATCAGGTTATTACCAGAGTAAATGCTACAGGGCTACTGGGCATTCATCCACTGGGCTCTTAGAAGTGTGAATATGCTGTGGTACATAATCTGTCTGCAAAGAAACACGCCATTTAAACATTAATTCCTTTAAATGAAATTTCGCTCTTGGTTTATAGGACAGCACACTGGTGTAATAATTAAAAACGTTATTTATCTAGCACTTTTTATACATTATCTATCCAGCTAAAAAGTACTGTACAAGCTACTGATCCAAAAAGGCAAATATTTTAACAAGGCATAATGTCACCCAGATGAGGATGGGTTCCCTTTTGAGTCTGGTTCCTCTCAAGGCTTCTTCATGTTTCTGAAAATCTGGGGATTGCTTATTAGGGATAAATTCATGAATTAAAAATTTATATCCTATATATATGTTATATATTTCTGTAAAGCTGCTTTGTGACAATGTCCATTGTTAAAAGCGCTATACAAATAAAACTGAATTGAATTGAATAATGAGAGCAAAAAGGAGCGTATACAGGCTGAATAAAATGAACAAAATTGTATTTTCTACCAAAGCAGAATTCGATTCTATAACGTAAAGGGTTGCACGGTGGTGCAGTGGGTAGCTTTCACAGCTCCAGGGTCTCTGGTTCGAATCTGAGCTTGGGTTACTGTCTGTGTGCAGTTTTGCATGATCTCCACTTGTCTGTGTGGCTTTCTTCTTCATTCTCTGGTTTCTTCCCACCTCCCAACAACATGCCAGTAGGTGGACTAGCCATAATAAATTGCCCCTAGGTGTGAATGAGTGTGGAAATGTGTGTGTTCAGAATGCTCTGTGATCCCGACCTCACACCCTGAGATACACTACTGGCCAGCATAAGTTGATTGAATGCAAATGATATGTTCAGAGAAAGAAATGGGGTGTGAAAAAAATTGGAATTGAAATTTTTTGCTACAATCAGGTAATACTAATACTGCACATCCTGGACGATCGTAACCATGATTTAAGGAATATCTATATGTGGAAAAGTTGTATGCTGCAAATACTGCCTCCTGGCATAATCCCATTGGTAAAACTTCCTGAGATCAAAAAAGAACCAAGTGCAATAGAGTTGGAACATTCCCAGAATTAAGCAGCTACCTGATCTTTTCACATAATGCTGCCAAGACAAATGGGTGGACCAGGAAATGTTTTTGTCAACTAAGGGTTGAATAATATTTCAATATAGAACGCTACTGACATGAAACAGCTTGTTAAACTGGAAGGAAGGAGGCCTTGAGCGTCAGTTCTGGGTTGTCTTGCTCTGCATATTTCTCATTGGATTAAATTTCTTAAATAAATTTCGAAGTTAGTCAAAATACACTAACTCTCACATGGTTGAGTCGTTATTCCCTTCCATGTTGGATTGCTTAAAAAAAAAATACGTAATTGTATATTCCGTGTAATATCACACAAATATTCAAGCACTTACCTATGTTAAGTCTAAAACCCAGGGATGAGCAGCATTTCCTGTCTTCTAAACTTCTAGTCTTCAGGTTTTCAAAAGTAATGACCTTCACTGTCCATCTTCACTTCTGAAATAAGTGCTCTAAGATATTCAGCACTATCTGCACTAAGCTGAAGAACATGTCCAATATGCCCCTTTGTCAGGTGGGAATTAGGATTTTCTCACTTCCCCACAGACATGAGTTCCAGAGTGCCGAGAGAGAAAGAGATAACTCAGATGACTTAAGAGGAGCAATGTGGACTTGCGATTGTCTCGCACATTTAGTCTGGTTTCAATAGGTAGGAATTTCATACACGATCTTCCTCTGCCTTTTTTGAAGTCCGCTGAAATGCTTTATTACAAAAGACATGGACAAAGCCTGCAACCATTGAGGTGGAATATCCTAGGTATAAGCTTATATCAGGGCTATTCAAGTGAAATTTGTGAAGGTTCAGCTACATAAAATTCCTTGCTTACAAAGGTCCGGATAAGCAGCTAACCTGACTGAATGGCGAAAACAGTTACCTTTAAATGCTTCAACATTAGTGATTAGCTCATGGCTATAAATAAGAGACATCAATTTTACTCTGAACTGAAGACTCTGAGCAGATCTGAAGACGAAGAAATGCATACTTCTCTGTCCAGGCGTCTTTAAAAATTGTTTTGTTTTCATTGTCAACTTTTTTAACAAGCCATATCATCATGTCAATAATCAGACGTGATTAAAGGAAACAAAAAAAAGCGGCCATGAAAACTCATTGCTTTCTCAATGAACTGCCAGTTTTTAAAAATATTTTCTCATATATTAATTGGTTCTTCTACAGTATATTTTTCAAGTGCGCGGTTTGACCTGGTTTGCTATCTGTCTGGGTCAGTATCCAGGCTGCAATATGCCAGATTGCAACCCATGGCTTATATAATGGATGTTAGAGTATGCATTTACCTTGAAATGTATATTTCTTACTCCCCACAGTGCTTTAGAACTGCTTATGAAATGTTTCAGTGCTGCTGATTATCTTTTAGAGTGTGGTGTTCCAGACACTTCCCACTGGCCAGCAAAGGCATCTCCTACCTTTTTAATGAGGTCTGTATTATTGCAACTGTCAAGACACTTGAACGGTGAGCCACTCCATGCCCTCCGCTTCTCAACCCCCACTTCAGACCCATTGGTTCAGCCTGAGTAACTTTGTGATGTGCTGTGCTCCAGTGTAGGACAAAAGAATTGCTTTGTCTTATCTTCCAGTGGACAGAGGGTGACCTTGTGGAGGAATGAGAGAGGCAATTAATACAGCAATCACTTCTGCTGCGTCAAGAGTGCTTCACTGGGTCATCCATGGCTAACTATTTCAGGGAAAGGCAGAAATGACGTTAGCTGAGGTGTTTGACTTCAAGTTTGTGAAGATAACCATTTATACCAAAGTCCAGTTGCCAAAGGTTTGGTGCTGTACTGAATATGTAAATAATTTGCTTCAACGAAATGAACTGGAGAAAGATTCTGAGATTCCCAATTACAATTTCAAATTAGACCTTTCTCTGTTTTCCATTGTCCATTAGTGATGTACCTGAATACTAATACATTATTAGGCTTGTGGGACGCAACAAAAAAGTCAAGCGAGCGGGAGTTTTTACATAGATGCTAGCAATGAAGCTTGTTAAGATAAATGTGTTACCATCCTTCGTAACTGCCTGCTCAGCATTGTGGTGGTTTAAATCAGGTTACTAGTTTGTTGATATTTTGGAAAATCGAACCAACTAAATTTGGTGGAAAATATTGCTGGCAGGTATAAACAGAAATAATCACTGCACGAGCAGGATTTTTAAAAAAAAAAAAGTCCCACTTACATCTCTAATTGAGAGCGTTACTAATCCGGTTGATATAGCTGAGGTTGAGGAACTGTCAGAGCCAGAATTCACACACCATGCTGACGATGCTGGCATTTCTACCGCTGGGTTTTTCCCTCAGTGTTTTCCGGATTTTCTAGGGGCATAGTGGTAGGGTTCATATTTCATTTCAGGTTTAAATCTGAGTACAATCATACAGTCAACACCTATCTGGAGCATTAAACAGATACACCCATTATCATTCCTACAGATTACCACTTTACAAACAAGGATCCACTCTGCTCCCAGTGAATGACAATAGCATTCAGCATCAGGTTGCAAGTGAGTGACACACTTTTAGTTAAGTACATGTAGTGAAGCATAGCTGGGATGTTTTGGTCTCAAGAACTGAAAAATGAGTTAATCCAGTGCTTATTTGTATTGTTCCAGGCAGGGGGTTATGCTGTCTCCATGGTAAGCAGACAGAGCTGCTGTTTTGACAGAAGGCTTGACTTGCTTTTTGTATCTTTGTGTGGTAAGCTTGGCTGTGCAGAATGGAAAAAGAAAAGCAATGCCATACCCAATATGATGAGGAGAAACTGACAGCACAAATCCACTCCACCTGTTTGGAGGAGATAAAAAAAAAAGAATGGATCGATTGTGGGGAGTCAAAAAGAGCATACAATACCTGTCGCTGCATGCTTTCGACAGACTTTGAAAACAATTCAAGTGCATGTGTTTGTGTGTATGTGGGTACATCTGTGAAAAGATCTCTCTTGCTTCTTCATCTTTCTGGATACATTACATTATATTTTAAGTGCCTGGCTCGGACAGGATGCTGAAGGATTCTGGGAAATATTCCCATCAGATAATAATCAGAACACTAAAGTAGCTCTTACTCAGCCAAGCTAGCATACGTTTCCACTTTTAGTCAATGCTGATGCGACATAGAAAACCATTATCAATATGTAATCCTCACAATAACTTGCAGTAATAGTGAGTCAGTAATAAACTCAAGGTCTGTTAATCAAAATGAGATTTGTTTGAGCAATTTCATATCTCAGCACTATAACACCCACCATGATGTATTGTGTCACATGTGGAACTTTTTTTTTTTTTTTTTTTTTGCAAAGTGCACTTTTATATATGTCATTTTAACTAATGTGTACTTTCCTGAAGTGTCCAACATTAGCCATATTAGCCTATTTCTTTAATCTAACAAGTACGTTTTTCTGGATATCAATGTCATCAGTGTTATTAATTTGTACCATAAGTACTACAATTACTAAAACTGAGTGTTGAGGTACTTTATAGTATGAAGCTTTTTTAAATATAATAATTATTGTCTTGTTAAAAGGAGAGTGATATTCATTGCTAGAAACATGGTCAAATTGCCCTGAAGACACTTGCAACAAAATGTAGTAATCTAACATATTGAACAAAAAAAATTGAGAACTAAAGACTAAATCAAAACAATAAAAAAAACTTAGGAATTTTCATTATATATTTTTGGAAATATGTTTAAGGCATAAATATGTTTAAGCCCTAATATGTTTAGGGTTTAAATATGTTAAGGACGCACCAATATGGCAGCCATTTCAACCTTCTTAATCTGCTCAGCCTAGAGACTGTAAAGAGTATAAACATTTTAAACACACACACACACACACACACACACTATTCAGTGATGTTGTCTGGTAAAATTAAGGGAAAAAAATTTAATCAACTCTGGCAAGAAATTTTGGAATAGCATAGACATCGCAGTTAAACTAAACAGTTAAAGCCACGAGATCATTCAAATCATTTCCCCAAAACACTAACTCCAGTCTGTAGTTCCAGTGAACTCTTTCAGGCCCTGCTATTACGCTGTAATCTATCTGTATACACTCAGTGTGCGTGTTTTGTATGATTATAACGTGTTTGTCAATGAACATTTTATGCAGCGGTTCCCAAAGGTGTCATTCACCAATTTTTGTTTTTAAGAAGGGATACACAGGCTTGGACCTAGACCACTCTCACGCCACACACACATACACACACACACACACACACACACACACACACACACACACCTGTCTCCAAGTCTCCAAAAAAGCATCACTCACCGTCTCTAGGTTTACAGACTTTGTTTCCTTCGACTTTATTTATATGTATTTTAAATAAATGTGACTGCCCACTGGGCCGCTCAGTTCCAGCATAGATGCTTTTAGTGGATTTATCTGGAAAGAGCGATGTGAATTTAATCTGTGAATTTTTGGGCCACTGCTTAGCCAAGAAACACAACTGACTACAGTCAGCAAGCGAATTTATATTCTGAGTGGTCTAAGCAAGAAAAAGTGGAATACTAAGAACAGACATTAACAAAAGGGGCATTGTGGCAACATTTTCCCGACTAGCAATTGAGCTGCAATTGTTAACGTTGTTAAGATGCGACTTACACACCTCATAATATTTGTGTGTTATTTGTGGCAGTGGTTGTAAGTACTTGAATACATGGTTCACTGTAACTGTACTTTTTTTGGTATAATTAAAGTATAGTACTTATACATTTATTTGAGTTTTTTTTTTTTTTTTTTAATAAAATATTCAGCATCACTGCACTTATTTTTGATCAAAGGTACAGAGTTACACGTTGCATAATGGTTCGAGACAGAATGAAAATAAAGCCATTTCCTGCTATAAGTTTACAGTTCAGCCCCAAATACTTTAGTCAGCAGCAGCAGCAATGTGGAGACAGTGGAGAGAGATTAGCAACATGGCCCAATTTATCAGGTATCTTCCATTTATCTTCAAAGGAAACAGCGTGATAATAATCCACAGATTATGCTAGCCAAAACCCGTGGAGACATCACAATTTCTTGGCTCAACATCCAATCTGCAGAAACATGAACAGGTCAGCCATTAGCTAGCTGTGTGAGCTAGACTAGCTTTTGAAATTTTACAGTATGAAAGCTCTGTATTAAATTTCAGATGTCACTTTGATGTTCAGTAGTCGTTGCTTGATGTGCTAAATATACCTAAGTGCTGCTACAGCCTATAGGTAATGCTCAGGATAATGTATAAGGTGCATCCTTTCTAGATAGCTGAGTATGTAGTTACAAACATGTATGAATTAACATTAGCTAGCTATAAGGAAAGTAGGGAACCTAGCAAGCTACTGAAACCCCAGTAGCATTTGAAGTGAAGTGAAGTGACTTGTGGCCAAGTATGGTGACCCATACTCAGAATTTGTGCTCTGCATTTAACCCATCCAAGTGCGCACACACACTGTAGTGAACACACACACGGAGCAGTGAGCAGCTTTTTTTGCTGCGGCGCCCGGGGAGCAGCTGGGGGATTGGTGCCTTGCCCCCCACCTACAATCCCTGCTGGACCTGAGACTCGAACCCACGACCTTCAGGTTCACCTTTGGGTTGCAAGTCCGACTCTCTAACCATTAGGCCACAACTGTCCCCCATAGCTCACTTAGTTAACAAAATTGTTCAAAAATGTATTTCTACCATATAGAACATTTTCAGATTAGTTATGTCAGTTGTAGAGATGTACAAAGTAATTATTCAAGTAGTTTTTCACCAGATAATTTATTACTAGAGTAGGAGTACTTTTACTCAGTGGGTTTTGTACTATTTCTACCAGTGTATCTGGCCATAGGTAGTTTGTCCTGACAGAATTGAATATATATTAGTTTTGTGGTTTACAAAGAACAATACCTGATTTATTTTCATATTAATGCATAGAACGTGCATAACAATTAAAAGCCACAGTCTTACCATCTGAATCCATAATACACTATGACCTAAATTACTCTTGTACATTAGGTCTGGCTAGTTTAGCCAGTAACTTTAACAGTAACTTTAGATGTCATCTTAAATGCTTAAAGCTGCACGATGTAAGATGTTGGAATTTGTTCACTTGTTTAGTTAAACACTATTAAAAACATGAAGAATATTTTCTAGCATGTTGTGCTGCGTTCTTTCCTGATTCAGGCTAATGTAACAGCTGCAAGTAATACACATTCATTGAGAAAATAGTACTGCGTCCCAAACCACATTTTATGCACTAAATAGCATGGCTAAATAACAATGATGCCATAGGTGTACCAACACAATATTTACTGGGTAAAATGTGGTTTGGGACACACCCAAAATATCTGTGATTCTGAAAATACAATTATCTGCTGTGTGGTATAAGAATAAAAGCTTTATAGAGATTATTGATCCATTAATTTGTCTAATATAACCGAAAAAGCAGAGAACAGAGAAAAACGAAACATGCACTATTAGCCATTGTAGCATGCTAGCTAAAACTGAGCAGCAAATGAACAGTCATAAATATTCATAAAACAAATATACACACTAAAGGCAGCAAAATTCTTGATTGCGTTACTCTCACCCAATATCTAACCAAGTTTTAAATGAATACAGAATAGAAAACACACCAAAAATGCATGTTAGCTAGTAGCTGGACTATGATAGCACTCTAGCTAGAACAGGTATATAGACACAGATCTGTCAAAATCACACACCGTGAGCCAATAGAAATGTCAACGAACTTTCTCTTCCCCAATTTAACTGAGTTTGAAGTGCAAAAATACACATAATTCATCAAACACACTTCTATCACTATCATTACTATTTGGCTAATAAAACAGCTTAACAACTGGCTAATGATACAAATGTCCCAATGAGAATAAAGTGTTTATCATTTACTTTCTTCCCATCATATTAGAGAACTTTTGTTTTCTTACATTTTCAGTATAAAAAAAAAAGCTAACACTTTAGAATAAGAATTGAAGATGTTAACTCTGTATGAAGACATTATCAGTTACTGTAACATCATCTCTATATTATTGATGAGGACATACAGTATATTTATGGATATACTGTATATTCATGAAGAGGTAACATTTTAATATAAAACATATGCAACCTAAATTGTTAGTATCAAAATAAATTTGCTGAATAGCTACGTGAGTGGACTCCATTACTCCTCATCTCAGAATATTTCAATACTTTTTTACGTTACATTTACAACCATATATATAGTGGACACTTTTATCTAAAGTGACTTACAGGTCAGGCAGAGTCTAATCCAAGTACAGAGCTGAGCAGTGGAGGGTAAAGGGCCTTGCTCAAGAGCCAAACCTCAGGAGCAGTCCTGGGGGCCTGAATTTATAACCTGGTCACTAGCACAGAACCTTACCCACTCATCTAGCACTGCCCAATATAGGCTTATTGGATAATGGCAGCAAAATCATGTCCCATTCTTTTTTGAAAGCGTTCCAGCAGAGGCCTTGCGCTCCCTGCTGGCCAGCGGCTTGCTCGCTAGCGAGAGTGTGTGGGTGAGCAAGAAGAAAAATGAGAGCACGCCAGGCCTCATTTCAGTATTCCTCCAGCACCCTGCCCCAGCTGTTCCATAATTAACACTGGTGTAAGGAGATGCTCTTCATCCTGCCTTGATTAGATAATTAAATAATTAATTAAGCAGGGGCCTTGCGTAGCCTCTTCAGATCTGTCTTTCTCTGTGGAGAGAGGGAGGACGAGAGGGAGGGAGATGCAGAGAATAGACACCACAGATGAGTTGGTCTCCCTTGTGCGAAGTCTCTCAGCGGACAGGGGTTCATCCAGTTGCCCTCCACCCACACGCCAATCCATGCCCACACACACACACACACACACACACACACACATACACACACATACACATCTGTCTTACTATTCATGTGAGGACACTGACATAATTATTAAAGCAGCTAACTAATGCTATGCCTACACCTACATCGAACCCTAATCTTTACCTCAGTAATCAAGAGCAAACATACATTTTGACACTTTTAGTTAATTTTTTTTTGGAAAAATGCCATTTTCCTCGGGATGACCAGCCAAATCTCCACACAAGGTCAAAACTGTCAGATATTCCTATCCTTGTGGGGATATTGGCGGTCCCCACAAAGAAATAAAAACACACCTACATGCTCAGACACGTGTATACACATCCTAGAGACCCTGCCAATGCTACTTATATTACTTTTTGGCCCATTTTGTATCCTGTGTGTCTTCCAGTACGCAGTAGGTTGCAATGTGTGTTCCAGCAATTATCTTCTTCATCTGCCAATTATGGTTTCAAGTGAATATGAAAAGAGCTTGTTGAAGCTTCTCGAAAATAAAACGCATGGCTTGACCAGCGTTTCCGCGTCCAACTGCTGACCGTAACAGATGTGTAAACGAAGAGTGACTCTGAAACAACATATGGAAGGCCTGGTCACGCCCACTGTGTAATTAAGTGTGTGTGTGTGTGTGTGTGTGTGGGGAGGGGGAAGGGGGGGGGGGGGCAGCTGAGAGAGAAAATAAGTAATAAATGTCACTGCTTGCTTGTGGGTCTGGAAGCTTGAAGTCAGTAAAAATGTAATAATAATAAAAAAAAGCCCAAATGCAGATGTAATGGCCTGTATTTATGTGTTTCATTTCATCTTCAAAGATGGGCTGAAATGAAACAAACGTGCTGGCACAAAAGGCCACTTTAAAAATAATCCCCTACTTAATTTTTTTTTTTTTTTTTTTCGATCTCATCTCTGGTTCCAAAGAGAATAGAGCTACCAGCAGATGAATATGTGCAAGCGAGAACAGAAGAAAGAGGGAGAGAAAGAAGAAAGAAGTATGTGTGTGTGTGTGAGACAGAGAGAGAGAGAGAGACAGAGAGAGAGAGAGAGAGAGAGAGAGAGAGGCAAGCAATGACAAAGATGTTTTAATCCCCGTTATTTCCGCCCGCATCAGGGCCCCCGCACCTTCACACAAAGCCTGCTCCACTTCCTCTGTGGCTCCATTTTAAACACTCCTTCAGCCATAATCATTTTCGTATAATTCACTTTCATACAATTCTTTCTCCTAATCATTATCAGGGCCACTAACGTCTTAATGACTTCATAAATTTAAGCTATAAAAAGTAATGGAGAAAGACAAATGAGATAATTAGGAATAAATCTTGGTGGAAGCCCATTTATCAAAACATCGAGAGCCACTGAATATTCAGAATCATTAGGCCCGGTGTGTAATTAACAAAGCCCCTCAGTTATGAAGGAAACCTGTTTCCAAAGATATTAAGATCCAAAAGGCTCCATGTTATTAAATTGACCGATGAATCTGCGCCATATAATATGATGTGGATTATTAGGATCCTTTTTAATTAAAAAGTACGTTCCATTTTTTTTTTTTTTATTTAAATTTTTTAGCACTTTAATGGGGGGTTGAATTCAGCCCTTCAGTCTTATAGATAGAGGGCAGTAGGGGTCTCTCTCTCTCTCTCTCTCTCTCTCTCTCTCTCTCTCTCTCTCTCTCTCTGGATGGAGTTGAAATAACATACAGAAACCTAGCCCTAAGTCTCAATATTTTATCCTCCCACGATGATGTTGTATTTTAATTTAACACACTTTTAATTCCTATTATCTTTAAGAGTGTCTAATGAAATGGACTGTTCTGATTAGGGCAAGTGAAAATAAAAATCATGTTAAGTGCTGCTAGAACTGATTTTTTTTTTTTTTTTTTAACCAATAAATGAGAATAGCCCAAATATTATAGTTTTTACAGCAAAGTACTTAGTATTTACATCACACATTTATAAATTATTTAGAAAGTAGAATTTCTTTTCACAATAGATACACTGTCCAGACAAATCTTTTATATTATATATTTTGGGTTATATTTTTGAAAATGTTTACAGTTTTGGATAATATATATTTTTCACAATGATAGCTTACGCTGGTCCTGAGCCAACGAGGAGTTAAAATGTTTAGAATGTTAAATGTTCTATTTGTTAGTTAGTGAAAAATGAATAACCTTCGAGTTCAGAAGGTGAGAAACAACATCACCTATTACAGGTCAACCAGCGTGAGTTCATTATCAAGGTGATAAAATAAATCACAGGACTGAAAAATTCACTTCAGAACTTACTGAGAATGATTCACATGTACTGTTTAGACGTAAGTAATAATCACAGGGATCTGTAACCCCCTGAAGAACTTCATGGACATGCAATCATGTGGCTGTTCTTCTCTACAAATAATATGTCATCAGCGTACACTATCTCCCCCATCGGCTTCACTGTGCACAGGCTTATCATCGGACCGCATAACAGCTCGTTGTTAGAGCATTAATTGAAAAAGTGTAATTAATCCAGCCACACTGGCCGCCTGGACCCCTGCCAGCTTCATCTGGTTGTGGTGAGAGAGAGAACAGGATTGCCACACGGCTGCCGTGGGCTACCTTGCTGAAGGGTGAGAAAGAGTGAAGGATGATGAAAGCTCGGCTTACTGTAACTCAATACTGCCCCCTGTTGTCTGTCTAGTGGTCTCCATGGGCAATTATGTGTGGATGGTGTGAGGGATAAAGCTATCTACTTCTCTCCCTTCATCTTAGAATGCTGCAGAACGCCTGTGGCGAGTGAACGCACCTCAGACTGACACCCCAATGAGCTGCAATTACCCCCCTGACCAAACCTATTGTGTTCATGTCACCCCCCTGCTGACTGCGCACTCTAAGCAATCGTTTCTTTTCTCCTTCAACATTTGTACAAATAGCTTCCAGGAGCATTTGAGACAGGCAGAAAAATTAAATATTATTTTTTCCCCCTTTCTGACAGGCGAGTGCCAAGTGGCGAACAGATACACCTGGAGAGTCATTTTGAGTTACATTTGATCACAGGGACCGGTCTTGCAAAACAAATTATAAGTGTTGCTAACATAGGGGATTTGGGAGAATTCAATCATTCAAATGTGTGATTATTCCAATCAGTATGTGGCATGTTTTATTGTCGACTGTTATGCTTGACTCAGGAGAGTACTTGCTGTTTCCCGTTTACTAGTGCCCTCTGTTCAAATCACCACTTTATCGCTGTACTGAGGCCCCTGTGACTTTAAGCTGGTGTTGAAGCAGTGCTTTGTTTCATATTATCTTCCAAATTGTCCCACATCTTCTTCACACACAATCATATGGCCATATTAAAGCCTTGTGAGCCTAGATTCAACTCTCTTTTTACTCATATCCATGTTATCGTAAGATACATAAATGCAGAAACAACCGATTTCACTTTTCTCAGTCACCTAAATGCAGTGTAAACATCTCTCAGCTGTGCAGGAGTGGTGAAAAAAAAAAAAAACATGCTACAAATTGCAATGTATTGATGACAACCATTTAATTCATAGACACAATCAATTCAATTCAAGTCAATTCAATTTTATTTGTATAGCAATTTTAACAACGACCATTGTGACAAAGCAACTTTACAGAAATATATAAATTCAGGGTATAAATTTTAAACGTATACATTTATAAATTTATCCCTAATGAGCAAGCCAGAGGTGACAGTGGCAAGGAAAAACTCCCTGAGACTGCATGAGGAACAAACCGTGAGAAGAACCAGACTCAAAAGGGAACCCGTCCTCATCTGGGTGACAACGAATAGTGCAATTCTAAATAATTCCCTTCTATAACTGTGTACTACATGGACAACAAGTGCAATTGTGTGAACAGGAAACTCGTTATAGTTTTCATATGGAGTCTATTTTGTTGAAGTTATCAGCTGGTCACTGAGGGAGACTTGACTGCAAAACTGTTCATATCAAATGTGGTCCAAAGCCATCTTCATGATTTTTAAGTGGTACCATCCTCAGTAATATCACTGATCTTTGTCAGTGATCTCTGTCCATGTGGGGCCATCCTCAGCAACAGCAAGGTTAGCAAGGAACACATAGCTGTTTCTGAAAACCAAGAAGTAATTTAAAAGGCAATTAGTAACAAAAAAGTACAACTTAAGAGCAAAGTGCGCCAATAAATTTGGAAAACCGAAAGATGTTACAGAAGAGAAGCAAAATCAGGGCAGAGGAAAATAACGAGGCGTTATCCCAGATAAGTCTCAAGAGGCAGGCATTTAGAATAGATACATTTTGAAGTTTAGGGAAGTATTTTATTAGTAAATGTGGACATATTGCTCTCTTTCTCATCTTTAAATAGAAAGCTATTATGTTTTGCCAATCATATCAAGGAGTACGCCACAAGTACACTGGGGTCCAAAAGTCTGAGACTACAGAAAATGCTTCTATTTTGCATTCTTTCCCAATTTAATATGATATTTTTCATTACGGATTACATTACCTGCAAAAACATGAGCGAAAAGTCGAATCGTGACATAAATTTCAGATTTTTTTAGTATTTGGTACTTTCGGCTTAATGACCGCGTGCACTCGAGCTGGACAATGGACTCCACGAGTTAAGTGTAAAACCTGAAGATCCACATTAGTCCAGATCAGAGTGTCATTTTAACATGTGCTTCAGTGGAAAGGGATAAGACTCAAGGAAAACCCGACCTTACAAAGAGCTATACAAAGAGTTAACATGGTCAGTATGGCAAATTTGCTTGCATGTAAATGGTGACCAAGAAATAATGCGGAATGTTGAATATTCAAGATATTGAACATGTCCTTTTTTTGTTCTACATTTTTCAAAATTCTAAAACTTTTTTTTTTTTTCTTTCCAGTTTTAAATTTAAAAAAAATTCCCAGATTTTCAACATGGTCTCAGAGGTTTGGACCCAAATGTATATATACTATTATTTGTGAAATAATAGTTGATTGTTATTGTTATATAATCAAGCTGCTTAAACTCTCAGGAATTGTCAGTGAGTCAGTACATCCATACTCTCGTACTACATGCCCTTACTATTACTCTCACTGTACTTACCAAATATTCCAATAAAACTATTTCCTTAACTGTATTAAATATTTCTGTTTTTCCCCACTTTCATATTTCCTCTTGATGTGCCATCAGACCAGTACACCGTCACACCCCACCGGTGTCTGCTCTATGTGCACACCCTGTCAGAGCTTCCTCTGGCCTCGTACCGACTTCTCCCAAGAGAACTCCTTTTAACACACTCATATGGATGAGGCTGTAATTGGCTAACCCTGGACATATAGATCCTTCCACAGGCTTAATTAGGTTGGCAAAGTGTCCCCATTTCTCCCCTCCTTTCTCACTCTGCCAGGTTGCGAATGGCAGGTCGTGATGTGTGAATCGTCATGGCGAAGCAGTGTTGTTTCTGAATCAGTTTTTTGACTGCAGCTTGCGATGAGACAGGGTTTACGACTGCCGGAAGACAAGGTTCTAGATCAGCAGTCTTGTGGATATCATTAAAAATGGGCACCTTGGATGTGGTCCAGAATAAGAGATCAGTGCGGGTAGTGATGAGGTCATATTTTTATGGACACTGGCTGATGATGTGAAGTAATCAGACTCTTGGCACGGACTGCACGGCTGGCTTATTGATACTGCTGAACTTTGGGTTTGCTTCATTAAACGTTACCAGGCTGTTTTAATTGAGCAAGACAGTGTCATAAAGTTTCTTATTTCTTGTCATTCTACACATCAGGTGTTGTACAATAACTCCACATACATATGCAAATAAAGAAGTATAGCTTTTCAATATGTAGTAAAGTAATAGTAAGTTATACTCTATATGGGTGATTCAATGATTTGGGCGCTATTTAGCCCATGTGACTCTTAAAAGTGAAAATGTGTTTATGTTTTAAAAATACTTTTTTTTAACCTTCAAATCTAAGCAACCAAGTATTTAACCATTCACAAATATAGTAACCCATCTCCAAGAACATCTGATGGCAATGGTTACATTTTGCTTCTAAATGAGTAATGTTTTTTATAGAGTAGAATTAGCAAAAAAGAAAAAAAAAAAGTGTGCCATTTATGCCAATGGCATGAGGACATTAAGGACATACTAATGATTTATTTTAATTTAATTAATAACCTACTTTCAGGCTAGAATGTCGGTGACAGCGTTGTACATTGGAAATGACATTGGCAGTCAGTATCACCATGTCACTAAAAATAACGAAAAAAGAATTACAGAGAGCTTACTTTTCTTCTTCCTATGATCTTCAGGAAATTTGGATGATCCAGATTTCGTGTGATTTGTGGAATACATGAAGGAAAATGCTCGAGTAATCTAGCTTTGTTCCTACACGTGGCATTTGCGATTTAATTTCGTATTATTGGACGGGAAAATTGAAAATTATTGGAAAAACTCACTTTTTACTTTTAGTTTTTATTTAGACATTCATATATTTAGACGTTACAAATCTCGAAGATCTCATTCTTCGCTTTCTTCTCTCATCCAGCCGTACGCTCTACAGCAACAGCACGGGCTTCTGTGCATTTTATTAGCATTTATTCACGTTTCACGTTAAAGCGTCCAATCAAACTCGTCAGCGTTAAAACTAATCGCGAATCAGGCGAGTACATCTTGTGCCGTGCCGTAATTTCATCACTTACAAACATTCATTTTTTAATTTTTTAATATTCGAGTACATTTAAAAGTAGCACCTTTTTAGCTTTCACATGCGTACATTATTGGCTTGAAACTTCCACTTTTACCTGAGTAAGCCTTTGAAGCATTAGTCAGACTTTCACTTAAATATAACTTATCTGTACTTTTTCCACCCCTGGTATTATTAGAGATAAGTGAATGCTGTGGAACACTAAAGTATACATTTTTCATGACCTATAATGGAAAAGTGTGTTTCAAGCATGCAATGTTAAATGGATTCACACATTAATGTAAAAAAAATTAATATGATTATAATATAAAATAATAGGAAACTACAGAGTATTTTATTGATTATATGTCAAGGTAGAGTGTAGGTATAGTGAGTAGGGAGTGTTGTAGACAGGTTTTGGGAATGTTTTAAGTTTATCTGAAATTTACACACTGGTTGTTGTGAAGGAAACTTTACCTGTGTTTAAACTGTAATTCACCTTTAATTTACACGCATATTTATAAATGTAATATCAGTGGGACACAAATGGCACTGCAATCATGCAATCAGTCATATATAGGTACATCTTTGCAAATCCAGCGTCATATTGTTTCATTTGCTGCAGGATATTGTGCACATGATATGAAATATGTGCTATTTACACTGTCCAAATGATCACCTTTCCCATGCAGGTGGAAATTAATAAACACCTCCTCATTAGAATTTCTACTCTGCTTCTCTCTCGCTCGCTAAGTCAGGCAGGCATCATACAGAGACACAGAGGAGGGATTCTTTAGCCGGCTTCTTTGCGAGTAAATTAGTGGAGGAGCAAGGCTGGCTTACTTTATTATTATAATCCGCAGTGCTGTCTCGGTGACCTTTCACGAGATGATTGTTTCTCATTTATGAGTTTGAAGGTGCAATTTACTGAACGGTTTGATCCATAGGACCTGACCTTTGTAAATTGGCTGTTAAGCATATCAGGACTCGACCAACCTGCCCCACACGTGCTGCAGATACACACGCGTATGCCCAAAAATCCAAGATGCTGTCGGTGATAAATGTGACATCTCTAATTTACTCTAAACAAATAGCGCACCATTCGCACTTAATTGAGACCTATGGCATTTTACGCTTTAATTACCTTAAGGTGCCTTGCCTGTCTGGGGAGGTTTTCTTTAACCCAAAATGCACATGGCAGTCACATTTTCAGGCTTGTTTACAATCCACTACCTTGTAAAACTGTCAAATTGGTCATTTACCTCCATTTGTTATGAAGCTGCTTATTTTATAATATAATATCATATTATATTACGTGCACCAATAGCTCATTGTATCTCATAGACCTGGAAAATTGTATATTATGTAAAGGCAGAGGATTCTGGGTTGTTGTTTTTTTTTTTTTCTTCTTCTTTTTTTTTATACTGATGAAACAATGTATAATTGTGGAGAAATTTCCATTATAAAAGCGCACTAAATTATCATTATGTTAATCAATCTAGAGCCAAATGAGTGCTCTTTTACCAACACACTCCAGAACAGAACATTATAGCTCACAGCCATGCTGCAGGCGAACTATTTAAGATGGAGCACCAAAATCATTTAGCTGAGCAATAGATTCAATTAACGTATGAATTACAAACCTACTTGGCCATAAGAGAGATTGCTTCAGACCAATTAGATTTCAGTTATAGCGAGTGGATCTGCATCTTGCGCCTTCTGCTAAATAAAGTATAAATACTTACCGTATATTTTTCCTCATTCTTTTCTTTAGACTCAGCTATCCTGCAGGCTGTGCTGTAATATTTCCCAAACGCTGTAACATTATGAAGGCCATTGTCTGGGATTAAAGCAGATGATTTCATTATGGATTCATGGGTGTCGGATGTCATTTCATGGATTAAATCTTTGCCGATTAAGTCGTTAGGGATCTTCTGGGGCATCTCATTAATATCTGATGGCAGTAACATGTAATTTGTGGTGGTAATCATTTGGATTATTCTGGTAAATGTATGCAGAGATAGAATGGAGAGTTTGAGCAATGCAGGATACATACGGGGAAAAAAGAAGAAGCCTAAAGCTAATCTCATATCTAATATACATGGATGTCATTGAAGCGAAATACCTTTGCCACTGCAAGACCTCATAAAACACACGTGTCCAAATAGGCATTCAAATTGCAGATAAATCTGTGTGTTGATGTGTGATGACCAACTTAAATTTCGAGATTTCATCAGTGTCACATCGCCCCAAGGGACATGATCCTCGTTTGCAATAGAGCACCTTCTTATGACAGGCGACACTCTTTCAGACATGAAGGACAGACGAGGAGGAAACAGTTGAATGGATGAAGGGCAGGAGGGACTCACGAAGAGGACAGGAACAGAGCAGTGAGGCCACTTGGTCGCAAGTTGGCTGTAGGAAGCAGAGACATGTGAAATTAATGGTGATCTTCCTGCCATTAAAGAGAAAGAGAGAGAATCAGGCATTTTGCCCCATAGAGACCCGTTCGAAGGCATATGCCTCTTGCCAATCAGTGCTGCCTGGAAGCTCTATGGCTTCACTGATGAAATATGGACAATGGCGCGCAAGGTGGGCACAAGGGGAAGCTGCCGACTTAATGAGGCAATTTCTCAGATAATAAGATTGGAGGATATGCTAATATTTCTACCTTAAGGAGATAATTATGATGTAGAATATTTTATCTTAAAGAAACAGTGCACTGGTGCCTTTCCTTTCTCTGTCTTTTCTCTTTCTTTCAGACTTGTTGTTCAGGTTAGAGTTCCTCCACCACATGAAAAAACAAAGTCGTTTTGGGGATGCTAAAAAAAAAAAAAGAGAGAGAGAAAAGTGAAAGCCTCGTAAATTAAATGCCAAAATTTTCTCAGGGAAGGAAAAATGTTGTGTTTGTATGCACTGATATTTGGTTAATTAACCCTAAAGACTATAGAACATAGCCACAAACTACAAAAGCATACCTGTGTTGCCAGTCTCCTTAAAATTTGGCAGCATGTTTTACCGATTTTCATTGTTTCATTAGCATTCATCCAGAAACTACTAATGCCTTTAAAGACATGCATCCTTTCCCAAAATCCTCCACTAGCCATAATGATAAGGGCACCCAGCATGCATCAGTGAACCTGTCACATGGGTATTAACCAGGTGAGATATCACATGACGACTCTCGGGTCGTTAATTGGTCAGCAGTTGAAAAGGGCCTATGCTAATACGGGTGCATATCATTTGCATTATAAAATGGTTGTTTGTCTCCTGTTGATAAAAGGCTGAGGGTCACGGTGAGGGTAAGGAGCTCGCTGGGCTTTTTTCGCTGCCCCCCTCGGTCCATTCTGGATTTTATTGCCCTCCTTCTGAGGATGTGGCCACTTGCGCCGAACCACTCCAATTATAGCTCATAATGAACCCATCAAATAATTAAGAGCTCAGCTGGACTGAAAAACAAGAGGCCGGAGCTGGTGAGCCTTTTAAACGATGATGACAATCTTAGCCGAGGCTCAGCACGCTCCTGATTAGGGATGGAATTGTAATGAAAAATGGCATTATTAAGAGTATGCATGGTTTTCAGTCTATCTTGTATCCAGAGAGGACGACATTAAGTGGCAGGGAAAGTGGTACATTATTTGGGTAGGGAAGCTACTAGAATATTTTTTAGATGCACTTGCTCATACTATTTACCGATTTACCACAACAATATTGAAATGTATGTTTTATTTCATTTCATGATAATGTCATGGGTCATTTTTCAAGAAATGCACCACACCTGGTTGCTTTGTTTGTTTATTATTCGTTTAGTTTCTTTCGTTATTGTCTGTGCTGTTAAATCTACAGCGAGGTTCTTAAGTTTGCCCCTTTAGGAGAACTCTTAAACCTCAACCAAGCTTGATATGCAGTTTTTCATCTTAAATCTGCGGATCCTGGGCATTTACGCTAACATTTCTACGTAGGATTTCAGTTAGCTAATAACCATTAACCTTTCAAAGAGTCCTTAATACTCTTGATTAGAGCATCAGCAAATGGAATGGAGATCAAAAAATCAAGAATTACTCATTACATCAGAACAAATGGAGCACGCATCTGGATTTTTTGGCAAACTTAGCAAGCCGGAACTTTCCAAGCACCATATAGTGCAGGTGTTAATTTAAGAGTTCATCTGTACTTATTACCTAAACCATTTTACACTTTATATAGCAGATTGTATATAATGTTTTACTGACTGTATACTTTTTTTTTACTTACAGTATACACTCTGATGTTTTGTGATGTTCCCTGACCCTTATAAAATAGTCAAATGAACTTCATCTGTGAATAATCACAAAATTCACGTGTGAATTTTACATATGTGTTTTTAGACACTTCACATGTTTATGCTCACACATTTTTTGCATTTTTTTTTTACATGGTCATTTCACGTGACTCTTTCATGTGTTCTTTTTCACAAATCCTTTATTTTAGCATGTTAATTTGATAAATTCCTTTAATTTCACATGTTCATTTTCACAATTCCTTTTTCCCCCACACATTCATTTTCATAATTTGTTTATTTTCACATAATAATTTGACACATTTCTTCGATTTAATATGTTAACTTTCACGATTCCTTTATTTCAGCATGCTAATCTTATAGATTTATTAAATTTACTGTTAATTTTGACAATTCTTTTGTTTCCCCATGTAGCTTTTCAGAATTCCTTTATTTCCACATGTAATTTTCCTTTATTTTCATGTCAATTTTTTTAGATTTCTTTAATTTCACGTTTGTTTTCGCAATTCTTTTATTTTCCCAGGTTGATCTTCACAATTACATGTCACATTATTTTTTTTTACATGATTCATTTACCTTCACATGACAATTTTTCACGTCATGCTCAGGTTTTACTTTTGAAGTGCGATCATATCACTATGTTCACATGATGTCGCACAGATTTACTTGAGTTCACGTGTGTATAGTGAAATGGACACGTTTTTTACCCATGTAGAAAATCATATGATCACATGTTAAATGTGTGTGATTTTTTTTTTTTTTTCTGTAATGGGAAACATATTTAAATTTGTTATTCAACTTAAAAAATGGAAGTGGTGTCACACTACATACATCAATTCCCTCTTTAGCATACCGACTGATGACTTTGAGAGTGCTGGCTCTAGGCGGGCCGGGATCCTTTTGTCACCCGCCTCGAGCGCATCTAATAGAATAGTTTTTGGAAGCCTCGCATCCTATTATACACAGCAAACTAGGTACTTTATCCTTGACAGCACCTGGCGTGCTGGCAAAATATGCACAAGCCAATCTGCCAAACACACCCTGTTCAAATCAAATTTATTTAGTTAGAGGCACTTTCAAAGACACCCTTGTAAGCTATCATGTAACACTGTGATTAGAATACAGACAAGCAAAAAAAAAAAAAAATTCATTTTCTATTCGGGTCTGCCTGGCTGCCTATTATGCGTCAGTATCAGTAAATTGTAAACGTGCCATCACGGCATTACAATTCAAACATGGTTAGTTTTCTAACACCTGATTTGAATAAGCTGGGGGAAAAATGAGAAGAAGAAAAATAAGAAGAAGAAGAAGAAGAAGAAGAGGAACTGGAGCTACGGCCTTTATGTCTCAGCCAAGAGAAAGAGAGGGAGAGATGCAGAAAGCAAAAGGCACGTGAGCAGGAGCGAGGCCTCTTTCGGAAAGGCGATGGCTCGGTGATAGTGCCCAGGGAAAGTGGCAGCTAATTTCAATGCAGCACCTGCAGCACAATTATTATTATTATCGGCAAATCAAGGAAATAAATTAAAAGAGGTGCTCCTAAAATAGAGCATCTGGGCCTTTGTACTTTGCAGGTACACCCAGCGGGGATTCAGAGAAAGATGACTTTGCCTCATTATGTAGTATGTGTGTGTGTGTGTGTGTGTGTGTGCATGCATGTGAGTGTGTGGTAGAGGGCTGGTGAACTTGCATTAATGTGATCATGCAGTAGAGCCACCACCCTTCAACTGATGAGATAGGGGCTATAATTTGAATGCCGGTGGGGGGTAATTTAAACACACGGCTGACAGAGAACACCAGGGCTGGGTGACACACACACACACACACACACACACACACACACACACACACACACTCTGATCAGGACTTGCCTAGGACCACATTCTCCATAGGAGACTGTTCTCCTCATCAAAAGATGGCTCTCCTAGGCAAAGGAATGATTGTAAGTACACTAGTGTAAGTTCATAAAAATTCACATATGAAAAATGACAAATGCTTAAGGTCAGGCCAAAGCACAGATTTAGCAGTCTTAGGTTTTCTCACGACTGTAAAAATCCTATGAATTTTGTGTGAGTATGAGATGACTACAGAGGCATAGATTAAGCCTTATACATTATGTTAACCCCTTAACCTCAGTTTCCTATTAGTTTCACTGTAGTAACTTAATAATACATAGTAGTTACTGACTGAATAATATGCTTTAAGATAACACAACTGAATAATAAGCTTCAATTTTTTTTAGTCTTAAGACCTTAAATAAGTGTAGATGAAGTATTCATATATGAATACAGCATATATACGTATGTACAGTATATATGAATATATGAATACTGCATAATGTATACAAAGCTACAAAAACTTTTTAGACATAGTTGTTTGTGTGGCATGGGTTTAGTCAGTGATTATTC
>CM040994.1:7126208-7137447 GCA_022985145.1 Pangasius djambal
CCAAAATTTGAGTATTTTTCTATGTTATGTTCATGTTTATGTTCATAAACTTTTTATTTAATAAAATATGTTTTCATAGTTTGTGTTGTCCCTTATTATCAATGCAAAATGGTCACTAACTAAAGAGGATTTATGCTGATATTGCCCAAAAACACTATTTTGTTCAGGCGTTTCCAAACTTTTGGAGGGCAGTGTATGTCTATGTTGACTGATCGCAAGTACTACTATAAACTTCATTCTAAAGTAGTGAAGTGATATTTTATTTACTGTTGACGGCGTGAGCAGCCATGTTGCCATGATGTCATATGCTGACCTCTGGGTGGAGGAAACCTTCCTGACTTTCTCAATTCTGAGTTCTGAGTTGAGGGGTTGTTTTAGTTGTTTTTTCCAAGACGGAGGTCCAAGAATTGCGAGTTACGCGCATGAGTAAAACTCAGCATTAAATCTCCTGTAGAACCTGAGGGCACATAGAAGAGATGTCATTGTTATTATTATCAACATGTAGATTGCTGGAGTGGAATTGCAACTAGAACTGGAATTTGAGCATCATTTGTGCCGGAAGATATTTTATGGCATTCTCATTAACATTTGAAAGCTGACGTATTTTACAGATTTTCAAAAAAACATCTTGGAGTTCTATTAGATGGAACAAAGGGATGTGTTAAAAGGACTGATGGGGTGATATAGCAACCAGTTCTCAGACTAAAAAAGCTAAGTAGTTTTAGAGGACTACCATATTTAGCTACAACAAATATCAACAAATAAATGAATACAATAAAAGGAATGATCTTATCAAATCTTATCAAATCCCAATCAAGCCTTATTTAAGTTTAGCTAATGGTCAAATAAATGTAGTGGCTAGCTATAGCTATGAGCAACCTGGTAACATTAGCTAATTCACTGTTATTCATGTTGGCATTCTGGAAGAAAATATGTAAATTTGTGAAATTTGTACGTCTAAACACACTACACACCTACAACATACAGCATACATACAATATAATTAAGAATTTGTTTGCTTTTTTGAGACAAATTTCACATGCTGTAGCTACATAAGATGGCTAGTTAAACATTTATACAATGTACACAGTCAGTCATGTTTAAAATACTTTTCATTCATGTGACTTCGTCAAACAAAATGACATAACTTCCTGGACTTGGGATGGAGGTAGGCTTCAGATCCATCCAGTTGTACCAGTTCAAACTTGTTAGCTGATGCAAATTCTCATTTCTGATTCTGTTTTGTGATGCTAGTGAGTGTGACGCTAATGCTGTGTGTCTGATCCAGCATGGCTTCGCTTCACCATGATCACAGCCACCTCTCCCAGAATCAGAACTGTGAGATAAGAGATTACCCAGCACAAATATTTGGCCAACAGTCAGGCCATCTTGGAATCCAACCGAACATGAAATTAACCAGAGATCAGGGAAGCAGGAGTGCAGAGCACCGAAAACACGAATCAGGCCTCAGTAAACACCAAAGCAAGAGAGGTTAAAAGAGTCATAGACTGAAATCTAAACTTCTACACTTCATTCCTCATTATTTTCATCCATTCATCTTCAGTAAGTACCTAATCCTGTTGAGGGTCACACTGGATCCAGACACTATCCCGGGAATACACCCATGCACACACACACACACACATATTCACACATTTACTCACATCTGGGGGCATTTTAGAGTCACCAGTCCACTTACAGGCGTGTTTGTGGGAGGTGGGAGAAAACTGGAGAACAGGGAGAAAATCCATGTGGACACAGAGCCTATGAAGCTCTTCATCCATTATTTAGTGTATTTAGTGTACATAGGTTGCATAAGATGAGATTTGGGATTCAGCCTCAAATGCAATTTTATTTCTTTTCTCCATTTTTCTCCCCAATTTGGTCACTCGCCAATTCCCACCAACCAGCCAGCTCTCCCCATCATACAACAGCTACCAACTGGGGAGGGTGTCGGCTAACACGTGCTTCCTCCTAGACACATGAAGTCAACCAGCTGCATCTTTATGGACTATTGCTCATGCTGCATCACAGGGAAGCATAACACGCTCATAACATCCATGAGCTCAGAGATGCTCGGATGCAGAGATGATTGGTTCGTGTCGCTGCGATCGGCAAGGGATGGCCAATTTCGGTGCCTTTTTTTTTTTGCCATTCGTGACACTTAAGCATGACAGATCTTGGAATCATCTTGGAAACTGTGTGTTGAACAGAGATGACACAAAGAATGATCATTCATTTAAATGCTTTCTTTTATTATTACTATTATTGTTGTTGTCGTCGTTATACTTTATTTTATTTTATTTGTAATAAAAGAAAAACTGCAGAGGTGCCTGATCCACAGAACGCAGGCAAATCTGAGATGTGCTGAATTCCGGCATGATCCAGCACAAATTAAGTACAGACTAAACCTGCAACATTAGTCATACTAAGGTACAAAAGAGCTCTTGTTGTTTTGACAGTGTCTAAGTGGCATTGCAGGAGTGTGTGTGTGTGTGTGTATGTGTGTATGTGTTTGTGTGTGTGTGTTTTGTGTGTGTATGTATGAGAGAGAGAGAGTGAGAGAGAGTGTGTGTGTGTGTGTGTGTGTGTGTGTGTGTGTGTGAGGGAGAGAGAGACTGGCCCTCATCGCAGAGTGTGCAGTGGGAGTGTGAGGCCCCCACTGCTCCTATCCAACTGGGCCTTTAATTGGATCCTTATTACCATTCCGGCTCCCCCAATGATGAATTTGTATGTGTGAGAATTTCATTAATCATTCTTATTCACAGTCCACGCAGAGAAAAAGTGTGTGTGTGTGTGTGTGTGTGTGTGAGAGAGAGAGAGAGAGAGAGAGAGAGAGA
This sequence comes from Pangasius djambal, assembly GCA_022985145.1. Lineage (NCBI taxonomy): Eukaryota > Metazoa > Chordata > Actinopteri > Siluriformes > Pangasiidae > Pangasius > Pangasius djambal. The sequence continues at coordinate 7,129,049 of CM040994.1, forward strand.
GAGAGAGAAATTAATATTTTTTTTGAGAGACTGGACTGAAATTCCTAATGAATATTCATGCCTGCAGGATATTTGGGGTCAGCGGTAATCAGGCAGGTAATTTGTAATTTGCTGTTTTCACTCAGGACTTGCTGCATAGGTTAATATGCATTGATTTTTTTTTTTTTTTATATATTTCTGGCCGAGTTGTGGGAATTTGGGTAGCACCACATCTTTGAGCTGCACTTTCTGAGTAAAAAAAAAGAAAAAAATAAATAAAAATCGAATATTGCTGTGAAGAGAGTTGCGATTAATATTCATTATGGTTATTGAATATGAAGAGGTAATAAAGATGATTGTCGTTTGGTGGCGAGATTGTTCTCTTGGTGTGACACTGATCTGACATTAGTGTTACTACAGAGAAAAGTCAGACATCTGCATGTTCCGTTTTTTTTCATTTTATTAGCCATACGAACATGATTCAATATTCCTAGATAAAATGAAGTCCACCAGATATAGTCTGAGATTGGCAGCAAACTGGGAAACACGAGCAGGAATCATGACGAGGACAGATCAGGAGCGAGAATAACATGCAAAATATCCCAAAATAATGTAAAGTGTTTTCATACTGAGTCATATAGATGACAAACCTGCTTTTTTTTAAAGAATGAAATCAAAAGCCATCTCAATGATGACCTTTTTACTGTTTATGTCATCTGAATATTCAGTGCTTACTTCTGACTCTTATTGTGCAGCTGAACAGAGGGCACAGTTTCTTTTAAATAATAAAGTGAGATATTATTTTTCAAGGGGCACTTATAGGAAATTTAAAGAAATGCTACATTGCGTTCATTTTCATTTAGAAATTTCCATTTTCTGTATTATAGTTCTCATTCTTTATTTAGTCTTTATTTAGCAGCTATAGCAATTATAGTGCATTCAGTTTCAGTGCTTTTGTGGTTAAAAACTTTGTCCAAATAAATGAAAGACCTAGTTTACAACTTTTGAACATGAAAGACTCCTCACAGTTCATATTTCCACAGTGTATGTACTTTTAAGAGCTCAGAGCCCCCCCCCCCAAATCATTTTCTCTATTCTTTTTGAAATTATCCCCATCTGGCATCATTTTATGTTGCTCAATTAATAATTAATCAATACATTATGCCTGATTAAAATTCATGAAAAGCAAGTGTTTTTAAAATAATGTCCAAAAGTCCCACGGGAGGCTCATGTGGTTTGATGCCGTTGCGAGATCTTGCTAAAAGAATTCACCTGAATGCTTAGTGAGGTCAGAGATATGCCACATGGGTGCAAGAGGGTAGGTGTGTTTATAACATCAGACACAAAAAAAAAAAAGCCCAACATTTTCTTCTGGAAATGAATTCAGAAGCTGAGGTTGGAGGCACCCTCTTAGCCTTTACCCTCCCCGTGTGAGAAACAAGCACTGTGTTAGATCAGTACCTAATCTGGTACTTTTAGGGGGGAAAAAAATGACAGGAAGTGGGCAGGTAGGAATATCTAGAGCAGGAAGAGGAGGAGGAATGGAAAGATCTTCACGGTGTCGTTTTTGCTCCTACAAACGCAAAATTCATAGGAATTCTAATAAGCGTCTCATTTCTTGTCATTTAATTCAAAGGGGTTTTTTTTTTAAAGACTTTTGTCTCATCTGTCCTGCAATAAATCATGAACCTACATTTACAGCCTTAGACGACAAACTAATCTTGGGCTCAGCTGGAGAGAGAGAGTGTATGTAAGGAACAAAGCACAACGAGGTGCGACGTAATAGAAAAATAATCATGTGGTTGATGTGGGTGTGTGATAAAGCAGAGTTACTGTTACCACCCTAAAGTTCATTATTTTCCCATAACAGCATGTACCAAAGTGTTTTATTCCACTTACACCACAGCAATTGGCCAATAAGTACAGTACAGTTTTATAATTATTAACGAACGACATCATATTTTATCCTTTTAATGTTGTGGATGGCCAGCAAAACAAGTTCGTTATCCTGTTATCGCTCTATTGTTCTCTCTTGGCGTTAATAAGACAAAATGGAGTTTGGCATGTTACTGAGAAACTGCAAAGACCTCTGTTCTTAAAGAGTTATTTACTAACGTTACGACGTTACAGCTTTTACACCTCTGACTGTTCCAAAGCACTGACACTGGAGACTCCTTCCAAAAATGCTAATCTGAATCTGTTTATGTGGAATGTTCATTATAAAAAACAAAAAGTCAAACTGTCTAAGTTGTTCCTATATAAACAATGGCATATTAGAATGAGTGCATTAGTAAAAACCTTGTAGCTGGAACTATTGTCAGAGTTACTATTATAAAATAAAAAAAATAAAAAAAATCAACACCTTCTGACCAATCAGAAGTGAGAACTTCACTGTGGTTTGAGAGTAATTGACCAATGTGGTGTCCCAATTGCAAATTCTTTTAGCGTTCTCATACAAAATTGCCTAGCTAGCTGGAATTCTTACAGTCAGACATAGTATTCTGTAAAACTTTGAAAACGTTGAGAAAATTGTGAGGCTCTCCTTAGGGCACTGGTATTTCTGTACTCTCTTATCAATTTCAGATTTCGTCTAAGACGTATTTGAGGCATGTGTCAGTGTAGCTTTCTGTCCATCGATCACCAACAAGGACTTCAGAAGCTTACAGTCATAGCCTCGTAAATGTTACAGACAGCTGAACAGAAGCATCCTATGGGTCTGGCCTTCACCACATTTCTCTTTAATTTAAGCATGTCAGCTTAACCACTTTATAGGCCATGGACTGCTTTTTAATTATCATCCCAATACTATCAAATCCCACCTGACACTCTGCTGAGAGATCAATCACACAAAACGAGGGCTACGGTGGCTTGCTAACAAAATAACAGCCTTGAATGACAACGTGCCAAAAAAAAAAAAAAAGAAAAAAAAAAGGGATACAGCAAATGGTGAGTAAGTCAGGTGAGTTTCCTGGTGGACACATTGTATTACGAGTGATGGAGGTTAAGGAAGCTGTGATGTTGCAGAACTTTCAAAGTGCTGTACTCGGGAGGGTGATGATTGACAGGATGGAGATTATGGGGCTGCAAACAGGGCTAATTGTACGAGGATTGTACGATGGGAAATGGGAAAGCAATGGGAAAGCGACATCAAGAGGATACTCAGACTGTTTGGAATTACTGGTGATTGTATCGATCAGGGGTGTAACTCAATGCCATTATCTGTATCTGTGTAAGTGATCAGTGATCAAAGTATTGATATCTTGACCTGTATTTGGATTTAAACCAGAAATGTGCTTGGTCTAGTCTAGATCAGACTTCTGAACTTGTGGAATTCCTCAGTTTCTTCACTTAAGTTCATGCTCGGTCTCATCCATGCACCCTGTGGAACTTTCTGGGAAACTTTCTATCTAATGTGACCGAGTAAGCTAGGGAACAGTCTTCCAAAAACAATGACGTCCTTCCCAAATCAAGAAACTGTTGTTTATAGATGACACGTACTAATAAATTAGCATATTTACGTTAGCTTATTTTGGGTTTGTTACATTCCAGAAAGATCAGAAAAGTTTGCTGACATGATTTCAGAATCTACTGTGAAGCTGGGACGCAGTGCTGCTGCAAGTCATACTGGGATTCATTAATTAAGGAGCGTTTTATTATAACGCCTGTGTGATTTTTTCCAGGAAGACTTTCCTTTAATAACGATAAAGAACATTGTTTTAAAAATGATGAAAAACACGCAGAATGAACATAAAAGGCTGATATTTTGAAAATGAAGGATTCGTTTTTTCGGAGTCCCCAGCAGACCTATGCAGCCACGTGCACAGAGCGTGCGTGCACTATATGGAGCGGCGGCTCTATAAATAAAAGCATAAATATGGTTTTATTTTGGAGCTCAGTAAGGCAGGATTTAGGTCAGGCTACTGGAGCAAACCAAAAAAAAATTAAAAAATAGTGCGCTCCTATTCATAAATTAACATTGTCTTTGTCCTACACCTATGCACCTTAAGCAAGTATGAAAGTATGAAAAGAAAAAAAAAAATCTCCCACTCATGGAACTTTTTTGTTACATCCCACGAGATTCCAGTCCCGTTGCATAAAAAGAAATCCTGCACCTACTATTCGTGTCTGTATTTGTATTCATGCAAATAGAATGCATTATCTGTTCTAATATACATAATCTACACCCATGGAGATTAAATAATGTAATATAACATGATTAAGCACTCCTAAAAAAAAAAAAAAAAAAAAAAAAAAAAAAAAAAAAAAAAAAAAAAAAAAAAAAAAAAAAAAAAAAAAAAAAAAAAAAAAAAAGCGAAGAGCAATATTTTGACATTTCTAGGAACATTTGAGAAATCGGTAGATAAAACCTGATTGGCTTTTCTCTTGTGGAGGATATAACACTGCTGTCAATGCTGAAAGCAAGATGAGTCATGTTTATGAGGTGAACTCTTGCTGCATATGATTTGAAGACCTGGACATATATATTTTTTTTCTAATAACAACTTTACAATTCTAGTTGTCCTGGGAAATGCAAAGCAAAGTAGGGGATCTCCAGTTAAAAATTAAACGCGCCTTGCTGCCTTATTGTAAGTCTACAGCACGAGTGAGTTTATGTATATTATTGCACATCCATGCAGTATATATAAATGTATGTTCCATGCCCAGGTTCAAAAGGCCAAACACCCATGAGGTTTGAGAAGTCTTTTAAAGATATGTGCTCACTTAATCACTCAAGAAAAGGGCCCCCTTGAGCGAGCCTAATATTATAATTAATTAATTCAGCCAAAAAGGGTATTAAATTTCCTCCCTCTAAGGATATTATCTGAATTCATTGACCTTTTAGGAAATCGCCTCCTAATTGTAACCAGGTTCTGTTGCATTTGCAGAGTAACTTGTTTTTTAGCCGTATCGCTCTCTCTGTCTTCTTCTTTCCGCCAGCCGTAATAACGATGATATTGAGGAATATATTCTCCGAGACGGGGCCATGCTGTTAAGATCTGGCTGGTGCACAATCATCCTTGCTTTATCTCCTGCAAGCCAGGCTGAAGAGTGAAAACTTTTCTTATTACCTGGAGCCTGAAAAAAAAAAGAAGAAAAGATTCAGTCTTGAAGTTGTGTTGTATCTTGAGATCTGGTCCCATAGACATCGAGCACACTGGCACATGCGACTAAAGTTCAGTAAGTTTCAGAGCGCCAGGCTTCAGACAAAGGGAGGGACCGTGTTTAAGCAGGTTGGTGCGGTGACAGTTTTAATTTTAAATCAGCAGATATGAAGAAAAGGATTATACTGCCTAGTGTATAATACTTAATAAAACCCAAGATCAGCACTCGAGTGAATGATATATGAAGAATATGCAAAGGTGGATTTAGATTTCGGCAGCAGTATCTTAAAGGCTGATTGATGGCTGTGATTTGCTGTATGGGTTCCTGATAATGTGTGCTTGTTCACGAGAGTTAAAGTTTTCGTACGATTCATCTCATTGTAAAGTGCTATTCTGAATGTGAAAGCTTGTTCTGATTTATTTACGCAATAAGGTTGATATGACCATGCTCACTTTTGCAAAATAGTAAAAAAGAAAAAAAGAAAAAGAAGGTTAAGATTAGGGTTATGCATGAGGTAAGGATTTGTACCTTTGGTTAGCATATTAGTTAGCTTATTCATATGGAATTGAACAAAATACAGCTATTTTGTCCTCGATTGTTTGACTTTGTACTACTTTTTTATAAAAAATTTAAAAAAACGAATATATAAAATATGTTACATTCCTTAAACGAGAAAAACTATATCTTGGTAGCTATGTATATTTATATATATAATAAATCCTACTTGTGTCATTTTTGCTAACAATCAAAGGTAATGTTCATGTTTACAGAGCTACACGATGAGACCTGTAGAAGCACATCATGACAACTGACAAAAATCTACTTAATAATTGACAATAATATGTCACTTCACATAGATATTATGTCAGTCTGATGTCAAAAATAACAAAGGCCTGTATATGTAAGTTGGCACCTGCAGAAATAGGTCTTTATTACCCTTTATGTAGGTTTATGACAGGGGGTCATGTAGTCCTATGAACACCACCCTTACACGAAGTGTTACCAAATATATATAGATATTAATGTAAAGAATCATTTAAAATGTTAGTGCTGTACTTTTTTTGCATTTTTTTTTTTGTCATCGAATAAACAAAGTAATTGACAGAGTGCTAACGTCAATATGCGGATGATTATGTGCCTTACATTTTAAAACATATTTTACTAAGACTGTCTGCTTTAATTTTGAGACACGTATTTCAGATACACACCGTTTTCTTCTCTCTGAAGCATAAAGAGGAACAAAAGGTGTTTAACCTGCCCTCTGATATACTTTCATTCTCACCATCTTTAACAAAGCCCTCCGGGTCAAGCACCAGTTGAATAAACATGAGTCTTCTTCTCTCCTTCTCTCTTTTCCTTTCTCTTTTTATCTGTTTTCTTCTCCTTTTGGCCTTTTTACTCCTTGGATCAGGACCTATGTGTAAAATGAGTAGCCTTTGCAGAAGCACATGATTTTATTTATTTTTTTTTTTTTGGACACTATTTTATTTCAGAGAAAAACATATATTTAGAAAAGAGTGGCTCATTTCTAAAGTATATGTGTATCAGTGTTCTGGATAAATGCGAAAACTAAGTCTAAAACATTTTTGTTCCTACAATCTGATGCAATTCATTTTCCATCATCTTTCAATAACACGGTTTAATGAAATCTTCCTTGAACCGCATGTCTCACTTTGGACACTGTGCCCCATGTAGCCGCTGAAATCCAAGCTCGCCTTCATCGTTACGCCATCTCCGCTCATATATGGACCACTGCTTCCCCCTACTGGATCTGTGCATGCAGGCCACCACTCTCACTAGTTCAGTAGCAGATAACAGCAGACATGCAGACTGCAGCTGCAGTGGTTCTGTAGACAGCAGGGGTTCAGGTTTTAATCAGCCTCTGCTCTCGGTTTGTGTAACTTGGAGCTTCATCCAGCCGGAGAGAGGCCCGAAAAAACACAGCTGAAGTATGCAAAAACACAGAACTGCATAGTTCTGCATAATAGGTTTTGCAGTTCTGTGTGAAAAACTGATTTCAGCTGGCCAGGTTTTGAAAAGTTTCAGCACTTGCTGATAATGCCTCATGATATGATATGATGACAGTGGGATCTCAGAGGGGAAGTCCTGTTCCTTTGGGGTAGAACACAGCCCCCTAAAAACATTGGGAATGAAGGAGCGGATGCGCAGAAGATACGGGGCTCTAATCTCCAAGGTCAACCCCCGGTTTCATACGACCTTAAGGCTAATCACCGAAGTGTGGTACTAAAAGAAGCCCATTGTGGCAGAATCCATGCTTTTATTCTCGACCGCTCACCCATTAATTGCTCACGGGTCGATTTGATCTTCCCATTTTGCGAATGGTGAATTGGCCTCTTATTTCATCATTTTCCATCCGTGTTGCTTTAATTAGACCTACGCGAGAAGAAGAAAGGACTGATGGGTCAAAACGGCTCGTCCTGACCGAGTTTTGATCCATGGGTAATGAAAGCAGGAGCGTGTTCTAAAGACTGGACAACTCTCCGAGCCTTTTACGCTCTATCCTAAAGGCAATGGTTCCGTTAAAGGCTAGGAAGGTAGAGATGATTCTAAGGATCCTAGAAAAACAAGAGGCCCAAGGGAACCCTAGAGAAGAAAAATGTCTCACTGCATTAACCTGTCAGGTGGCCTGAAAGACACGAAAGGTCTCCATGTGAAGAATAATTTTCACCCTCTTTCTGCCAATTTAGGCTTCCCTCTGATGCTGAATCGGGAGAGGGATTAAATATGTAGTGGAAAAGTAGGTGAAGTCACCGAGCGAGTACCTATGAGAGAGCTGTCACGTAGAAGCACTGACCTTTCAGAGAAAAAAAACGAAACGCTTCCCTTTACCTTCCTGACACAATACGGTGCATGTCAGTCCCCCAACTTTATTATTCCCTTTCTAAAGAGCTTGAGCACAGACAGGGGACGTGATACTGTCAGCCTCATTAAAATAAGCCACGGCTGGTGGGAAGGGACTACTATTGATCATGGAGGATGTGTGAGAGGAGGACAGCACCATGACGAATACATAACCTTCAGTTCTGCTATGAAACCCCACATTTCCACAAGGCGCATGTCAGGCCTGAAATACGGGCTGTCGATTCTCCGCGACGAGATCATAAAAAATGGCCTGTTAATGGACGTGCTAAGATCAATAAGCAATATCTAAAGTTTTAAAACAAGGCAATATGCACAAACTTTTACGGACTTCGCAATGTCACTCAGTGTTAATAAAAGTTTCTAGCATCTTTGGATGAAAAGAGATAAATCTGTCCCGACCTGTCAAGTTTTACAGCCCCCCCCCCCCCCCCCCC
>CM040994.1:7137547-7168171 GCA_022985145.1 Pangasius djambal
CCACCACCACCACCACCACCACCTCCACCCCGCCTTCTTGATCATTTTGATGTGTGCCTATTAGGAATGAGAATGAGAGGCCTCTCGCGTCCAAGAGCTAAATTACCTCAATCAGCAGCCTTTTGACCCCTTGATCCCTTGCTGGTAGGGGGTGCGATGACATACCCCTCCCAGGGGAACTCTCTGGGATGAGAGAGTACGAGTCTGCAGAAAAGGCGATGGAAGAAAAGAGAAGGAAGAAAACAGACAGGTTGTAGTAGAGAAATGCAGAAGACAAGGGCACAAGTGAAATAGTTGGAAGGGCTGAAATGCACAAAATGTATTTGCAGTAACTTAAATATAGATATTGCAAATTTAATGGATTGCACTGGATTCCTGGATTCCTATGACTGCTGTTTGAGCAATAAAACGTCCAAGCATTTTATAAACCGTTCTACCAAACTGTACCATTTTAAACTCGTTCAGAACGTAGAACAATTGGAAAAAAGTAAATGGTAGCACGTTACATGTATCATGACTTGTAACAACATGCATCAGCTATCATAAAGGTTGATTTCATCAATTTTGCTGACTAGTTGACATAACCCCTAAGTTACATATCGGATTTCTGTTAATGTCACACGGATGTGACTTTCCAGTCTGACTTGCATTCAAACATTATGACAAACGTCATATTATTTTAAAATAATAAAAATAAAATAAATGTCTATTTTTACTATTTTTTTCCAAAGTCACATCATCACTGACATGCCACAAGTGCACTGAGCACTGAGAAAGAGCACTCCAAAGTGAATTGTTATGAGGTACTAAATCAAAAAAGGACAGATAAGTGGTGTGTAAAAAATAATTCATATTTTTAAAACCATGTGTAAATAGGCTAGCAAGTGATTTGTCCATAACTCTGATACTTAAAATAGTTCTTCTCTATGTTATCATTATTTCACTAACCTAGATTTGGAACTTAGATGGTCATATCACAGTGGACTCAGTGATATCATACAATATCGACTCGTTGCCTTATGAACTGAAATTGTATCGTACTGTGTGGAAGCCCGAGGTTTGCACCCCTAGTGAATATGTGTGTGTGTGTGTGTGTGTGTGTGTGTGTGTGTGTGTGTGCATGGTGCCCTGCAATGGACTGGAGTCCCATCCATAATGTATTCCCACCTCGTGCCCAGTCTTCCTGGGTCTGGCTCCGGATCCACCACAACCCTGACCGGGATAAAGCAGTTACTGAAGATGAATGAAAGAATGAGAATATTACAGAGATATCCTTTTTAAAAAGTGAAACACAAAGCTGTTTCCTGTGTCTGTGATCCATAAACGTCTTTGCCAGTCTTTAAACACTCCAGTTGTGTTGCTATAAAATGTAACATAATGGTCTGGGTCAATGTGAAGCCCACATATGAAGTGCACACGTGGGTTAACAGGAACGTTCAAATTTAATACACTTTGATCAGTAACCTCAAGCCAGAAGTGCAACTTTTGGGGTCATACACACTTCAGCAGTGCAAAACTCCCGAACCACAACAAATGCTATTTTGCCCCCTCATTCTCACATCAGCTTTAGTTCAGAAACACCCAGCAGTACATACTTGACAGGCACTTCTCTCACACAAAGACCGAGCAGAAGCGAAAGAGAGCGATAGATGGAGGGGGGTGTAGTATTTGAGCGAACGAGCCATAACATCTCGGTACTTCAAATCTATAGGGATTTATTAGATATGGAAGTCCATTAGCATCATAAAGAAGGAGTGGAGAATGGTGCTGCGGTGAAGCTGGGACCTGGCGTAGCTTAAAAACACAGCAACGTGTGAGTTGAAATAAGCCGATTTCCTCATTCACGCCTGAGAAAGGCTGTTTAAATGAAGGGCGCGGGAGATACATATCTATTCATAGCAGCGATGGTGCCTAGCAAAGAGCCAGGAGTTTAGAAGGAGTTAAAACTGAGGAAGGATGATGGCCGGTTGAACCCATGTAGTAACCAAACAGACAGAGGAAAATAAACAGTAAACGTGAAAGAATGTAGAAGTGAATCGAAATGTGAACGTGAGCATGGAAAATTAAATGAATGTGGTAGTTCACAGGGAAGGGGTAATGAGTGAAAAAAATGACTGACAAATGACGTGAAAGCAGAAATGCCAGAATGAACACATGCACAGGTTTTACTTTAAAGATTTTTTTTTTATTAAGAAAAAGAATTGTTTGGTAATTATGGTAAATAGGAAAGACCTACAAAGCATGCATTAATAGACTGATCCAACAGATAGACAGAGGAAAACTGACAACACTTGGCATTGTTGGACATGAATTTATATTTTTTTCATTTTTATGTCAGGTGACGCTAGATAGTGGGATTATAAATAATTACTCTTCTACAACTCTATACTGTAAAGTCAAACAGTACTGAGTGCGTTGTTGTTGTTGTTGTTGTTGTTGTTGTATGTATGATTGAATATGAATATATTATGAGTCCTGGGATGAGCACAGGACACTGAGCACGGGTCTTTATGATTACAGCCGCAGTTCTTAGAAGGTGCAAATGTCTGAGTGAGATTATCCAATAAAGACTGGGCGGATTTTAGGCATAAACTGTGCAAATCTAATCTTAAAGTATCCGAATTGGACCATCCACAGCAGCAGAAAGCAATTCACAAGTGCAGAAACGTTCAAGTAGACATTTCAAGTACCGTGTCACCATCACAGCTGTATTGAGAATGGTCCGAAAACATTTAACATTTCCGTAATATCTGGTTCCGTAAGATATGTTCTTTTTTTTTTTTTTTTAAGTTTTGCATAGCAGCAGATGAGCTACAGTTAGTAATTGTACCTCAACAGGGTGACCTGAATGGCAGGTGACCCTAGTAAACAACTAAGTCAGTGTAGGATATAGCCCATAACTATATTGCTATAGTGTATAAACGATATCTCTCTACTCAGCCTCAAGACATTATTCAGAGTTTTTATGAGTTATAGCACAGGTTCCCAACCCTGTTCCTGGAGAACCCTTTTGTCTTTCACATTTTAGTGTTTTCCTTCTCTAACACACCCACTTCAACTGTTGCTGTTATTTAGCTGATTAGGAGAAAGAGCACAAAAAACACTATAATGTGCAGGACCAGGAGTGGGAACCTGTGGTTTATAGCAACACAGTGAAATAAAGAACATACTAGACATGCACACTAACAGGAAAATTAAAACAGCTTATGCTTAACACTCACCCTTTCTTCAGTGGATAATCTCATATAGCTACTATAGATTTGTACCTAAGAGCATCTGCTGTAATCATAAAGACTCTCCTTTGTTCATGCCAAGGCCTTAATTCACAGTATGCTGAACAACATACTGGACAGCACACTTACTACTGTTTCTCTTTACTCCTTTACACCTGTACACAGTAATGATTTATAATTCAACTATCCGGTGTCCCCCAGAAGAGGATGGGCTCCTTTTAGAGTCTGGTTCCTCTCAAGGTTTCTTCCTCATGTCATCTCAGGGAGATATTTTCACCTCTGGCTTGCTCATTAGGGTCATTGGAATATCCATCCGGATTTCTGTAAAGCTGCTTTGCAACGAAGTCTATGGTTAAAATCATTATACAAACAAAATTTAATTCAATTCAATTCAATAGGATAGAATGTGTATCATCTGATTGTTTGCCAGTATCTTCTGTTCTTCATCAAAGCCTGAACGTTTTACGCGGTGATAATTGGATTTGCCTCCAATCTGACATCTTTATTAAGCGTTATTTGTTTCTCTTCTTAACTGAGATACCGTGCCTCGGCTATCTTTAATCAGCGCGTCTGAATCAGACGAATTCCCTCTGTCATGCATCCACTCAGTTTTTAAGATTGATTTGTTTAAATAAAGCAAAAGAGACTGCCTAGGTGTTCAGTCTGTATGTGTGAGGTGGAGCATGTACAGCTGAGCTGCATGCTACTTTATTCCTCATCTCATCCTATTTTAAGCCTTCCCCTATCCGGGATAAACCGCCCTAATAAAATGGTATTTAAAAATAGGTTAATTGCATCGCAGGTCTATTTCTGTAATTGTTACATGGGGAATAAATGAGATGAAGCGCTTCGCAGGGAGAGGAGCATGGGGGATTTCATGGTTCTCTACTCCCCCCTAGAGGAACCACGAGAAAGGAGCGCCCATGTGTTTTCTTCCCACTGAAGATGATTTCCACTCAAATCACAAGGGCTTAAGGAAAATCATAGGCCGTGGCAAATTAACCATGATTGATGCTTGAATTATAGCTCTGAACCTAATTTTCTTTTCCGTTTCTCCTCTTATGTCTCTTCTCATTTTAAAAATAACATTACGTTGCAGAAGCATGTGCAGTTGAGCCACATTCCAGTGAGCCATCACACCAAAGTTATTGTATTTAAAGAAAATAGCCAATGTTTGGTTATAAAACTGGATTACTGTTACAGAAAAAAAAAAGGGGAAAATATTATTTCCATCAGTTGTACAGTTAGTTACAACCCCCCCCCCCCCCGCCCCCAATATTTAATTCAATTCAATTACATTTTATTTGTATAGCGCTTTTAACAATGGACACTGTCACAAAGCAGCTTTACAGAAATAAATGGATTCAAAAACTATATTGTAAATATGTGAATTTATCCCTAATGAGCAAGCCAGAGGCGACGGTGGCAAGGAAAAACTCCCCGAGACAATATGAGGAAGAAACCTTGAGAGGAACCAGGCTCAAAAGGGAACCCGTCCTCATCTGGGTGCAACGGTTAGTGCAATTATAAATAATTCCCTTCTATTATTGTGTACTATATGGACAAATAGTGCAAATGTGCAACCAGTAAATTCATCACAGTTTTTTCGCAAGAAGTCCAGTTGGTTAAACTCTATCCACTGTCCACTGATGGAGTCCTGAGTATGAAAGTGCTCGTGGCACCTGCAGCCCCAAAGCCACCACAGCTTTTAATATATATACATATTTTTTTTACATCATACATCATAACATCTTTTATATATATATATATCTCAGTGGTTTTAGCAGGGATGTATTGTTACTACACTTTCCAATGAACAGACATAGTTAACTTTAGAATTACTGGCTTCATGAAAATATATATAGCGTTTAAAGAATATATCTGAAATTTAGTAAAGTAAATGAATGCAGTGAGTGATATTTTGAGAGTTGAGCTGTGAAAAAAAAAAACCCACTGGTTTCAAAATGATAGAATAACAGCTGTTTGTGGTATGTATATGCTTCCTCTTCCTGGGAAATTGTCAAATGGTGAAACATTTGAAACTTTTTTTTCATTATGGCCCTGATTGTGCTTTTAGGTATTTATGTACTTATGTGCTTCTTACGGATATCCATTGCCTGACTTGTGCATTTCATTTTTTTATTTTAAAATATTCTTTTTCAAGTCATATTCAATAACTGACGTAGCTATGAAACACACTGAGCAAATTTTACTAATGGGTGCCAATAATTCTGGAGTTTGTACACTGTCTGTATCTGTACACTTAAACACAGCATGACTGATGGAATACTGAAAATGTGAGGTTCCCCCCCCCCCTAGCAAGTCAAAGATATTTCGAGTCAGGACTGATCATTCCTCAGTTTATCCTCCATGTTTACAGCGCCCTCTGCTGGTTCTACCATATACAGCACAATCCAGCCTCTGTTCACATCAAGCAGGCTTTACTTCTAAACTTCAGTGAAGGTTTGGAGGATTATGATATGATTAAAATAAATTGCAGTTCAGTATCAAGGTTTTTGGAATATGATATTGTATGCTTACAAGTTCATATTTTTAAAGAGGAGGGCAATAAATGCAGGGGCGGATTTAGGGAATTTGGGGCCCTGGGCCAAATACAGGAATGGGGCATTGCTTCATGTTGTGCTTTAACACCCATACTTAAAAAAAATAAAAATAAAAACCCTCAAGAAACATATTGCTTGAAAAGACGACGAAAATGATATGATAGTTTATATTATATAATTAATAATATTTGCAATAAACAATTCTTACGCCACATCATGTAGTTCTTTAAGAGTAAAAATCAAAGATCAGGGCAATTCGTGGACAGAACAATGGGTTAAGTGCAGTGGGTTTATTGGTTTAAAACATTAACACAGAATGAAATGATTGTGATGTGGTCATGGGAGAGTGTATATCAAAGATTTTACACTGGCTTAAAACACGGCTCAAAGACCATTTTTAGTTTTAATAACTAAAGCTAGTGCTAGCGTTATGTACAGTCTGCTAAGGCTGTGCAGCAGCACTGTGTTCTGACTGGAAGGGTAGCAACAAACTTTTTTGTGTTCCTCCCTTCTTTGCGGTTCCCAGCTCCACTCGGATATCTTTGATTATTTATTCATAAGCATAAAATTATACCCTCCTTTCCACACAGTAACCTACGGCTTGATCGGCTTGTCGTCCATAGCCATAATACACTATATGGCCAAACATCTGTGGACACCTGACCATCACAGCTACATGCGCTTTTTGAACATCTCATTCCAGATTTAGTCCCCCTTTCACTCTTCCGGGAAGGCTTTCCACTAGATTTTGGAATGAGGCTGTAGGGACGAGTCCATTCAGCCACAAGAGCATTAGTGAGGTTAGGCAATGTTACTGAGCGAGGAGGCCTGGGGTACAGTCCACATTCCTGTTCATCCCAAAGGTGTACAGTGGGGTTGGGGTCGGGGGCTCTGTGCAGGCCACTCAAGTTCTTCCACTCCAACCTTGGCAAACCATCATGTCATCATGTCATGCTGGAAACAGGATTTGGGCCTCTTGGTTCCAGTGAAGGGAAATCTTAACGCTGCAGTTCACAAAGACATTCTGTACAGCTATGAGCTTCCAACTTTGTGGCAACAGTTTGGGGAAGAACCACATATAGGTGTAATGCTCAGGTGTCCACAAACCTTTGGCCAAAAAATAATCTCCGATTATAATAATCTCTGAAATATTTTCTCTGATTTGAATAATACTGTAGCATATGTCTAGGATTTTCTAAAACCTTATGGTACAAAATAAAATGATTAACTAATTCATGGACAGAACAGACAATTGAGAGAATTAAACACACAACACTGCTGTATAATCATCTTAAATATATTTAATAATGGAGGTCATTCACGTCCATAAAATTTTACAAGATTGAATTCAAAAAGGCTTTTGGATGTGTTTGCTAAAACAGTAACAATCTCTTAAATCACAATCTGCCTTCTTAACTGAAGGGAATATATTCTCCCTTCATTTATGGCAAACCTTATCATTCCTGGAAAATAATAATAACAAAAAAAGCACATGTAAGCAAAATTAGAAGAACCCCATCACTGTAACAGCTCGGACAGCTCGGTCCGTTACAGTTTACCAAGTCAAAGATTTGCACAGGCTAACAGAACAGCTCTTTGAATGCTGGCTGTGGATGAATTTGGACTTTAAAAGTCTGAGGAAATAGAGGTCAGTAAGCTCTGAGCCATTGACACAGTGTAAGAACATTGTAAGGCAGGTTGTCTTTAATGACAACATAGCTTTAGGAAAAGGAAGGCACCATGGCAGGAAAAAAAAAACAACAAAAAAAAAACAACAAATATCATGCTGCTTCACTTAAAACTTCTTAAACTATTTAACTGTACAACAGGAAAAGTTCACATTCACAAAGTTTTAATTAAAACTGCTAAAATTACAGAATAATCACTCATTATATATTTTTTGAATAACTATGTTAAAAAATCAAATCAATATAAAAACATGATACATGTTCTTTTACTTTCTTAAAAGCCTGATAAATTCTAACATTAAAAAAAAAAAAGAACAAAAATATATTATATGGCTTGCTGGCCATGTACAATAAGGCTAGTGGTTTAAATATTTTCATATTTAAATGGCTCTGCACTGAGATAGCAAAGGTCATTTTTGGCAGATCAAATAAAAATAAAAGTTATATACACTTAAGTGGCTTAGTGACATATAAAATCTTAATAAATCATCTATTATAAAGTCATTAAATCATAATATTTTCTTCAGTGCTTTGGAGAGAGAAGGGGAAAAAACATAAAAACTAGTTATACCCATTTTTCTTTTTTTAAACTTCCTTTTTTTTTTCTTTTTTTTTTTCTCTAAATTTCATAGCTGGAATTGCACATTAGATCCTTGCCCTTGTAAAGTTACCTAGGGGCAGAGACGAAGTGCACATAGCCGTGAGGAGCTTAAACCTCATGTTCTGTTCGGGGTAAAACGACCCAAATCACGTTTACAGTAATCTTTTCAACATGAAACTTTATGCTTGCTTTAATTTCTCTAATAAACATAAAAAAAAATCTGAAAAGTCATATTTATAGTACGGAAATTACGTTCGGGTCATTCTGACCTGAGTAACAAGGTAGAATAAAAGGGATAAAAACTACTTATTCTTAAACCAAAAAAAAAAAAAAAAAACCGGTGATTGAGTCCGTTACTCCATCACTCGCCATATTTATTTACAGCGCACACACATGCACACACAGACACACACACACGTACGCATGCTGTAAGGAGTGTATGAATCAGGACCGCGTGTGTGATTAATTTTTCTGTTGCTAATAAATAAGATGACGTTATCACGGCTGGTTTAGAAGAGAGTTTACAGCTGTGTTGCTATTAAATAAAAAAAAAAAAAACAAAAAAAACAGATGGCCTGGGAGTCAGAAGTGAACAGAACCGGAGGGTTAAGCAGAACCCCATTTCGATTCACACTTCATGGGGGAAATCCTGCCTTGGTGGTTGGATTATCAGGCTAGTTTCATGCTCCGTACAACACGCAACTTTTTAGCACCTTGACCATCCTGCTACACCAATCACCTAATGCTTCTGGCATTAATGTTGAAACCAGGCCTATTTAGTACACTACTTTATTTGCTTACGTATTACTTATTACTTCAAGGATCCATTTTGAAAAAGTAATAATACTTTAGGTACAGTTCCTAGCACGCCATTAATGGAGTTTGGTAACACTTTAATTAAAAAAAAAAAAAAAAACCCTAATTGAGGCAGAATCTAATCTGGGATGATTAGCTGAGGATTAAGGGACTTGTTCAGCTATAGTCAGTTTTGTGACTTTTGGACATTAGCTCAAGAACCTTAACCTCAGAGCTACCATTAACCCAAGTATTTACACTTATATAGACATTTATATTATGTTATAGTACAAAAAAAAAAAAAAAAAAAACCCTCAAATAAACGTCTATACAAGATCCATGAAGATTTTCTGAATTCTTTCAAAAAGGGATCTTCAAATAAAGGGTTACCTTAGATCCTTTAGGTTTTGGGCTGATCTCCCTGCTGTTTTTTTTTCTAAATGCCTGAGAAAAAGCTGCCTGTGAATGATAATGTTTCATTCTAAAACATACTGTATGCTTTTCTAGATTTCTCTATACTCCCCTTCCTTCTCCCAATGGTTTAATGTTAAAGGCCAATAGTATGTCACTGATTAAAGCTGCGAGTGGTTGGGATGAGAACTAAAAAATGCTTTCTTCTGGATGAAATGGCCTTTTTGAATTTTGCATGGCTGTACTGCTGTGTGAAATCTTGCTTTTTGCTTATGTAAGCATCTGATTGAGTAGGCTGTATGGAGGTTTTTAGGAGTGTATGGATGGTATGTGAATCAAATCATATCTAAGGGTATTTTGGCTTGTTGACTGCCTATGGTATATAGGTACCATAAAAATGTACTTGAAATTATGAAAAGGTGCATGTGCCGTTGCCCTTTATGTTTGAACAAAATTGGTGTGTGTATGGCTTAATATTTGTGCTGGAGCCCTTTCACAGTATGTCCGAGTCGTCTATGCTGAAGCTGCTACGGCGGCTGCTGTCCACAGACGCCTCGGGCGACATGGCTGAGAGCAGTGGATCTGCGCCCAGTGGCGACAGCGCCTCGTCCATCCAGGCCATCTCATTCTTCTTGCCTGCGTGAACCATGGTGCCACCAGCCGTGCCTCCTATAGAGCCCAGATCCCCCAGGCACCCCATGCCATCTGCATAACCTGGCATGCCCCCATCGCACAAGTCCAGTGAGTGGCCGAAGTCGAAGGGCTGTGTGCTGCCTACGGCCGAGTACTGCAGTGGTGGCTGGGGGTGGAGCTGAGAAGCCTGGGGGTGGAGCTGCTGGGGGTGGAGCTGTTGAGGATGGAGCTGTTGGGGATGGAGCTGTTGGGGCTGGGAGTGGAGTTGAGGGGGCTGATGGGGAGGAGGTCGCTGGTGGTGAATCTCCTCGGGGCTGTTTTCATGCTTCACAAACGGGTTCATGGTCTCCATGTTGTTCATGCCTGACGGTGAGGTGCTAGGCAGACCGTGCATCCGGGCTTGCATCTCCAGCTCCTGTAGGAAAAAAAACCCCGCAAATTATGCAATTTCCCAGCAATGTCCAACTGAAATGTATTGCCATTCATTTCACCTGTGTACACGGGCACACAAATAATGTCATTTTTTCACGTTTTTAATCATTTACCTGGATACGGAGCCACAATTGCTTATTGACCACCTCCATCCTCTTGAAGTTGCTCTCCACTTCCCTGGTTCTGTGGATGTCCTTCTGCATTCGTTTAATGTACTCCACTGAGGCCCGGAGAATAGTGCCCTTGTTCCAACGGACATCCCTAAGGAAGACACAAGATGATGATGATCTTCATGCCACAGCTCAGACTGACTGGGCCTATCTAACACATTCAGATTCTTGGTTTTGAACCACTCCAGTGTAGATTTCACTGTATGTTTAGGGTTATTGTCCTGTGGGAAGGTGAACCTCCACCCCACTCTCAAAACTCTAGCGAACTAGAACAGCTTTTCTTCTAAAATTGTCCCATGTCTTGGCCTCAGCACTGACCAGTTTCCCAGTCCCTACTGATAAAAACTCTCCCCAGAACATGATGCTACCACTACCATGCTTCACTGTGGGGATGGTGCTCTCAGGTGTTAGGTCTTTTATATATACTAAATTGTTCTTGTTTCTATTCAGATAAAACTACATATGATTAGTAAAGCTTTCTCTAACCTTCTTCGTAATAAGACCTTTTTGTAGCATAAGTGTTATACTTTGCATTGTATATTTCCATATTTTAAATGCTTTCTGAGACCGTTCGAAGGTTGCTTTAAATACACAGTGTTTCCTCAGTTCTTCTCTCAGTACAGGGAAACGTGTCAAAATCAATATAATGAATACATGCTATGCATGCAGGATGCAAAAGACAGAGAATGGAAAAAACAAAACGAAACACTGGAATATATTTTTTTAAATACATACTTGTAGCAGGAACCATCACAATAATTGGTACCATTCTAAATACTCTAAATATTCTCAGTTTTACTGAGGATTTCTCTAACTATACAGTATGCATGATTGGCTAAAAAAATGGACTTACAGGTCATTAGTTTTAGGAATCATGGTGCCCAGCTCCTTGATGCGGTCGTTGATATTGAACCTCCTCCTCCTTTCAACTAAAAGAGAAAAGAAAGGAGAATACAGCTATTTATAATCTGGAAGGCATATCGCTTATGAACAACCAAGACTTTCAAAATGAAAAGTGTGTTTTCCATGTCCTATGACTAGAATACACAGCTAGTTTTCACGGATTCTGTTACATAATTAACGTTATTGGGAAATGAAAATGGCATTGTTACAGTTGAGGCCAAAAGTTTACATACACCTAGGACACAGATTCAATTTTTCACAGCTCCACACATTTCATGTGTTAAGTCAATTAGGGTGTCTACTTTATTTCCATAAAAGGGGAATACAGAATTATAGCTGAGAGACAGAATTATTTCAGTTTTTATTTAGTAAAAAAATATTAGTGGGTCAAAATTTGACACACACTTTGTTATTATTTGGTGGCATTGCTTGAACTTGAATCAAATGCTTATGGTAGCCTTCAACAAGCTTCTCCCAATACTTTGCTGGGATTTTTGTCCATTCCTCTTGACAGAACTGGCACAACTCAGTCTTGGTCAGTTCAGTCCACGGATTTTGTGATGGTCACGCCAATACATTCAATTTGCTGTCTTTAAGCCATTGTGTTACAACTTTGGAGGTATGCGTAGGATCATTGCCCTTCTGGAAGTCCCAGCTGTGACCAAGTTTTACCTTTCTGGCTGATGTCTGGAGGTGTTGTTTCAGCATTTCTAGATCATCCTCCTTCCTCATGATGTCATCTATTTTCCGAAGTGCAACAATCCCTTTTCTAGCAAAATAGCCCCACAACATGAGGTTACCACCACCATGCTTCACAGTTAGGAGGGTGTCCACTGGATGAAAAGCCTCATCCTTTTTCCTCCATACATAATCCTAATCGTTATGTCAAAACAATTTAATTTTTTTGCTTCTTCTGAAGCATCCTTAATTTTTTTTGCTTCTTCTGAACAATCCTTCAAAAGGCTAGTTCTTTGTCCTGGTGATCACATGCAAACTTTATTCTGGCTTTTTTTTTCTGATCTTGGAGCAGGCACTTCTTCCTTGCATGATAGCCTTCCAAGCCACAGCAATAGAGGACTCTTTTTATACATACATTTGCACCTGATGCCTCCAACACTTCTCCAGTTACTTTATTGCTGTATTGGGCTTCAGTTGAACCTTTCAGACCAAAGTTCATTCATCCCTGTGAGTCCTTTCTGGATGATGCAGTGTCTGTGTGGTCTCAAGATTTTTTTCATTTGCATAATAATTGCAAATAACTGCATTTGCAATTATTTGTACAGATGCTTGCCTTCGGTTGTTTGGAAATTGCTCCTAAGGAACCAGACTTGTTGAGGTCCAGACTTGTTGAGGTCCACAATTTTCTTTCTGAGGTCTTGGCTGAGTTGCTTGGATTTTCCCATGGTATCAAGGGTAATAAGGCACTGTCTCTAAAAGTAGGTACTTATACAGCCACAAGTGCACTCCCGATCAATTCCTAATTATGACAGAAGCTTGTCATGACATCAATTTCTGGAAACTTCCTGGAATCTTAATCGATTGTTTTAAAATTGCCTCTGATGTGAACAAAGTAGATGCCCTAATTGACTTGGCAAAAGAAGTGTAGGGTAACATGAAATGTGTGGAGTTGTGAAAAACTGAGACTGAATATCTTTAGCCTAGTTGTTAGGCCTGTATGACGTTTATGATCTCGCACTATGACCACTGCATTCGATGTGGAGCATTTATAAAGCAATAAATATGAAGCTATTATAATGTTCAATGCTGATCAGGTTTGGAGCTTAGCGATGGTCTTTCAGCATTCCTGATGCTTATTGTACCCATTCACTACCTGCAAATTGTCGCAGGCAATTACATTTTAATGCCACAGCAGCAGAATTGGCCTGGGTTAACGATACACCAAAGTGTTGTATAGAGTCAGCTAAATTTGCCCAAAGGTGGTAGAGGGGTTGGGGAGAAGGGAGGGGTGTAATGGGGTCAGTGTACTTTAAACCAGGACAGCTTGTAAATGTGGAGGAAGAGGGAGGCAAAGAGCATAAAACTCACTCAGGTTGTGGTTGTCTTTCTTCTGTCTCTCTTTGGCCAATGCACGAGCTTCAGCATCTTGATGAAAAAACAAGTGCCTGTCAGTCAATGTTGTCGACTCAGCGCTTTACAAGCACAAGATGAGCCTCATAGTTTATGACAGTGTATTTTTTTTTTTATAATGATGATAGCTTGCCACTATAAAATTGTTTGAATTATACGATAAGGTTTGGATCATTTTATAAATGTCATATAAAACCGCCAGCTTTCCTAAGTGACAATAACAGGCTAATAAACAAGCAGCTATATCACCTTCGACCGAGAACGTTTTTGCTACTCCCGTTTGACAATCACTGCCCTTTACAGACCATCCAATCTTAAACAGCAAGATACCACACATTATAGAAATGTCACTGAATTCGTAACATAAGGACAGCTAGAACGAATCAACGGTTTGATGTCTTGGTTGCAGTCGGTCCTACCTGAGAGCTCTCTCTTGTGATGTAGGTTGGCAGGGCAGGAGTTGCTAGTCATGGCGATGGTAGGACCTGATATGCCAGGCCCAGTGTACACATCCAAATGGCTACTGGGCAGAGGGAGCTAGGACAGGAAAACAAACAAGACAATGAGCATTTGGCACGTGCCCTTACAGAACTCCAGTATATTTTAGCATACACTAGTACGAATAGACCACAGTCTAAGAATACTATGAAGCTAAAACTCTGTTAGAGTGCAGTTAGTATTAGGCAAGAAAATTTTTTTTTGTTTGTTTGTTTTTTAAATCTGTGTAAATAGGTTTTCAGTCAGCCAGTGACTCAGCTGTTCGGACAACCAGAGGAAGTTCATTCCCACCAGCTAGGTGACGGGACAGAGAGCAGTCTTGATGCATGTCTTCCTTGTGCTTTGAGTGATGTGGGTCAATTCAAACCGTGCTAAAGGCTTGGAAGGAATGTGATCGAGAGTGGAGTTAGACAAGTGCCTTCATGCAAGCATGGGCTAGTCCATTTTTAGTTTTGTAGGCAAGTATTATTGACAGTACATTACTACGTTTGTTTAGTTTTCATGAGTATAACACCAATTATTATAGTCATGAAAGCCTTTCATTCATTTATTAGCTTGTACACATGCATGTTGGACTGCGTTTTGTCAGCCCCATTTCATGAAGGTTACGGGAGATGTTAATGGTATTTTTTATGGTGCAATATCCAGTATGACCTTGTCAAATTGTCATGATCGCAGGTAGCTCAATAAATGTGTATCTTTAGTGGCAAGTTATAAAATCGACAAGTTCTATGCTGATAAACTAATAAAACACTGCGTTTTTTTGCTCTGGAGGTGAGAGCAATGGCTGACTTTCGCAGCTATTGCTTATCCGCTTTATTGTTTTATATACGCTGTATCTTTTATTCCATCTGAATAGCTCAATATAATTCTTGGTGAGTGAATGCGTGGCTTCTAATGAGCCTTGACTGATAAGTCAGCCTTCAATAGCCTCAGATTAGATATCGCACATGCTACTGGAGACCACAAAGGCAAACAAACACAAAATCAACACTAAACAAGGACCAGTAAAATGAATGAATGCTTATATGGCTCAAATTTCTGTTCAGTAAAAACACAGCAACTAGCAGGTGGATATATCCATATCTGGTGGAAGAAGTGTTCTTAACCCCAGACCCCAACAGGATTTGCATAGTATGCTTAGTGTTAGTGAGTAAAACTGAGCATGTCTCAGTGACATGCTCATGGAGGGGAGCACCATCTTTGACTTTCGACTGGTTTTGACTTTCTTAAAAGTACAGCCTCTTAATCAGTGTTTGGGGACCAGCTATATGTTGATCAAAGGAGACAAACAAGCTGCCTCTGATTCTGCTGACGGACCAGAATTACGATTGTAGTCAAATTCTGCACTTCAAGAAACACCAACCCCATTTACAGCCATCGTTCAAATGAAATCTAAATTCGTTCTAAATTCCCTGGAGCAACTTAGAGCAAAGATCAGGCCTCACAACAGGAAATAGAGTCTAAACACTCTGATGAATGAGAAAAGCCAATCAATTGCCAATCAATGCACAGGGAGGTCATGACAGACCAGAGCAAAAGAGAGCAAAAGCTCGATAAAGCCTGATAACAGTAGAACACAGTATCAACACCTATTTTGTTGATGGCCGTTACTTGTGTTTTGGGGCCCACAGACATAAATTCTGTGTACATAAAAATAATAATAATTTAATTAAAATTAACATTACCATAAAATGTACTTATTAAAAAGTCATGTCGATATAATTAAATTAAATTAATATAAATAAAAGTTAAATTAGGAAAATTCCATAGAGGTGATAAAAGAGGTAAGAGACTCAAACGCTACACACAAACAACTTTTACACATCTACGGAATTACAGATTTTTCCAACAGCAAAACCTTGAAAATACTGGTGTAATATTCATCATAAATCAGAAACACTCTCATTCTCTTTCTGTCTCTCACACTGCAACTCTGTGCTGTACAGTTAACGAACCCTTCCTCCCTTCCATCGGTAGGCTGAAAAAATTACAACGAGAGACAAAGGAGAGAAATAGCGACCAGACCTGCCTTACCAGCTGGAGTTTCTCGCCGTCGATCACCTCTACGATGGCGTACGTCTTGTTCATGTCCTTCATGCTAGCTGCTGAGTCTCTCGTAGCTGCCTGAGCCGGCTGTCTGAGCAACTAAACTGACCTTCTTCTACTTTTTCTTCACCACAAAACAGTGAACTTTCCCCTATCTGGACTTTCAGCCTTGTTCAACCCCCCCCCCCCCCCCCCCCCCCCCCCCCCCCCCCCCCCCCCCCCCCCCCCCCCCCCCCCCCCCCCCCCCCCCCCCCCCCCCCCCCCCCCCCCCCCCCCCCCCATCCCATACTCCCTCCTTTCTCTAATTTCTACTCACCTCCTTCTCCTCTACTGCCCCAATCCCAACCTAATGCCTTGTAAACAAGTTGAACTCTAACTGGAGGTGGCTTAATTGTTAATGCTGAGCAGTTATTTTAAATACAGTGCAGAGCACCTAGCCTTTCCGAGCAAGAGTCCTCATGCATTTGCTGTTCCATGGTACACTGTATAAATTGCAAAAATGTCACTGTAAATCTGAATTTATTTGTTGTATTATGAATAGAGAATACCCTGAGGGAGAAAGCCGCTGGTCTGAATTGAAAATAAGCTATTTTGAAGAACAAAACAGCATTGCATCACAGTTCACAGATTGCATGGGTAGGGCCCATGCTATAATCAGAAATTATTTTTGAGTGCCAACAAAGCTGCTTTTCTTCGTCCCTTAAGCCCAATGACATCTAGTCAACAAATGGCTCATCACTTCTGAGTCACCACATGGGTGCAGAAGATTTGAAAATAGACACTATTGAGAAGTGGTGCTTTATGCTTACAGTGTACGGCTTAATCAGTCCATTTTCCACTTACCTTGCATGATTCACTCATTTGCATTACTCATCTTCGCAAAAAGGGCTAAACAGACTAAAACGTGTGTGGGACTCAGAGTGTATTTAAAAAAAAAATAATAAAAAAAAATAAGTTACTTCACTTACTGTGTTTGGCATCTGTACAACAGGATCGACATATTTTTTTATGTCATCGTAGCTGGACTGCATGCTGATGATGTCTTCAATCACTTCCTCCATCTGCTCAGAAATATGCACAAGAAGCTGCTTACTGAGTTTTCATGTAAACAAAGCAATAATAGTCAACACAAACCTTCATGGATTTTAATTCTTTTTCCTTTTTTTTTTTTTTAAATCTTGGCTCATTTTTAATTACGTTTCTAAAATTTGTTTTGGCAATTTCATACTCAATCCTCATATAATATAAGACGTAAAGCACTCTCAAACCACAGAGTTTCTAGAAAGAGTAGTCCTCTCTCTCTTATTGTACAGACTTCTCTCTCAGTTGTTTGTCTCGCACACGCTGTTCGTATATGAGCACATACTCAACTCATCATTTTACAGACTTAAATGTGAAAAGATGAGGAAAAAGACCAAAGTCTGTCGAGTACAAAAGGTCTCTCCAGTGTCTTCTGCGTTCCCTGTCACTCTTTAATCTCTAATTACAGCACTGCAACCATAATTGGCCATTTAAACTCCAGTGACAACAGAGTTTGTCTAGTTAACACTCTGACCTTTGGGTGATATAAAAAAAAAAAAAAAAAAAAAAACCCACGAGGCAAGAAATGGAGAAGGATGAAAAAAGACTGAATGCTCAGAGATGAGTGTGGACATGGTATGCATTGAACTTTGGATTAGTGAGGACCAATAACGCATAACAACAGTCCTGACGGGAAGGGAAAAGCCTGGTGCGCTGACCAAGCTGAGAGATGGGGAACCACAACGCATTGCTACACAGAGACAAATTCAAGTTCGGGCTTTGCTGGATGGACAAACGTACTGTAGTCGTTACGTACTGTATATCTGGCCTGAATTGTGTGTAGCAAAATGACACAAAATAAATCTCTAATTTCTAAAACTAATATTATTCACTACATGAGTTGATTTTTTTTTTGTTATTAAAGAGAACAAGTTTAAATGTTTGTTTTAATTAGGGCTGAAAAAAAGAATTGTTATACTATTGATCGCTTAAACGTGGCTCAAAAATGAGAACGGCTTTAACGAATAACGTTTAACATTGTTGCTTATTGTTTTTTTCTTTTTCTTCCCAGTAATGTACTACGAAACAAAACTGTGAGGAACAACTTAACATTTAACATTTTACGATACTGAATTTCTCTAGGGTTGAGAATCTAATGATTATTCCCTGTTACAATACGTATAACCAAATTAAAACACAAATAAGGATTTTGATACGATATGGATTTGTTTTATATAAAAGCACAACATACTTTTTGTGGATTTCTCTCTACCTCTTTATCTATGCTATACTAAATCACATAGATGTTCGTCGTCGTCATATAAACAAGCCAAGACGAAACAGACTCATCTTAACTGGCCTAAATGAATGAAACTGCTGCACATATTTTACTATTACATTGAAAAAAATATCAAGCCCCTTGAATGCAATGTGATATGAACCTCTAATGTTAACCATTAAGTATATTTCACTTACCAAGCAGGAGCTTTTCGACTGCTTTTGTTTTTAATGCTCATATAGCTTTAGTTATGTGCCGCTATGAGAGGTATCTCTGCTTTGTGCAGACTGTCGCAAGCTTTTGCTGTTTTGAGTGAAACTCCCATTTTGTTGCTGCCATCATTTAAAGTTCTGTCTGAGAAACGGACAGCGTGGCTCATGTTTTCTTTTCGCTACGTTCACGTGAACACAGCGCGATAGTGTGGTGCAATAGTAACAGCGCTTCTGTTGCCCCAATCGGCTTCGCTACTGTATTACATTCTGCTCAGGAATAGAGGCCTGTGCTCTCTTACATTTCTGTTACTCTTTAAGTTGTTGATAATAACCAAACATGTTTAAATGTGGATCAATTATTTCAGATGATCATTGCTGCTCTAATTTAAATGTTAACTAAATACACTGCACTGACTAATGTCATATTATTTCAACCGTACCTAAAAAAAAAAAAAGGTCAAAATAAGTTAGAACAAATTAAATTACAGCATGTTAGTAAATGTTGATCAACTGAACTCAGGTCTCCACGTGTAAATACTGGAACCCGACATTCAGTAACACTTAAAAATTTAGCTAATTATTGGTTAATGCAGGTGTTAATTATTTGCTTTATTAGCTTCACTCCGTGGATTTTCTCCCTGTGTCCGTATTTATTGCTCCCCCACTGGCCAATTTGTATGGATTTTATATGACACCCGAGGGTGCGTACATGGACTTTGCATTCATGTTTTATGATGACGTTATCCCTGCTGAATGCTGACTGTTTTTTCCCTAGTTCAGCTATTTGTACTTAATCCCACTTCCTATGGACAGCAATGCCCCAAAACCTAAAGAACATCATCTGAATCTGGTAGGTTTTGTGCAAATCTAACCATTTAACCACTCATGAGTTACAGCTGTATGAGTCAACTAAGCTCCACCCCACCGCAACTGATTGACATGAGGTGGCTATACTGTTTACAAATTTTTGAGGCCCACCATTGAGGTTCAAAGTATTTTGAGGGTTTTGACACCAATTTTGTAGATATGTCAAAAATCCTAAGACTAGTTCACAAAAGTAGGCTTAGCCTATTAAGCAAAAAAAAAAAAACAAAAAAAAAAACGATAATCTGAGTGGGTGGAGATAAATGGTCCAAATTGCAAATTTGTTTGCACTAAACCAAGAAATCAAAGGAAAAAATTATTTTGTCTCTAGCAATTCTTGAGCTATGGTCCCAAACCATCAGGCCAATCAGGCTCATCTCTCTTGCCTTGGACAATGGGAGGAAATAAAACCTACCGACCAAGCTTTACATTTGTCTGACCTATGACATGGTCTGCACAACATATTTTAATGAAGAAGAAGAAGAAGAAGAAGAAGAAGAAGAAGAAGAAGTAGCTTCCAAGCACTTTATGCTTGGCCCCCTAATAAATGGTATACAAATTGACATCCATTGTTAAGTAACAAAAGCAAGCACAAATACATAGTGTTCTAGGACTGGAGGTATGTACCTCTTTCTCTTGGCTGCAGCTGATGTTCAGCATGGCCATAGGACTGTTGGGGGCGCTGTTCCCTGCCGAGGTGACGAGCTGTGATGCGCAAGGCGAGGGCAGGGGTTGCACTGCACCGGCTGACTGGCATTGCGCAATGCTGGGTGGAGAGGGGTGGACTACGCCGGCTGCAGCATGGACGACCTGCTTGGGGGCAAAGGTACTGGACAGGTACTCCTTTACCTGCTGCCTCTGAGACTGGCGGATGTGGTAGTCAGTGGGGTTCTCCAGATGGGTTTGTACCTGCCAGGGAAAAATATGAAATGTCATCAGTGGAGAAGGATCAAATATGAAATGGGGATATAAACAGGAGAATAGGAAAATAGTACAAAGCAGTATTTCAATATTGTCTCAACGAGTCTGTTTCAGAAAAAACTGTACAGTTTTAGTAGGGATATTGGGTTGTACGTGTGAAGGTTTAAACTCGGGTGCTGAAAAGCGCATGGGCACAAGTTCACAAAATGAGATGCCTGGCCAGATTGATCTCACTCTTTCACTTCAAGTCTAACTCTCTTAAGCCGCATAATGTTACATCTGCTTCCAGCACATATGTCTGGAAAGCTGTAGTGATAAAAACAGAATGCTCAATTCATAATGTTGCACTACCAGACCAACACCATTCAATCCTTTTAATGGCTGTGTTTTAGACTTGCATTAATTTAATTTAATTCAACTCAACAATAGACGTGGTCACAAAGCGGCTTTATAGAAATCCGGATATAGACTTAGATCCCAGAGGTGGCGGTGGCGAAAGGAAAATCTCCCTGAGATGACAGCGAAATCTTTACAGCAACCAGACTCTTCTGGTTGACACCAAATAGTGGAATTATAAATCATTACTCTTCTTTTATGCCAACAGATCCTCAAACTATTCTTGCCTTTGCACTAGTTTTGGTCAAGTCTGTTTGGGTCTTGTCCCAAATTCAGCACTACTGGATACATTTCCCTGTTAATCCAGTAAGCATTCGCTTGATAAACAGCACCACAAATTTGCCCATTGTGTCGTAGAAAAGAACCACTTCTCTATGTCTAGATGTAGCTATGCTTACATTCACCTACATCCTTATCCTATAGACACTATATCTCATCTTTGTAATTATGAAAATGAATATCTTCTTTGGGCTGGTATGGAACAATATCCAGACAGTCAGCAGATAGTAGGTTGGTGATGTTTTGCCTCTTTTACTTAGAATCCTACTATCGCCCATAAACAGAAACTTAATAAAAGATAAATAAATATCAGATGCCTGAAATGCTTTTAAAAAAAAAAAAAAAAAAAAGCGGCTCCAGGATTAGTGGGTATAAACAGCCCTACTTCCAGATTTACCCCTTAAGCATTAAATCACTCCTGCACTGGCATACTTTTAATAAACGAAGCTGCATTGCAACCTTTCAGCACTGACAAAGTGAAAATGATGCCACCAAGGGCATTTCCACTGAGCTAATAAGCCCAGCCCAATCCCAGAAAGAGTACTGCGGATAGAGGCAGTTGCCGTGAGGTCCCAGAAGTGAAATTTCAGAAAGGCGGAGCAGCCGGTGGCCACTGGCCATGGTGCTTCCTTCCAGATTTCTCTGCCCAGACATGGCTGGATGAATGGCTCACTAAACTACCCGAGCCCTCTGTGAAACAGAAGCTGCTGTTGCTCCTCGCTGGTGTATGCTGATGACTCACTCCTAATGCTTCCCGTAAGTGGCATGAATCACAACGCTCCCAGCTCCAGTAAACCATCCACAATGACCATTAGGGGTGTAAAAACGATATGGTAATGGTAATAAAAAAAATAAATGAATATAAAAAAATATAAAAATAAAACTGTTAAACTTATCTAACATTTGATCTATTGATCACACATCAGGAGAGAGGACACTGCGTTCTGCATGGACAAATGAAAATGCACGTTTTGGCAGAAATGCGTAGACGGACGTTACGTGAGGAATGAGGAATGTGGAGAGTGTCAAAATAAAGGTACCGCATATCGATATTTTATGTGTGGCATCGATGCATCGTATCGTATCTTTAGAAATTTAATCGATCCATCGATCTATATTGACTTATTGTTACACCCATAATGACCATACAGTCCAGCCTGAGAGGTAGAAAGATACATCTACAATAGTTTATCCTGAAAGTCTTCATCATCTCCAACGTCCTAAAAAAAAAAAAACCTTCGCTCACAATGTCAACTACGGTGCACTGGATTTGCCTAACTTACGCAGTCACTAGCTACAGACCGTACTCATAAAAAAGCCACAGACGCAATCGCTTTTTATCTGTTTAGTAGAAACAAATAACATAACCGATACATCTGATGTAAAATTCCACCCTAACTATGAGACAAAAAAAAAAAAATTCCGCTCTGACCCCAAACAATAGGACTAACCATCTGCCAGGAATAATCGCTAACAACATAGAGGTACCTTAACCATAAACATCTGAGGAATATCCAATGCATATACTCCATCTATAATCTAAAGCTTGTGACCTTGACTGACGTGACATGCTTTTGTAACCACAGATGTCTATGAAAGTCCAGTGTAGAACTGTCCTTATCTATCTGTATGAAATCATCTGAGCGCTTACGTCATCAATCAGTGCAATCTGGGCTCGTGCAGAAAGTTACGAATTTCTTCCACTTCGTTAGCATGTGCTGTTTATGTTTCACCATTGCCACTACTGTCCTTGTAGCTGTACAGTGAGTTGCGTGCATATTTTGCATGTACTTTCAGGTTCTCTTGTAATGACGCTGAAAAGAAAATAGCAAAAAAACAAACAAACAAAAAAAAACATAACACTATCACCGACTGTGAACAGCTACCCCAAGTGTACACAAGCACAGGAGCAGGCACTGGGCTGTCTGTTTTCTGCACGTTGATAAGATCAGGAACTGTCATTTATAGAATTAGCCGTGTCAATCTCACCTCTTATCTGATTCTATGACTTATCTGTCCACTGAGAACACAGCAGGGCACAAAGACTCCTTGTTTTTTCTACGACCTTCTTGATTGCTGCTCCACCACATTCTTCTTTTAAAGATTCCTTGATCTTTTCCTTTTCCTGTCCTCGTTAGCGCTTTAGTCAAGATTTTATGAGTAAAAACTACTGAGAGCTACTGTTCTAGAGTATTTCTTAACCTGTGTGGTAGGAGCCACGGCAGCACGTGAAAAGATTACTCGAGTGCCCAATTCCCACTAATATGGGCTCTTATGCCCTGTTGGAACGTCAGTGGTGGGCCATCGTACTGCAGCTCTTAGTGGAAAGTAGGATTAGGCACTTGTGGAGGAAGTCATACATGCCCATAAAATCATTGTTCAGAAGGAACAGGAGACTTGGAGATTGGAACGAGAGTGCATATCGTATTGAGAATCAGCTTTAAAGCTTACGTATCTCTGCCAAAACTTCACACACACACAGCCCCTTTTATATTACTAAATATACACTCACCGTCCACTTTATGAAGAACACTCGTACAACTGCACATTCATGCAGTTATCTAATCAACCAATCATGTGACAGCAGTCAAGTGGCATGGTTGTTGGTGCCAGATGGGCGGGTTTGAGTATTTCAGAAACTGCTGATCTCCTCAGACCAGCCCTTCTGGTACCAAAATCCATGCCATGATCAAAGTCACAGAGATCACATTTTCCCCCCATTCTGTTTTGATGTGAACATTAACTGAAGCTCTTGACTTGTATCTGCATTATATCTGTATCTGCCACATGATTGGCTGAATGGTGAGTGTACAGTATAGCCACAGAGGCAGTGAAGTAGTAGTAGTTGAAGTGATTTAGGCTAAACACGGTCATCGCCGTTACGGGATTTGAGAGTAATGCTGCAGCAATGCCACACGCATGTCACGCGGCTTACCTTCAGCACTTCGACAGGCACCTGCATCGGCGCTGGGAAGTGCACGGGAGCATTGATGGCAGCTGAGGGAGCAGGAGGTCCAGGTGGCCGCTGTTGCATGTGGTGCAGGTGACGTTGGCGCTCCCGCTGCTCCTCCTGCTGCATCTGTTCACGCATGAGCAGCTGGCGCATGCCTACGCGGGACACCATGGCAGGGGGGCGTGGGGGCCGAGCAGCTGCCGCGCAGTCCAGCCCGAAAGATGGTGTGATAGCTGCAGAGGAAGATGGAGAACAGAGACGAGTGAGGATGTAAAGTGGAATCATTGGTCCACATATTTGATTTGGCGCAGTTGTTTTTTTTTTTTGCCGGATGCCCTTCCGGACGCAACCCTCCCCAATTTTATCCGGGCTTGGGACTGGCACTGAGAGCTCACTGTTGCATGCAACCCCAGTGGCTAGGGTTGGTTCCCTGGCCAGGAATTGAACCCAGGCCTCAGCGGTGTGAGTGCTGTGGTCTAACCACTAGTCCTCCAGGGACCTAAAGAATACATTCTGTATGTAGAATTAAATTTTTTTTTTTAAAAATCAGTTATTACTAATTTTACAAGACGTAGATGCATCTCAGTAGAATCTCCGTCAAACATGAACGGTGTGATGTATTAAGCTGTCTTATCAAACATATCCTCAAGCCTCCTGAAATTCATATACTGTACCATAATGATCATCAACCCTTTTCCTGGAGATCTTATACAGTCCCCAGATACAGTCCCCATCGCATCCAATACACCTGCTTAACCTGATTAGCCGGATCAGCCGTGTTGGAACTGTCGGGAGATCTCCAGGAACAGACCTGGGGATCACTGCTGTAGCACTGCTTCATGTGCCAGGAGCTGATTGCACTCAAATAAGTAAAGCCCAAAGCCAAGCAGCATAACCACCCCTCTGATTGAGGAAGTCATGTGAGGGTCATGTGTCCTACTTGTTTTCATCATGTGAGTGGCATGTCCTTGCGGGACACACCCCCAAACATCCTCATGCTAAATCTATACCCCCTCCTTTTTCATCTGGAGGACTGGGGAGTCCCTACAAGTTTGAGTTCCCCTTTTTTGGTTCACGGTTGCAAGCCGATGCAAATCGCCCATGACTTTGCTCTTTTCTGGCTGCTAAATGCTACAAAAAAGATCTACAAAATCTACAAGAAAGATGTGTGTTTCAGGGGTGGACAAATCATAAGTCCATTAGCTAGCCCACCAGACAAGTGAAAGGTCTAAAGTGCTGCTCAGTACCATGTTTTTGCTGCATGGAAACCTAAATGAGTAAGCTCAAAATGGCAGATAACTGGAAGGTGACTTGTCTAGTGCAGGGTTTGGATTTGGGGTTCGAGAAAACCCCAATTCAATCTTGAACAAAAAGTTTGCGGGAATCAAAATAAGTGAAAGTGAATTTGCTGGATGAATAAAGTTGTAAAAAAAAACAACCACCAAGCCAGCCCTGCCTCTTGTTTCATCCCTAGCTGTTTGGAATGAGCTGGCTCATGTGAATTCTTATGAATTTGGCAGTGTGATGGCATGGCTGGTGCAAGGCCAGCTCCAGGCTCCAGTTGTTAGCATTTACCGCTGACCATGTTTTTTTTTTTTTTTTTTTTTTAAAAAAAAAAAAAAAAAAAAAAAAGGAGAAGGACAGAGGCTGGATATGGAGAAAAGCTTATTGTGGACGAGGTACAATAAGCAAGACAGCTCCTATTGAGATAGCACTGAAGCAGCATTTAGCCCACTGTGTATATTTCAGTGGCCGATTTAGGGACACACACACACACACACACACACACACACACACACACACACACACACACAGCTGGCTTTGTGGTGATGGGTAGTCAGTGGACACTCTCTGGCTTTGTCACCAGGGCTATAGTTTGACTCCTGTCCAGCAGAACCAAGCTCTGGGACCGAGTGGCTCGGGCACAGCGGGCACACAGCTGGCCTGACTCACAGCTGGTGGAACACCTGGGCTTAGTCAGGGAGACAAGAAGGTGGTGTGCAGTTATGCTATCCAATGTATTAATAAGCATCACAAAGTGAGGGATTGACTGCTTTAGTATCATCTGGAATACACAGAGATGGATTATTAACCATGAGCGTTGCTGAATGGACCTCCAGTCTGAATTCTGACAGTACACTCAACTCGCCTTCCAGCTGTTCTTGGTTCATACTGGCATGGTTAGCTTTCGTAGTTTTCAGCATGGCATTACTCTTTCACTCAAAGCTCTCCCACTCCACCCATGTGGAATGCCAAGCTTTTGAATGCACTGACTATGACGTTCAAACGTGCAAACTTGCACAAGTTGCCTATTGTCAGAGCCGGGTTACGATACCACAGTATGTCTACATCAAAGGAGAGGGAGGGAAGAAATCTCATGGCAATGGAATAGAGGGGCCGAGCAGCGGTAGCAAGTACACACACACACACACACACACACACTACACAGTGTTCCTAGAGTGTTAATATGCTATGCTTTTTTTAGCTGCTGACACTTCCATGTTAAGTAGTGCCTTTTAACAAGGCTGGCTTAATGCTTCTAAATCTGGAGTTATAGTTAACTGGATTGTGGGTAATCTGTAGCATTGTTTATCATGCTGATCTCGGAGTATGTTCTTCTTTAGCCACGTCCATGATCTTAAACAAGGTCACTGTGAGCATAAATGGAGAATTTCCAACAAAATGGAGAGAGGAAGAACTACAATTGCAGTTCTACATTGAATTCCTCCAATACAATCCAGTTAGCATTAGCACTGGCTAACCCTGAGACGAAATTCAAGATGAAATCTTTAGCCATAATTACAATAGAACAAGACTCAAGACATTGGATGTGTCCTTGATTTGTTCTATTTTCAGGTTCAACACTTAGCTGTTGTCCACAGGCTCGGGAACAACCTTTAGGGTACACTTGCCTTCCCCACCCATGTCTCCCTGTTTCACCCTCTCCTACTGTGTCTAGCATAGCAGTGAGGCAAGAAGGACCAAAATAGCCTCCCTCACTTTCTGTTCCTCTTTTCAGATACACCCTTTTCCCCTGGGGTAGCTTTAGCCAGAGCCTAAGTGAAATATGGAGCCATGTCTAATGTGTACAATGAACTTTCACTGACAGATGTACGGCTTGGATTTACAAGGCCGAGCAGGTGATCAAGGGGTTGGGGGAAGGGGGGTTTACCTCAGGAATAGTTTCATAGACCTTGGTTGGTAAGTTCTAGTACCTTGTTATGTATGAGCAATTTCACAAATGAGTAAGCCAATTCAGCAGGTTCAAGGACTCTTAAATGACATAGTTATCAGGGGTGGTGCTCACCTCACCTCTAGGACATCTAGGCTAGGCTTGTGTCGCAGGCAATAACATAAGATAATGAAAAATGGTCCTAAAACAAATAAACTATAGGAGAACACAGAGTCTGGTAGAACGAACAATGGAATTGGAAGGGTTGACAAATATGACTTTTGACTATGGCCTTCAAATATGGTGGTGTTGGCACATGCCTGGTCCAGAAATCATCAAGCCGAGTCCTGATTGGGTGGTTCATTCATTTGACTGCTCTTCTGTCTGTGCAACCCCACACTTTTTTCCTTCCTCTTTTATGTCACGCTACACAGAAGCCTACACTGAAGCTGAAAACAAAGTGCAAAAGTGCGCAAACAAGCCAAACTTTGACCTAGAAAGATGTTGAAAGTGCTGGAATTTGACACGGAATTAATATAAACTGAGATCATGGAGAAAGCAGCCTTTAATTTGTGTGTAAAAAAAAAAAAAAAAAAGTCATAATTTAATGAATCAAATTAAACCTTGAGGTTTAGGCGCAAGACTCAGTAGATACCGTCCTTCTAAGAAGCTTACTTCTGCTATTGTAATCGTGAAGATTGTCCTGTGCTCATCCCAAGACTCACAGTATACTTATACTCAACTCAGACTTATACTGAACAGGCTTTCAACACACTTAGCACTGTCTCTGACTTTACAGCACACAGTTATAGAAAAGTAATGATTTATAATCCCTCTATCCGGTGAACCCAGAAGGGTTCCACTTTGAGTCTGGTACATGTCAGGGTTTCTTCATGTCGTATCAGCGAGATTTTCCTTGCCACTGTCGCCTCTGGCTAGCTCATTATTACTGCTCCCATCCTGATTTCTGTAACAATACATTTGTGACAATAAAAGCACTATAGCTGAATTGAACTGCGGTTATGTCAGCTAGCTGGCTGTTGGCTGAGGAAATGCTCCTTGGGTAAGGTACTCTGTGGCGGACTTCTTACTTTATTGTAGCCAGTAAAATTCATATTGAGATTAAAATTATGGTATTTATATCAGGGTTAAAGCATGGCCTGTGTTCAGAGTTATATTTCCTGTAACTGGCTGCAGCAATCGGTAGAATAATTACAGCAATACGACACTAAATACAATTTAATTTCTATTTCTGAACATAAACCACAGGAGTTGTTGAACACTCTGTTATCAGTGTCTCAACAACACTGTCCCACGCTTATCATTTTTTAATGTGTTGCACATTATGTCTCATGATTAAAATTCCCCAAATGATGTAGCCATCATGTGCCGCGAAGTCATACCACCAGAAACGCCCATCCGATTCCCAATGATCACACTACCGGCTTCAGCCTCCCAGAAAGAAAAAAAAAATAAACATCATATTGCATCTGATTCTTATTGACTTCTGCTTTTACACTATGTGAAGCAAGTAAGTCATGTCCTCATACCGCCACATAGAGAAGTGCACTTTTGCAAGCCAGACAGTTTCATTTTTCTATAAAACTCTGATTTAAATCAAACAAGAGCAGACATTTCACCAAAGTTCAGGAACCTCATGGAAAGCAAGTAATCCTTACACAACCAACCGTCAAATAGGCATTTCTCAACATTTTCCATTACAAAAATTAAAAAAAATAAACAAAATCTTTTTTTTTTTTTTAAAAAAAAGGACAGTTATTTAAAGAAATGGTTTTTTAGAGACAATACAACATGTGAAATCTGCACCAGAGGCAAAATGTTATCAGCGCTGGTCAATTTTTGCCTGATAACTTTAACAGTTAACTAAACTAAAATTAACAGCAAATTATTAACCTCGGTTCAAACCACCAAAGTAGCACTTCAGCTTGTGTGCTGTTCAAAATACTATTTGGGGCAACCAAAAAAATTTCCCAAAGTCAACCTGAAGTTTCAGTTCCAGTGCGTTCTCAAAGCACTACTGAAGGAACTTCCAGAAAACAGATATTATCAATATTACAGACTTACGGTGGAGATTTATCGTTACTATCTCGTGTACGCGTAGTTCACATATCAAAATATTGTTATTAATTTTTGAAAAAGTTAGTTTTTTTTTTTTATGACTAGGATTGTTACAGTGTCACCGTTTCACAAAGTCAATCTCACTGTTGACTTTTTCTAAATATCAATTAAAATGCATTTCCTTCTTCATTTAATGCTTTTCTGTTCAAACACTCTGTACTTCATAAACATAAATACTGATATTATACAAGATTCTAAGAGGAAATGTTCTCAAAAATATTTGTTTTTGGCAAAATTTCAGTCCTAACCTGTGGAGAAAAATGTTTTGCGCTTCTTCCTTATTATCAAGACGCTTCAGAAAGTGCTCGTTTCTATTGTCCCTCATCGAAATCAAGTTTTAAAATGCAAAACAATAAACTATAGACAGCGTTTAAAAGGAATCATCAGTTCTTTCTCTAGGTAAGGCCTACCGACATATTATGGTCATGTGACTTACTAATGATCGAGGGCAACTTGTGCAGCCATGCACGCTACAACATGTGCTTATCATTAAGTTCAGATATTGTATTAATATGAGGTGTGTGTAATATACATGGAACTTTTATTGTGACATCCACTGTGAAGACACTCCCGTCTCGGTAATTTACACAGACATCACTTATCCCATGCGCATCGGTCATAATTATTACACGTAAGAAGCGGTCGATTAATACTGTGATATTTTTAGACTACTGTTAAAAATTTCAAGCCACAGTTAGATTTTGGCAAACACATCCTCCTATGCCTTTGCTGACTGATTTACTGATGTACTGTTCATGGTTACATTATTGATGTACATGTAAATATTCTCAGATACATCCTCCGGAGTTTGCTGATTAGTCGTCTGCTGTGTCTTGTAACTCTGACATTACCAGGAAAACACACCAGTGTATCTTTAATCAGATTTATTAATCAAAACCAAATCTCACTCTCAGCACTGCTACAGTATATAGAACATTGCTATAGAGCACCAATGCTTTCTGACCTCTTGCAGTCAACACAGACCGCTAAGCTTATTACATTTTGATTCCTTGCTTCGAATCAAAGAGCCTTTGTTTACTTTGTTTACTGTGCCTCAAAGTAACTAATGAACCGTTGCCTTTTTTAAACTCATGTTATGTCATACACTGAGCTCTACATCTAGCTTTCATCGTATCCCTAACCAACACACACACAAGCACAACCCTTAAAAAAAAAAACAACAACCTAAAACCCCTAGAAAACTTCCTGGATTACACACAGAGGCCTAGTTCAGTGGGGTGTTCTCTGCCGCCTTTGTATGTCCCTATTTATTTATCTCGGAGGACGTGGTCACAATTATCTCTTTGTGCAAAAAAAAAAAAAA